>VZQC01001663.1:80004-113304 GCA_009823505.1 Rhizomys pruinosus | reverse complement strand
TACAATTAGACATAAAAAGCATATTCAAAATAAGCCTTGGACAGCTCATTAATTTAGGATTTTCTCATTGTATATCATCAACTGCTTCTCTAGGATAAATGCCACTGTATCAGAGCATCGGACGCATTGATTATTAATGAAAGAATATCCACAGATTCTTCTCACAAAAGGTTATGGTACTAGTCCTGTAGTAACTTTTAGTCTGTGTTTGGGCATCCTAGCATTTTAACTATGATATGGCGTTGTAGAGGTGTTTCTTTTCTGACTTGCAAGTGTTACAGGCATGGGCACTCTGGAATCTGGCCTAGAGAGTGTTACCAAAGGCCGGAGAAGGTGCAGTGGGCCGAGTATCATGTCGGAACGGGAGGCGCGGATGAGACGGCTGGCACCCACCATTCAAACAACTTAATAGCACAAATGGGTTCATCCCTAGAGTCACTTATGCAAGACTCGCACCTCTGTCAGCAGCACCTACACCTCACCTGCCTGAAATACTGTGACCGTCAGACCATACTGATGGCCATCACGACGAGTCGAAGCCGAGACCTATGCGTCCACACTCTACATATCCCAAATCTTCTAATTAGGGGGGCTATTCCCTGGCAGTCCTCAGTCCGTCTATCTTGCGGATGTCCTAACTCCAATATAGGCTCGCGTCTACCTCAGTTATTTCATAGTGCGGCCCTGCGTACCCATAGCACCCACACAGACTCTCACAATGCACCTTCTACATGGTGTCCCTAGGACCCGAATCCTTGTTTATTACCAGCCACCATCGACGAGCTAAGACACCTGTTCCGATTCATGATAGCAACCGGTCTGGGAAAAATTGTGGCAATTGCATGGATTAACACATATCACTCATTGAAACGCTCCATCGTGCTGTACTGATCAACGGTCGAATCTATGTACTAGTCCCTACTCATACACACGACTATTATGGCTGCTTACATACCATACCACATCATAGCCTTAAATTTGCTTGTTCTTCATTAGGTCAGGATCGAAAGGATATCTCCCCCAGGACCGTCGAAGACTGTTCAAGCCCAATTAGTGAATCAGGTAAACAGCGAAGCAGACTATGACTGATAAAGTCCAAGTCAACAGCTCCAGAAAGGAGAGTGGACTGTTATTACCTCTCATCCACCTGTGCCCCTTTTTCTAATTAGCCTTAGTAGACAACCTGCGGAAGAGGGGCCCAGCGTCGGAACTACCGAAGATAGAGGGCTGCGACCATGGTGGAATGTGTGGAACTACCGAGATCGCAAATAAATCTATGATCGGCCAAGCTCCTCATTTCACCCCCTTAGTCAACTTCGATTGACACACAAACGAAACCTCATCCCTCCCCTACTGGGATCGGCTGGGGCTGTTAGGTGGTTTGGGCCACACAGCTCCTAGCCAATAGGCTTGTTTCGGCGATCACGGTATGTATACTACTCATGAGGAGTGAATAACTGCTCGTGAACTCCTCCCATGGGGAGTTATCACTTATAGCTAAAAATGAAAAGAAAACAACTAAAACTGAGAAGAGTATCAGACTCAGTTCTCTACTCCGAGTCCTCTGCCGTGCACGAAAATAGTACCACGCTCAAGATTATTATTTCGACCTGGAGAGAGGCGGATGGGGGGATGCGGGGGAGTGAATAGGAGAAATAGCCTGAACTGAGATTGCGAAAGATGTATTGAAATGGAATTCACAAATCATCAATAAAAAACTAATTATAAAAAAACGGAAAAGAGAATAAATGGGTCGTCTTAATAAGACTCCTGTGATGCCGGATAGACTTAGTGTCAGTAACCGTCCCACAGTCGGACCAGAAGAGGGGTCTATATTTGTGTACCAGAAGAATGATGGAAGCATTTACTATTGACGTGCTGGCACAGCACCTGACTATCTTTTCGGTGCATCTACTTTGACGGGGAAATGGAATGTGGTGACGGTCGTTTTGGACACATTTGTGGCTTGGTGACATCAGTTATATGAAATGGCCTAGTAAAAGATTGTTTTGCTGCTGTGGAGCTTGGAGCAGGTGTATTTGACTAGAGTTGTAGAAGATGGAGGCCTGGATTATGAAGTTTCTAGTTTCATAGAGGAACAGAGATCATCAGGACATTGTAATCTGTGGGTTCTGGTAAACTGGGGCTCAAGAATCAGCTATAGGTAACAAGAGACCAGAGCCTAAAGTGAAAATACGTTTTGGTCTGTACTGGACAATTGGATCTTCAGGTTATGCGTGGGCTGAACAAAAAATCGAGCTGTTCAAAGTAACAAGTGAGACCAGCTCACTGTGGTGAAAATCTCTCGTGGAAGAGTTTCTTTCAGGGGTGCAGCACAGCAGAAGCTGTGTATTCCAAAGGGGACCTGAGCCTCCATCTCAAACCAAAAGCAGGACTTGGTAAGGTGTGAGAGTCTCCTATATGGATCTAGTGTTGAAATTTGAGGAGGTAACAGAGAGCAGTCCAAGCGTTGGCACGTGAGAAGTCAAAAGAGCCATTTAGGTGGGATAGTGCACCTTCAGGTTGCAGTGAAGACCCCTAGGATTGCATGGGTCATGGAGAAAAGCTGAAGCTTTGCACCAGAAAAGTCAGAATAGACCATTGGTGAAAGTGCTACCTCAGTTTCAGTGTTGAACAACCCCAGAATTTTGGAGATGCCGAGGACGTTGGATGACCACCAAGAGACAGATGCAGGTGTGGAATGGAGGTTGGCCTGAGCCTTCTGAGATGAGCATGTGTGTGCCAGGATGGCAAAGCAGAGAAGGGGAGCTGCCGAAACCCCATTGAGCCCAGAAAGATGAGTGAATCCCAGGTATGTCCAGCCCTGAGCTACTTTGTGTTTAGGTTTTGTTTGAATGTGCCTGATTCTTCCTTTAAATAAACAGCATTGTTTTTGGGATTTAGCAGCAGCCCACAGCTTAAGAGTACTTATTTAAATTAGAAACGTTTAACTTTTAAGTGTTTGACATTTAAGTCTGTGGGGCATTTTAGGTATGTACTGTCTCTAGGTATGTTGATTAATGTTAAAATCTATACTTTGGGGATAAGATACTGTAAAGGTGGTGGTTAATAGTGATGTGTTTTGTGTGTCAAAGTTGAGCAGGGGTCCAATTGTGCTGGATAACTTTATATAGTGTCAACTGTGAACACACTGGGTGAGGGAGCCCAATTGCTGGAATTAGGGGCCCCATTAGGGCTGGCCTGTCGGCCACGTCGTGGAGTATTGTCTTCGATTATTTTGAGTTCAATAGTGTGGGAAGAGAGCCCAGCCCACAATGACGTAGTGCCATCCCGGTCCAGGTATAGTTGGTGTATTGGTTATAAGAAGCAGGGCATGAGCCGGGCGAGCAAGCCAGGGAAGCAAGCCCAGTAACAACAGTCCTCCATGAGCTTGCTTCAGCTCCTGCCTCAGGTTCCTGCACTAAGTCCTGCCTTGGCTCCACTGAAGGATGAACTTAACCCAGGAGATAGTAATGAATAAACCCATTTCCATTCCCTCAAGTTGGGTGTCACGTCAAAGTGTTTTGGCACAGCAATGGAAGACAAAAGGTTAGGAACACCCGTGCATTTCCAACTTTACAAGATGAGTTGAGGCTGTAATGTATTTACATGATATTCCTGTTATTTTATTTATTTTAAAAATCCTTAAACTACAAATATATATATATATATATATATATATATATATCACCACAGATTTAATGGGATGGAAGATAGAAAAAATGGATATCTTCTATTAAGCCAGACATCAAAGAATTTATAAAATTCAAAACATCATATTTTTCCTACATGAGGGAGAATATAGTTATTATTATAGGACTTATGCTATTTATATTAACATGCAACGGTTGTTTTATGATAAAGTAATTATTGGATAATTAATATTAAAATATATCAATTTTAATTTACCATATGAAAATTATAATCTATTTAAGCAGCATCAACAAAATTTATTTGAAGTCCTAAGTATAATTTTAAAGATTTATTTATTTGTAATTATGTATGGGTGTGTATGTGAGATTCTTCATGTAAGAGTAGTGCCTTAAGAGTCTAAAAAGAGGAACTTGGATCCCCTGGAGCTGAAGTTAGGAGAAGTTCTGAGCCCTGGGTAAGGGTTCTGGAAACTGAACTCAGGTGCTCTGCAAGGGCAGAGCCATTAAAAGCCAAGCCAATGTCTTCAGCCCCCTAAATTTTTTTTAAGGAACTTTATTTGTAGGAGGTCTTATGGTGAAATATTTGAGCTTTACTGTTTAAATGCAAGTTCATGTGCTCACTTTGAGATTAAAACTTTTGGCCATAGGAAAACTCTCTAAGGCTGGGAATGAGGCATTGATTAATGTTAGAAAAAGCTGTTGAGTGACTTTTGTGCTCAGTTTAAATCACTAACATATAGTTTCATCTAATGTGTTAGTAACCTCATCTCTAACCATTCTGTAAAACAGTGATGTCTATTATAAAGGCAACAGTTATGATTTTTTTATTCACATAATATTTCTGATAACAATATCCAATTATCACATCCATTTTATGACCACTGTGCTAATTTTACATTAAAAGAATTTCAGTGGTGCTCAATTACATTTGCCTTCAAATTAAATTAGCATTACAAGAATTTAATGGGTATCTTAATTAGACCATGCTATTAAGAGGATTTTATACAAGTTAAATTCTACCTCTGCATGGTTAATTCTTCTTTATATTAAATGAAGGGTGGAAATTCTTTAAATCATAGGAAAAGACCATAACTTGCTATTGTAAACAGGAAAAACTGAGAAATTTTAATAAAAATGTAAGCAACAATCACTTCAGCTTGGCATTACTGCTTCAATATGCCTTCCAAAGGGAGTAAAATGTCATTTTAATAGTATACACTAATTATCTATAATGAGATTCGTTATGGCATTTTCATACATGTAGGTAATGTACTTGATCATGTTACCCTCATTACCCATCACCCTCTCTTGTGCCCTCCCACTCCTGTAGATCCCCTTTCTCATCCCAATTAGTTCCCTTCTCTTTTCATATTTTCACAGCAGCTGTGATTACCTACACAGAATGCACAGTATTAAGCCCATCAACCTTGCATCATGGGTAGGGAAGGTGAACATGGGACCCTGGCAGAAAGTGGTTCCTAGAACTAGAAGCATTTTCTTCAGTGTTGAGACACGGATCAGATTTCCCTGTTCTTGTAATAACCCCTCACCCATGGACCTCTAAGCAAACCTAATCCACATGCACAAACACACATATACACAAATATACTTCTTTTTTAAAAAAATAATTTTATTCATGAATTGTGTATTTCACTCATTATCTTTCAGTCCACTTTAGACACATTCTACTCTCCCTGCCCCCATCCCACCCCTGTTCTTGCCTTCTGCCATACATATCTTGCATCTTTCTCTCAGTCTTTCCAAAGTTTTTCCCTGCAGAGGCTTGTTGTTTTGGGCAGAGTTCAACTGTTGCATTCGTTTTTTTTTTTTTTTTTTTTTTTTTTTTTTTTGGTCTTTTTGAGACAGGGTCTCCCTGTAGCCCCAGCTGTCTTGGAACACACTCTGTAGACCAGGCTGGCCTTGAACTCACAAAGATCCGCCTGCCTCTGCCTCCTAAGTGCTAGGATTAAAGGCATGTGCACTCAGTTCTTTAACCCAGTCTTTGTGTTGTTTTTCCCTCCTCTATGTACTGCTCCAACAAATGCCTATATAATTGTCACATATGCATTAAAATTATGACCTCTGGGAATAAACTTTGTGCTAATTCCAAAATATGTTTAGGAATTAGGTGGGCGTGGTGGCACATGCCTTTAATCCTAGCACTTGGGAGGCAGAGGCAGGCGGATCTTTGTAAATTCAAGGCCAGCCTGCTCTACACAGTGTGCTCTACACATACCTTCCACCTACATACAGTAATTACAGAGTCTGAAACTAAGTTGTAGGTCGATTCTAGAGACTGTTAAGAGATTTACATTATAAGAACATAGTTGCTTTCAGATAAAAAAAAATATAACAATAATGTTGGTCATCTTGCCTTTCAACTGGGGATTTGGTGTTAGCATCCACAAATGAGGGAAACCATTCACCATTTGTTTTTCTGGGACTGTGTTACTTCACGTAGCATAATGGCTTCAGTGGATGACAAAAATGTGGTACATCTACACAATGGTAAAGAAATTCAGCGGTAAAGAAAATCACTTCTTGGGGCTGGAGAGATGGCCTAGCGGTTAATAGCGCCGACCGCTCTTACAGAGGACGCGGGTTCGATCCCCAGCACCCACATGGTGGCCGAGAACCGTCTGAAACTCCAATTCCAGGAGAACTCCAGGTCCAGGGGAATCCAACACCCTCTTCTGACCTCCGCGGCATTGCACGACACGAGTGCACAAACTTGCATGCAGACAGTACATTCATACACATACAGAAATAAATTTTAAAAAATTAAAAAAAAAAAAAGAAAATCACTTCTTTAAAAAATTGCAGCAATGTCAGCACAGTCTCTAGTCCTGGTCTCTGTCAGTCCTTCAGCCTCTTTGAAACAACAAGGTTTCAAACTACATCATGTCAAGGCTGATTTACTTTCTTAGGGCCCAGTGATTCAAGTGAAACAATTGTCAGGAAACTTTAATTTTATTAAATAAAATTAGTAAGAAATCAGTTCACATCACACTCAAATGACAACTCAACACAAAGTTTTCAGTGATGTTTTCTATTACTGATTAATGTAATATTAGTACTTACAATAAATAACAACATGTGCCTAGAAATCTGTGCTTATTTGGGCACAAACTACCATTTTTCCTTGTTACAGTTTTGCAAAGTGTGAATTATTGTCCATGAATAATAATTGGACAATTGAAATTCTGGGAAGTTAAATAATGTTCTCTGAAGAGTGTAGAGGATAAAACGTAATGCTTCCAAAGCCTGTGTCTGCTTAGCTCTGTCCACTCATTTATAATGATTCTAGAACATGTACTTTGGAGGTAGTTGTGCCTTCAGTGACATCGTCACAGTGACGTGGCCAAGGGCTGAATGACTGGGTCACCAAGCTGTGACCAGGAGCATTTTGAAAACTGATTCCTCTCTCTAAAAGACAGAAAAAAATCTGAAGGAAATAACTCAATATAGAGGGCAGGAAACAGGGGTAAGACTTAATATACTGCTTAAAATTTTAATTTTGAACTATATAAAAATTGGTCATATTTGAGAAGTAAACTCTTACCCTCAAAAATAGATGGTTAAAATTTAGGACAAGTAGAAGCAAATGAATTTAATTGATTAAAAAATTATGAAAATGAGTGCTAGAGTATTTGCTGAGGGATTAAGAGTGTTTTCTGCTCTTGCTGAGGACCTGATTTTAATTCCCAGCCATTGGGGTGGCTATTTTTGCTAATATATATTGTTATCCATATCAGTAACCTACTTGTGAGTCAATCACATGATCTGCACATCCAGGGATAAAGCCAGGCATGATGGCAAGCACTAATTTTAATACAAGTGCAGGGGAGGAGAGAATACAGAAGGATCCCTGGTGCTGACTGACCAAGATGCCCTGTCTCAACAATCAAGGTGGAGGCACTTGAGAAATGAAATCTGATTATGTCCTTTGGCTGCCGTGCATGTGCATCGCCCTCAACACACACACACACACAAAAAAAGTCATAATGGAATTAAATTTTAACCCTTACTATAAATCAAACTCTTCATGACTGTGCTCAAGCAAAAGAAAAAGAGAAAAAAAATAAATTTTCTTATAAAACAATTCTAATAAATCCAAAAGAAAAAAATATAGCCCTAGTATTACCACTTTGCAAACTTGTCTTCTGTAAGTTATTAAAGACCATGTTCTTAATGAATGTGAAAACTGTTAGTTGAAAAGTGGTTAAAGAACGGAGTTCTCTCGACATTTTGTATAATTATGAGAGGAAGGTGCAAAGCCACAATGTCAGATGAGTGAATGTGTTCAGACGACTGTCAGGGCGATCTGGTATGACATGATAATGAGTCAGCTATTGATGATTCTAACAGAACAGAGAGGCAAAAGTGTTTAGCCTGAAGTGAAATTATATAACAAATACAGATAGAGAAATTTAAAAAAGTGTAATATGATAAAATAATCAGCATAAAGTGCAGATAGCAAGCTATTCTATAAAAATAATATCTTGTTAAATTATACCACATTTTCCCCTTTCTCCCTTAATAACACTCATTTCCTACTGTCCCTCTCTCTTGAGCCTCTTCCTCCCCATTAATCCCATGGTTCCTTTCCATTTTCTTGGCTCCTGAGTTTACATCAGGACATATACTAATATCTAGACCCACACTTAGATGCTATATAAGAAAAGAAATGTATTCATTCAAGGTCCTACTGAAAAATACACATATAATAAACATATGAATACATGTGTATAGCTTAAGTTTATAGAAAAAAAACCTGCCCTCTATATTGAGTTATTTTCTTCAGATTTTCTTTTGTCTTTCAGAGAGAGAAATCAGTTTTCTAAATGCTCCTGGCCACAGCTTGGTGACCCAACCATGCATCCCTTAGCTATGTCATTGTGATGACATCACTGAAGGTACAACCACCTCCAAAGTACATGTTGCAGAATCATTATGAATGGATGGACAGAGCTAAACAGGAACAGGTTTTGGAAGCATTATGTTTAGAAAACAACCCCACAATACCAGCCAGGAAAAACTTCCCTTTGAATTTGTTGGTTAGGGTAATCCAAGAGGCTCCAAAAATAACATAAGCTATTGACAGAGCCTTTGATAGGACTTGAAGGTAAAATCCTATTGCCTAAGGCAAGCCATATCTCAGACACAGAACATGAAACAATTGATCTAGAATAGGCCTGGAATCTCCTCAATGAAGACTAATTCAAGGGAGACTAAACAAAGGGAGAAAACTAATCAATGGTTCTATCCAGCTGCAACACCTAATAAACAACATCGACTGCCCCAGAAAAATTATCTTTATTGGTACAATAGTGGTGGTTTTGTCTTGGTGGGAATCACAAGCTGTCTAATTGGAATTAAAGTCCACTCAGTGGGAGGAAACTCATGTATGGTACTGTAAACACAGCCAAATAACATGGGTGGAGAGACCATAGATCCTAGAGTAAAACCTCGTTTTTCCACATCTGTAGATGAATGTTCTTTCTTACTATATTCTAAATATGCATCTTCATGTTTACAGAGAAGTGCACCTTTCACTGCTCAACAAAGAAGCTTTCTCTCTCTCTTTTTTTTTTACAACAAATAGAGACTATTTCAGAATTCCGGAATTGGACAAATTCAGGAAATAAGAGACACATCTTCAACATAAATGCACCTTTCACCCTCAGCAGAGAATTCTCCTCATGCAGCAGATGTGGATTAACACAGAGACCCAATTGGCCAACATGCAGAGAAGAAGCCACAGAGTGCTCATCTCTGAACTGGAGAGTAACGCTTTTCCTCTTAAGCATCCCAGGCCAGCCTTGGACTTAGAAAGGTGACCTTTTCCCCAGTTAACTCTTCTGGCCTCCAAGGGTAGAGGTGAGGCATAGCAAGCTCAACTGCGCAGTGAGTGGAGGAACTTTCAAGCATGGTGAGCTTCATGTTTACTTTGAGATTGCTGTACAAGGATATGTTGTATGCCGAAAACATACCTCCCGTATTCCTGTCTTTGCTTTTCTTCTCCACCCATCCCTTTTCTACCCTTTGTTCCTCTAAACAGTTTCACTTTTATTTTCATGTCATATGCATATACTTGAATTCATTTATTCTCATAAAAATTAAGAGCAACAAATGACAAAACCATAAACTTTACCATAATTTGATTTAATCTGTCATTTTTTGATAACATTTTCTTTTTTATATATTTTTTATTTTTAATTACTTTAAGAATAAAATTATCATGCAATTATTTAAAAAGTAAAAGTAAATATATACATATATATTCATTATCCTAACAAATACAGTGAAAATTAACAATTTATTTCAAATACAAACATAAATTACACAAGCACTTACTTCTCTCAGAATTCTTTGAACCACTATGTTCCTTTCCAGAGTATCCCTTGTTTTTTTTTTTTTTTTGTTGTTGTTGTTGTTGTTGTTTTGTTTTTTTTGTTTTTTGTTTTTTTTATTGATGCTTTGTGTATTTCCTACATAATTTTCTAATTCAGTTCAGGTATATATCCCCTTCCCTTCCCCCCACCCCACCCCTACCCATCCCAGATCATGCATTCTGCCATAACTTTTCTGCATCTTTCTCTGTTTTTTTGTTTTGTTTTGTTTTCATTTTTTTAACAATAAGTGATAATTTGTGAGTACAAACATCCTTCATGTAAAACCAATTTGCAAGCAGTTGTGCCCAAACCTACACAGCTCATGGGTCCTAGGCTTTGGGGAGGTTGTTCACTATGGTGGGGAATCCTTCATGTAAAACCAATTTGCAAGCAGTTGTGCCCAAACCCACACAGCTCATGGGTCCTAGGCTCTGGGGAGGTTGTTCACTATGGTGGGGAAGGCCCATGTGAAGTGTTCCGCAGCAGGAGGACCATGCAGGACTATCTCATATCTAGGCAGATTAGGAACCAGACAGCTTGTGCAGAAACCAAGGATGATAGAACCCTACACCTTTATTTTAATGGCTTTTGTCTGTCAGCTACAACCCATTTCAAAAGGTTTCCACAAATTCCAAAATAATGCATCCAGGTGGGGATGCAGTGATCAAACAAATGTACCAGCAGGGGACAGGTCACCATGAAACCACATGATCTCTACATCTCCACTCTTTGTGGTACTGATTTTCCAATGTTTTCATAAACATACTACAAGATGGCTTCCCTAGAGGACTTCCTAATCATCCTACTTCTCTATGGTGTCCATTTACCATCTTCCAACACATCTGACAATTTGTCTCTGCTATCTCCTGTGGTTCAGATGGTTAGAGGCAGTAGTTTATCTCAAGAAAGGAGAATCTCAGTTGGTGAGTTCAAGATGAAAGTTGGGCTTGTCAGTACAATCATACAGTTGTTAAAGGCCAGGTTAATGACTAAGGTTGGGAAAAGATTTTGCAAATGAAAAATTCTAGCTAATTAGCATAGCTGAATTGATCCACTTCACTGGGTCTTCATGTTTTAATGAAGTCAGTTAAATTTTGATCGAAATAATATTCAACTAAAATGAGGATAATTAGACATGTTTCCTGCTCAAACATGACTGCAGTCCTACCTATTTAAATCTCCACAGGGATTATCTTTGATTTATAAGAAATTCAGAAAATTATATCTAATTCAAAACAGAACCCTTTTTTCATGTTTGCAAAGAAATTCATCTGCCAGGAATTAAATCTCTGTCTTGCATCTCACTGCTTGACACTGTGACATGACATTTTTATGTGAAATGCTGATGACCACACAACTGAGTGACAACAACAAAAATATCAGCAAATATTCTCCTAATGTTTTTGGCAAATTTATGGTTTTGTTTGGGGCTACATTCTTAGCTATGGGGTGGAGGTAGCCTATGAACTACAGACTAGGCATGCCTGCTTACAAATATCCCAATGCCAGAAAATCACCACATGTTGCTGATTTGCCTTACAAATGTTCAACAATATCTCTCTGAATTTAACTGACAACAGTGTCTAACAAGTTTAAAAGAAAGAGTTTTAGAACCTTTTCTTTGCTTTTTTTCCCCAAGGATATCTTCCTTCATGATCTGAAAAATGTATGATTCAACTATGGTGGCAATGTCTTTCAGGTTATCAACATTTCATAATCTCCAAACCATCAGAAATGGACCCTCTTTACCACTCATCAAAGAGGCTTCTTTGTGCAACAGATGGAGGCTACTGCAGAATCCCACAACCAGTCAGACATAGAGAATATAGGTCTGAGAGATGCCCAATCCTAGGTGAAACATCTACAGTTGAATCTCTAGACCTAAGGCTCATGGAGCATAGTGGAATGAGGGGTAAAGGAAACGTAATGCAGCCCTCAACTCTCCCCAATGAAGCTTCATCATACAACAGAGTGTGATGCACACAGAAGGCCACAACTGACCAAGTTTTAGGGAATAAATGACTGCAGAGTATGAATCCCTAGATAAGACTCCTATATTAAACCTTAAACACCCAGGACTCAGGGGAAGAGGTGGTAGAAAGTTTGTTAAGAGCCAGGGCTGGTTCATGATCACAGGGAAGCAGAGGTTTTCAGGCCACTGGAAGCTTGCACATGTGAATTTGTGGCAATGGCAGCATCCGGCACAGGCCCAAAGCCAACTCAACCAGACAACGGCCCAGAGTGGAACAAGAGAAATGGGTGATGGACTGGCCCTGGGCTGAATGCTATTGGAGGCTGATTTCTGCTGGGCGAGAGTAGGCCTTATAATCTCTAGATAGGCTGGCAAGTCTCCAGTGGATGAATCTGTACTGAAGGACATCTGATTACAAATGCTTGACAGGATAGGTCTTAACATGCACAGTGGAACACATGAGGACTGGTGAGGAGCTGGAGGGCTATGGCTGGAGCAGGGGGTCTAAATTTGATTAAGAACTTTTGTGTGAAATCTACAAAAACGTTTACAAAGTTGCTAAAATCAAAATAATAATAATTTGAAAATATTTAAAATATAAACCAGTATGCCTCATTTTTTGACAAGTATTCCCACTGTCCACGTGTGTCTCACTAATATTTTCTTTGTCCTAAACTCTAGAAGTCATAAATTTGCACCAATATTGGGCTCTGACTTAAATTTTAAAATGTGAGCTAATGATCTGCCCAGTGTCGCATCCCTCAGGGCTCCTTCACCCCTCTGGGAACCAGCTTCCTTCCACCTAAGCTAACGTCCCAAATTGCCTTCTGATTATTCCCCCGCTTCCTATGCACATACCCCTTGTGCATTTTTTCTGGAGAATCATGTACATCTACTCACTCCAGGTAAGGCACCAATGGCAGATCAAAAATGATTCCCCTCAAGACTAGCATGGTGATCCAGTAAGGTTTTTGGGGTTACTAGCATCCCTGGGGATTTCTCCATGATTTACAGGCAGCCTGGTGAGATTGAGTTTTGAGATTCTGCTCTACCAGCAATTTTTACTACCTGTAAATCTTTTTTTTTTAACTTTGTAAATCTTACAAGCTTCAGCAGTTTCCTAAACCTTGTAAATTGTGTTTATTTCACAAGTTTTTTTTTTTTTTTTTTTTTTTTTTTTTTGACAGATAGGGGGGAAAGCTAGTTAGTTGTATTAATAACTGGTTTTGTGGCATTTTGGTTTAGTTAAGAGTTTCCTTTCAACTCCTTGGGCTCTTTGACGATGAGACAGACCCATTGTGCCCGCCTGTACCATTCTTGTGGGATGCTATGAAAGCACTTTTACTTCACACCATTTGGGGGCTGGAAATTTTTTTGGCATCTCCCCTTTTACCCTTGTAAAATGTAAAATCCTTGTCCACAGAGCACATTGATCATTTGTTTGTGGTTGGGAACAAGTGAAAAAGGAAATTCTAGGGCTTCTCAGCCCCTTACAAAGGGAAAGCCTTTTAAAAATTTTCTTGCAAATGAACAGAAAGCAAAGAAAGAATATGGTTAAAAAAAACCAATGTGGTAAGGAAGTCCTTCATCAGAGTTGATTAGTAAAACACCTGTCACAAATTTCAAATAGCTCTACACTAAACTACCCGGGAGAAAAAAATAGAAACCACACAGGTAAAATCAAATTAGCTGCTGTCTTCATTAATAAAAAGCTTTAAATATAAGAATAATTTATTAATTATGATATTTAGGCCAATATATCTAAGTTAACATCTCAATATGTATTAATGTATATTATGAACAGAAACTCTAGCATACATCCTACCTGCACAGCATAGCTCAAATGCCAGTAGCCACATGTGGCTACCCCATTGAAGAGTGCAGCCCTATACAAACAATTATTCCAAACAGTCATTAGTAATCAAGGAACTTTTTGGCTTTTTATTTGTTTTCTTCTCAAACACACACAATATAATTCCTCCTCCTTCTTTGGTAATTTATTTATGAGGTTCAGCCCTTCAGGATGGCACAGAAGTCCCTCAGCTCTTTGGTTCCAATCCACCTCTACTTGTCGTGTATAAAGTGTAGTGATTTTGTAAGAACAGACTTCAGTCCAGGATCCTTGAGTAAGTGTCTTAATGATTCTGTGAGCCAGTTTCTTCATTTGTACAGTGAGCTTAATAATAGTATCTTCTTTCAGACTTTAGCTGAAAGTACCAATGAGCCATCTCAAGTGAGAATTCTTTCTGGCACAAAGTAATCACTCAATAAGATTATCTATTTTTTTTTTTTTTTTTTTTTTTTTTTTTTTTTTATCCCTTTCTCCCTTAATAACACTCATTTCCTACTGTCCTCTCACTGACCTCTTCCTCCACATTAATCCCTGGTTTCCTTTCCATTTTCTTGGCTCCTGAGTTTACATCAGGACATATACTAATATCTAGACCCACACTTAGATGCTATATAAGAAAAGAAATGTATTCATTCAAGGTCCTACTGAAAAATACAATATAATAGAACCATGAATAAGTACATGTGTATAGCTTAAGTTTATAGAAAAAAAACCTGCCCTCTATATTGAGTTATTTTCTTCAGATTTTCTTTTGTCTTTCAGAGAGAGAAATCAGTTTTCTAAATGCTCCTGGCCACAGCTTGGTGACCCAACCATGCATCCCTTAGCTATGTCATTGTGATGACATCACTGAAGGTACAACCACCTCCAAAGTACATGTTGCAGAATCATTATGAATGGATGGACAGAGCTAAACAGGAACAGGTTTTGGAAGCATTATGTTTAGAAAACAACCCCACAATACCAGCCAGGAAAAACTTCCCTTTGAATTTGTTGGTTAGGGTAATCCAAGAGGCTCAAAGTAATAGAGCTGATTGGACAGGAGCCTGTTGATTAGGACGTTGAAGGTAAAATCCTATTGCCTAAGGCAAGCCATATCTCAGACACAGAACATGAAACAATTGATCTAGAATAGGCCTGGAATCTCCTCAATGAAGACTAATTCAAGGGAGACTAAACAAAGGGAGAAAACTAATCAATGGTTCTATCCAAGGCTGCAACACGCGAATAAACAACATCGACTGCCCCAGAAAAATTATCTTTATTGGTACAATAGTGGTGGTTTTGTCTTGGTGGGAATCACAAGCTGTCTAATTGGAATTAAAGTCCACTCAGTGGGCAGGAAAAGCGTCATGGGTATGGTACTGTAAAACAGCCAAATAACTGGGTGGGAAGAGACTAGATCTAGAAGTAGAAACTCTCGTTTTTCCACATCTGTAGATGAATGTTCTTTCTTACTATATTCTAAATATGCAGTCTTCATGTTTACAGAGAGTGCAGCCTTTCACTGCTCAACAAAAGGAAGGCTTTTCCTCTCTCTCTTTTTTTTTTACCAACAAAATAGAGAACTATTGTCGAAGAATTCCGGAATTGGACAAATTCAGGAAATAAGAGACACATCTTCAACATAAATGCACCTTTCACCCTCAGCAGAGAATTCTCCTCATGCAGCAGATGTGGATTAACACAGAGACCCAATTGGCCAAACATAGAGAAGAAGCCACAGAGTGCTCATGCTCTGAAGACTGGAGAGTAACGCTTTTCCTGGTGCTTAGCAAATCCCGGCCAGCCTGGGACTTAGAAAGGGTGACCTTTTCCCGGCAGTTAACTCTTTCTGGCCGTCGCAAGGGTAGAGGTGGAGGCAGTAGGCAAGCTAATGCGGCAGTGAAGGGTGGAGGAACTTTCAGCATGGTGGAGGCTTGCAATGTTTACTTTGAAATTGCTGGTACAAGGGAATATGTTGTAATGCCGAAACATACCTCCCGTATTGCCTGGTCTTTGCTTTCTCTCCATGCCCAGGTCGCCCTTTTCTACCGCTTTGTTCCTCTAAAACAGTTTCAACTTTAATTGTTCCATGTCATATGGCATATACTTAGTTCAATTTATTCTCTAAAAATAAGTAGCAACAAATGACAAAAACATAAACGTTTACCATAATGTTTGATTTTAAATCTGGTCATGTGTTTTGATAACATTTTCTTTTTTATATATTTTTTATTTTTAATTAAATTTAAAAAAAGATTATCATGCAATTTATTTTAAAAAGGTAAAAGTAAATATATACATGATATAGTTCATTATCGCTAACAAATAGCAGTGAAATTAACGATTTATTTCAAATACAAACATAAATTACACAAGCACTTATTTCTCTCAGAATTCTTTGGAGGAGCGGGCACTAATGGTTTCCTTTCCAGAGGTAGTCTCCTTGTTTTTTTTTTTTTTGTTGTTGGTGTGTTGTTGTTGTTGTTTTTGGTTTTTTTGTTTTTTTGTTTTTTTTAATGATGCTTTGTGTATTTCCTACATAATTTTCTAATTCAGTTCAGGTAATATATCCCTTTTCCCTTCCCCCACGCCCCACCCCTACCCATCCCGATCATGCATTCTGCCTTAGCTTTTCTGCATCTTTCTCTGTTTTTTTGTTTTTTGTTTTGTTTTCGATTTTTTTTAACAATAAGTGATAGATTGTGAGTACAGGAAGCATCCTTCATGTAAAAGCCAATTTGCAAGCAGTTGTGGCCCAAACCTAAACACAGCTCATGGGTCCTAGGCTTTGGGGAGGTTGTTCACTATGGTGGGGAATCCTTGTCATAGTGTAAAACCAATTTGCAAGCAGGTTTGCCCAAACCCACACAGCTGCATGGGTACTAGGGCTCTGGGGAGGTTGTTACTGATGGGGGGAAGGCCCATGGTGGAGTGTTCGCGCAGCAGCGAAGGACCATGCAGGACTATCTCATATCTAGGCAGATTAGGAACCAGACAGCTTGTGCAGAAACCAAGGATGATAGAACCCTACACCTTTATTTTAATGGCTTTTGTCTGTCAGCTACAACCCATTTCAAAAGGTTTCCACAAATTCCAAAATAATGCATCCAGGTGGGGATGCAGTGATCAAACAAATGTACCAGCAGGGGACAGGTCACCATGAAACCACATGATCTCTACATCTCCACTCTTTGTGGTACTGATTTTCCAATGTTTTCATAAACATACTACAAGATGGCTTCCCTAGAGGACTTCCTAATCATCCTACTTCTCTATGGTGTCCATTTACCATCTTCCAACACATCTGACAATTTGTCTCTGCTATCTGTCTCTGTGGTTCAGAATGTTAGGAGGCAGTAGTTTATCTGCAAGAAAGGAAGATCTCAGTTGGTGGTTCAAGGATGAAAGTTGGGCTTGTCAGTACAATCATACAGTTGTTAAAGGCCAGGTTAATGACTAAGGTTGGGAAAAGATTTTGCAAATGAAAAATTCTAGCTAATTAGCATAGCTGAATTGATCCACTTCACTGGGTCTTCATGTTTTAATGAAGTCAGTTAAATTTTGATCGAAATAATATTCAACTAAAATGAGGATAATTAGACATGTTTCCTGCTCAAACATGACTGCAGTCCTACCTATTTAAAATCTCCAAAGGGATTATCTTTGAATTTTATATAAGAAATTCAGATAAAAATTAATTCTAATTCAGAAAAGCAGAACCTTTTTTCATGTTTGGCCAAAGAAGATTCGAATCTGCGCAGGAATTAAATCTCTGTCCTTGCAATCTGCACTGCTTGACATGGTGACATGACATTTTTTATGTGAAATGCTGAATGACCACAGCAACTGAGTGACACAAACGAAGAAATATCAAGCAAGATATTCTCCCTAATGGGTTTTTGGGCAAATTGTATGGTTTTTGTTGTGTTGGGGGCTGACATTCTTTAGCTAGGCTAGGTAGCCTATGAACTACAGACTAGGCATGCCTGCTTACAAATATCCCAATGCCAGAAAATCACCACATGTTGCTGATTTGCCTTACAAATGTTCAACAATATCTCTCTGAATTTAACTGACAACAGTGTCCTAACAAGTTTTAAAAGAAAGAGTTTTTTAAGAACCTTTTTCTGTTGCTTTTTTTTTCCCAGGGATATCTCCCTTCATGATCTGAAAAAGTGTATGATTCAAGCTATGGTGGCAATGTCTTTAGGTTATCAACATTTCATGAATCCTGCTCAAACATCAGAAGTTGGGACCCGTCTTTGCCACTTCCCATCAAAGAGGCTTCTTTTGTGCAACAGATGGAGGCTATTTCAGTGTTCCATAACTGGTCAGACACAAAAATTTACATCTGAAATATCCCCATTCATCTACAGTTGAATCTCTAGACCTAAAGGGTCATGGAGCATAGTGGAATGAGGGGTAAAGGAAACGTAATGCAGCCCTCAACTCTCCCCAATGAAGCTTCATCATCACAATAGTGTGATGCAAATAGAAGGCCACAACTGAATAAGTTTTAGGGAATAAATGACTGCAGAGTATGAATGCTGCCTAGATAAGGACTCCTATATTAAACCTTAATCACCGCAGGTTGAACTGCAGGGGTAAGGGTGTTAGAGGACAGTTGTGTGTTAAGAGCCAGGGCTGGTGTGTGATCACAGGGAAGCAGAGGTTTTCAGGCCACTGGAAGCCTTTGCACAATGGTGAATATTGTTGTGGCGAGATGGCAGCATCCGCACAGGCCCAAAAGCAACTCAACCCAGGACAAGGTCTGGAGGTGGAACAAGAGAAATGGGATGATGGACCTGGCCGCTGGGATGAAAGTGGCTTATTGAGGTTGCTGATTTCTGCTGGGCGAGAGTAGGCCTTATAATCTCTAGATAGGCTGGGCAAGGTCTCCAGTGGATGAATCTGTAACTGTAAAGGGACAGTCTGATAGCAAATGCTTGACAAGGATAGGTTCTTTTAAAACATGCACAGTGGAACGACATGAGGACTGGTGAGCGAAGCTGGAGGGCATATGGCTGGAGCAGGGGGTCTAAATTTGATTAAGGAACATTGTATGAAATGAGCAAAAACGGTTTACAAAGTTGCTGAAAGAAAGAATTCAAAATAATGAATAATTGGAAAATATTTAAAATTATGAAAACCGAGTATGCCTCATTTTTTGACAAGTATTCCCACTGTCCACGGTGTGTCTCACTAAATATTTTCTTGTTGTGCCTAGGAACTCTAGGAAGTCGATAAATTTTGCACCAATATTGGGCTCTGACTTAAATTTTAAAATGTGAGCTAATGATCTGCCCAGTGTCGCATCCCTCAGGGCTCCTTCACCCCTCTGGGAACCAGCTTCCTTCCACCTAAGCTAACGTCCCAAATTGCCTTCTGATTATTCCCCCGCTTCCTATGCACATACCCCTTGTGCATTTTTTCTGGAGAATCATGTACATCTACTCACTCCAGGTAAGGCACCAATGGCAGATCAAAAATGATTCCCCTCAAGACTAGCATGGTGATCCAGTAAGGTTTTTGGGGTTACTAGCATCCCTGGGGATTTCTCCATGATTTACAGGCAGCCTGGTGAGATTGAGTTTTGAGATTCTGCTCTACCAGCAATTTTTACCTACCTGTAATCTTTTTTTTTTACTTTGGTAAATCCTTACAAAGCTTTCAGGCAGTTTCCTAAAGCCTTGTAAAGTTGGGTGTTTTTTCACAAGTGTTTTTTTTTTTTTTTGGGTTGTTTTTTTTTTTTTTGGTCTTTTCAAGACATGTGGCCACCAGCTCTCGCTGGAGACCAGGCTGGCCTTGGGAACTCACAGACATGGTCACGCCTGCCTGCTGGCCTGCCCTGAAGTGCTTAGGAATTAAAGGATGCACACGGCCCCGCCAGGTACTGGACGTTGAATTTTAAACGCTTTCAGAGACACATTTTAGTTTATTATTTTTGTGTATTGACGGGTATTGCCTGGCATGTATGTAAGTTTATTCTGTCACGGCAGATGCCTTCAGAGTGCAGTAAGACACTAGGCATATTGGATCTCCCTGAAACTGGAGTTACAGTTTCTAGGCTGCCATGTGGGTACCGGCAAATGGAACCCAAGTTCTCTGCGAGAGCAGCTGGGGCTCTTAGTTGGTGAGCTATCTCTCCGACCCTTGTTTTTGTTGTTTGGGTTTGTAGTTTGGTTTTGTTTTTGTTTTTTGACAGAGTCTACCTTGTAGTCCCGAACTGGTGCCTAAAAGCTCTTTTTATGTAGGGACCAAGGGTGGCCTGGATCTGAGCGCAGGATGCTCACATGCCCCTGCCTTTGGAAGAGCTGGGATCGAAGTGGCAATGAGCCACCTGGCCCGCTATTGTCCAGTCTTAGTGAGCCCGTGCAGCGTCCGGGAAGGAGAGGTTTTGTCTTTATCGCCTGCCAGTTAGAACTTCTTGAATTGGCTGTAGTAGACAAACATCAGCGCCAAGAGCACGAGGTTTGCCTTAGAGCTAGGTGCTATGGGCCTGATGCATCGTTTAGAAGTGTTTTTCCCAGGTGTCCCGTTTTACTCTAAAGAAGTCCTAGGTGCGCGAGGAATGTGTATTCAGGTCACGACCCTTATGATAGAATGACACGTGTGAACTTATTAGAGGGAGGATAAAGGGAAAAAGGAGCAGGCTTATTCTATAGAGCAGAAAACTGTTAGGTGCTCAGGTCATGGGTCGTGGCCCCCTAGGATGGGAGCAAAGGGAACATACAAACCATTGTTTGAGATATTATATGAATGGGCTTTTTGCCCAGCAATAAGGCCGCAAGTTTCCACATTCCTGTTTGTTTTTTTGGGCCCCAATCGGTATGGGTTGCTATTCCGCTTCAACATGTAGACAGAGGAGATGTGGGGTCCGTCTAACTGATCATTCTAAGAGACCGCCCCAGCCAATAAGTCACTGCCATTAACTTGTGTACCTCACTTGGACAGAGGACAGACAAGGGGCAAACCCCTGCTGAAAGGAATGGGGCACATTTAAGACCGCAATGGAACAAAAGGAATGGTAGGGGTGTATTTCTCTCATGGGGTTATCTATATATTCCTAAAGCTAAACCGAAAAAAAACCCGAAGCCCTGTCCGAGCCTGTGTGGGCGGCGCTCCTTCTCTAGCGCCGCTGAGGAAGTCTGAAAACACAATACAGCTAATTTCTACTTTTTTTTGGACTTCATGCGTAAAGGCCACCTGTTTCCCATCGTGTGTATAGTTTCTTGAATTCGGCCAGAGTAAAAGAAACTCACCCTGACAGGCTGGTATCTATCGTCTATTTAATGTCGGCTATAGACCGCGAAGGCTGTTTTCTGGCTAGCGAGTGTAACTTTAGGTCTCTTAGCGTCAATTTCCCAAATGCCACTGGAAGTTTTCAGATATTCTCTGTTGAAGCTGGTTAAAAAATAACAGTTTATGAAGATAATTGTGTTCTTCTGTTCTCAAATCTAACTGCAAAATTACCTGTTAATAATTTTTAATTTTGGAAGCAAATGCCTAAACAATGATAATTTGGGCAACAGTGTTAAAGATGGCTGCTACATGGCAGGTCCAGGCATAATGGGTGGCCCACGCCTGGTAGTCCGCCAGCAGCTGGGGAGGCAGAGCCAAGTGTTAATTGCTCTGTGAGTTCAAGGCCAGGCCTGGTTCAAGGTAGAAGGGCGAGGCCTACAAGACCAAAAGCTGGGGAAGTAAAGGGAACGCGCTGTCGTGGCAAAAAACAGAACAAAAATAAGCCCCCCACGCCCTCCNTAGCAACAACTCCTGCACGAGCTACCTTCATCTAAAATATGGTCAGTCCCTTCTAGAAATCCTACAACCTTCTTAAGACTAGATGGTGGGCCTGGAAAGATGGCCTAGTGGTTCAAGTGCGGACTGCGCTGCAGAGGACCCCGGGTTCGATCCCCACACCACATGGTGGCTAAAGAACTGTCTTTAAACTCCAGTGTCCAAGGGAATCCGACGACGCCCTCTTCGGACCGATGCAGCATTGCACGACACGAGTACACCAACCTACATGCAGAAAGTACATAAAAAAAAAAAAAAAAAAAAAAAAGAAATAAATTTTTAAAAAATTAAAAAAAAAAACTAATTGTGCACAGGAAGAAAGAACATACAATACAGAAAATAACTAACAGCTACTACATGGAGCAATCCCAACTCAAATGCTCCTAAGGGACCTTCCCTGCCTCACCATCTGCTATCATCACACCATAAAATATAGTTTATGACTCTCTGAATCTCAGAGTCTAGTCCAACTGACACTACACTCAAAGAACAGGAGAAAAATTAACCTCATCCAGACTGGCTTCCCCTGAGTCTTTACTTTCTACCGCTTGGTAAATAACCCTCAAGATGATGGGCAGTGGGAGCTCCTAAAAAAAACCTTTCCAAGGCGGAGAGCTGGCTCTGTGGTCCAGACAAGACAATCTCGCAATAACGCTCCTTCAGTTACCTTAAAGTCTTCGTCGATCATCCCAACAGGAGTGGATACACCAGCACCGTCTCGTGTCCGTTATAGCCGAGCCAACATTAGCCCAATATTTTTTCACTCTTGTTTCATCAAGATTTAAAAGTTTCAGAATCAAGTCTCATCCACTGTTGCTTAGTTACCCAATAATCAGCACAAGGACAACTGATTATCGCGGAGGATTAAAAAAGATCCCTTGACATGAGCTGCCTCACTTAGTCCCACTGTTGTGGGAAGGTTAAGTAAAAGCACGGAGAAGAAAGCTCTGATGGTGACATTCTCAGTCCCGTCACCGTTG
This sequence comes from Rhizomys pruinosus, assembly GCA_009823505.1. Taxonomy (NCBI): domain Eukaryota; kingdom Metazoa; phylum Chordata; class Mammalia; order Rodentia; family Spalacidae; genus Rhizomys; species Rhizomys pruinosus. The sequence continues at coordinate 90,670 of VZQC01001663.1, read as the reverse complement.
TCTGTCCTATAGCCAACAGAAATTGTCTCATTATATTCATCATCCTCATTTATGTCAGTGATCACAAGAGATCCAGATTCATAACACATTGATTTTACAACGTCCCGTTGAATACCAAGTCAGAGGATCTTCCAGTTCAGAACAAACCAAATTCGTTATATATTCGGCTTGTGTCTACTTGAAAGATACAGGGACTCTCGTCTGCATCCTTCTCAAGTGGGAACTTCCTCACTCCCATCCTTTGGTACCACTCTACAGAACTGCTGGTTCTTCTACTTCCAGAAAAATCTTCACCTCAGAGCCTTTGCAAGGATATTCAGCTTGCCTGGAATCCAAACGGGTGTTACCCTCGCAAAAGCTCCCAAATGTTTTCTCTTCACATCGATCTGCAATCACACTATTTAAATGTCTATTTAAACCACTCCTATTTAAAACACCACCCCACTACTGAAATATAGTTCCTTCTTCTTTATCTGCTATATGTTGTTTTCCATAGCACCAGGCATTTTCTAAAACACCATGCAATTTGTATACATATTATGTGTTTTATTTACTGTCGATCTCCATCTTCTTTCTCATTTCAAATTTCCAAGTGCAGGATTATTCCCGTGTGTTTCTGTCAACTCAAGTATCACAAGTGCCTAGGCACATCATAGTTGCCTCAAGAAAAACATTTTGAGTGACAGAATAAACTCTCAACACAGTATTATGAGGAAAACCCACATACCCCACATTTCAATATTTTTTTTTTTTTAGCTAAAGGAAGGAAAGATTAGCGAATACGAACCAGTCATTAAGGCTCATACTACTTGCAATGTCATGGTCTAGGTTCTAGCCCAGGCCTCTCTCCTTAGAGCTAACATTCACTATCACACCCACTGGTATTTGTTCAAGGTAAGGATTTAGAAGATGCCAGAATATGGTGTAGAAGATGGAGCGGAAATAAATTCATCTGCCAAGCTAAGCAGTTTGGATACTTTCCATAGCAGTAGCTCTGCGCTGAATGCTGACATAATTACACTTAGATCTTGGGAAGAAAATTCAAACAGCTGCCAACTGGAGCAGTGAAAACCAGCCAATTGCCAGTGGAGCGGCACTCTGCACTCAATGGAGCTTAATGCAGCTCCAAGATTCCCATAGCTAAAAATGGCTTGCTTCCTTCTCATTCATCTGTAAGTTCACTCCCAACCCTCTCTTAGAAAAAGTCTGACACAGCATGGACGGTTTTGGAAGAACACTTTATTCATCATGATTAAACGAGTGAGTTACTTTCCATTTGGGTGTAGTCACAGTTTTCAACATCTTTCGAAGCACCAGGTGTGATAGCTCCTGAGATGCTAATTTCCTCAAAAGACAGGCCATACCTCTTAACACATTGAAATGCTGTCTGATATGCCACTGTAACCCTGGCTCAGAATGCAGACATGTTCTCTAATCAGCAGCACCTGATGGTGTCCTTGCAGCTAGAAGTGTTCCTTATATGGTCAAATGAAATCCACGCACAGCCCACAGGCTCTGACTACAATCAGCAGCTTGGCTGGCCCCTGAGATAAAGCCTTGTAATCACATAGTCTTGGTTAATTAGTCAGACAGAATAAAGGGTCAAGTGAAATAGGTATAGAACATAGGAATTATAAATAATACATTAATAGATATTAACTTTCATTACATTAAAGTTGCTATTATAAATATTTCTTTGATTAATGAACCTAAAATATATTCTCCACATAAATAATCTTAAATAGTGAATAAATAGATTTAGATTTGTAAAATTCAAATAGTGCTGGCACGATGGTTCATATTTGGATGATTTACAGCCCCAAAACAGCACCGACTCCTCTTCCGCTTCCTTTGATGTCTTGGTGACAAGCGCGTTCAATCACTTTCAATGAGTTCATTGACCAGCTTTGCGCTGGACCGGCAGGTTTATTTCACCTAATGGGGAAAACAGCACAACAAAGTAATTTTAAAAAGCAGCAAGTCATTAGGATATTGTACTTTTATACATTCTTTTCAGGGGAAGTTGTTCTGAGTAGCAGTATATTCCCTTAATTAATGATGTTCACTTCTTTGTCAGTTAAGGTTAAAAGGATCATTAAATTTCAAGTGTGCACAATGGGGACAGACTGGGTTATTCTGTAACATCTTTAAACTTTCTGCTACAGAAATCAAGATGAAATTCTAAAAAGATCCTCGGGGTAAGGTGAAAAGGTATGATTAAGCATGCTGACTCTAAACAAGTCGCTTAACCTCCTTGGAAAAGATTGGGGAGATGATCTGTCATCTATGAATTCTACCACTTAATTCTTGGATCAGGTTTTGCTGTTCAGATTGAATGAATTCCTACAGGCCAAGACTTCCCCTCTTGGTATAGCAAAGTCCTCTGGAAATATAGGAACTCCAAAACCCAGGTACATGAACAAGGAGGCCCAGGCTTTTGTGAGGTCATTAAGTTTTCCCCCAAGACATTCTAATACCAACCAAAGTTTGAGACCCACTGACATAGGCTAAGTACTATGGAGAACATCACGTCCACAGCAAATGAAAACTGTCACTTTAAACTTCTCCCAAATCAGATCAGTATTACCATTTCCAGAATGGGATTCAAAATAAGCACTGATCATATTCAGATTAATAATAATCAATTTGCTGACACAGAACATTTATATTCTGGAACTGTAGGAACTTTTCCTATTTCTTGCCTTCTATACCATTAAGTAAACTATTTGCAGGTTTTCATTCTACAGGAGGCCCATCGAGGCAATTTCATACTTGATAAAACAAAGACCATTTACTTTTATCTCTACTTCTTTCTAATACTGCTACAATGCTGTATCTTCAAGAACTGGGAGATGTATGGGATACAGGACTAATTATTAAAGCATGTACAGGTCTAAAACATGTTCACAATGGAATAAAATGGGTCAAGGGTTAAGAACTCACTACAGACTGCCCATCTGAAGCAAGAGGCCTAGAGCTTTCAGATGAAACCAAGAGACTGTAGGTGGGAATTGTATTCCCATTACCAGTGAGAAATTGTATTTCCCAGTATCCAAAACATTGCCAGGAAGACATAGCCAGAGCTGAGCGCTAGCCAGGGGGAAGACCTGGGCTAGGAACAAGTGCTTTATGCATCTCTAACTGATGGCCTAAGGAGAGTCACCACCATCTTTCAGCTCCTGGGAGCTAGTGTGAGTCAGGCTAGAAACAGAGTCAGGAAGACTGTAAACTGAGTGTAAATAATGAAGGCACAAGACACCCATGCCTCTCATTCAAGCCCATTTATGTCAAAGCCTACAGATTCTAGAGACCTTTGCCTTCTAGATAAAAATCCAAACAAACCCCATGATTTGCCATTATGTTTAAAAGATATCTTTCACATTCTAGAAATCATCATTTTAAACTCAGAACACTTTTATTATATAAATCTTGGCACCCAAGGATTCTCTAACTAAGATACTCTTGCATCTGATACCTTTCCTCCCCTAAGAACAAGCCAGGCTAGAGATGTGAGAGGCTGACCACAGACTAGGAGTGGGATGCCCATGTATCTCCACAGGGACTCCACTTTCTCCTCTCTCATTCCCATTTTCTACCCTGTGACACTGTTGATTTTTCAGACCAAAGGAGTTCATAGAACTCATGCAGTGAGTCCAACTGGTTCCTTTCAAGATGAGGAAACTGAGAGGCATGTGATTCATCTGAAGTCACAGTTCCTTGTGGCCGGGCTAGGAGGAGAGTGCAAGTCTTCTCACCCCCTCCCACCGCTCTTTCCGCTAACACATAGCCTCCCATCCAAAGTGAGAGAATTTCCATCACACAGGCAGGGCCCATGAGAGTACTGCTCAGTGCTCCCCTCTCCTGCTTCACCCGCCTCCTCCTCACCACATTTACCCATCACGTGTGCAATAGTCTTTAAAGCTTGTGTTTTTTGTTTTTTTTTTTTCAAATGACAAAGTCCAGTGAATCTCCTACTGATTTGCCAAAGTCAGTTAGTTGGTAAGCTCTCAGACAATGGTTCATCTTACAGCTCTAACCATTCTTTAGCAGTTAATTTCTACATTTTGAGAATGCAAGTGCTTTATAAAAAGCTTCTTCAATGAAACCAAAGAAAGAAGTAACATAGCCTCACCGGAATCTGAGTCAGCTTTATGAAGTCATTTCGTTTGTCAATGCTGCTGTTGAAGAACTTAATGAACATGTTCTCCTTGACCGTGATCAAGCTCCTCTGGATCATTGTGTTGTCTTTCAAGGTGTCAAAGAGTTTGAAGTAGAAGGAGACGATCTGGCTATGAATGACTTTTTTGTCACTCTCCTTGGGAGACAAGAACATAGAGGCTTATGGAATTTATCCATGAGGAGACACACAACAGGAAAATTGGGGAAAAAGGAATATTCAGCTTACCTCACTCCACTTCTTCAAAACATCTAAGAAGAGTGTCCCTCCCTCTGAGACATCTGGGTTGCTTGCATTCTGAGAAAAGAAAGAAAGATTGATTTATAGTTAGTCCATCAATTGCCCTAAATATATATAAAATTTCACTGACTTCAGATGCTGACAATAGTCACTAATTTCTTCTCGGACCTTCCATTTCCCCCCAACAAGTATTTCCAAAAGATTTCATGTTAGATTTACCCAAAGACTATTATGGTTTTTTTAGCTTTCATATTTACTAGAATAATCCTGAAATTGCAAGGTCACAAATAAACCCAACGAAGCTGATGCTATTCCAAGTGCCAGGAATAGCTGTAGTGAGCTAAAGAGAGTTAAACTAAGAAAAAAAAAAGGGGGGGGGGGTGATCCAGAAAGCCATCCTACTATAATATGCTGCCCCCTTATGGTCGCAGGCTTCTGTCACATCTGCCTGTGGCCTTCTATAAGGTCAACTTTAAAAAGATAGTTCCAAATACATTTGTAAGAGAGTTTGGTTTGCATTGTGAGAATAAAATTGACAGTTAATGCTTAAATGTTATTATAATAGCTATAAATATAATTGTGTAGATTTTGAAAAAAATATTTTTTAAATAAAATTATCTTCATTTGCCATTAATAAAATTCAAAAAGAAATTCATAAAAGAAAGCATTTTAAAACTCTAACTCAGAACCATAACTCTCCTAAAATTGCAGAGACAGTCTGACTTCAGAAATAAGTCACTGGTAGAATTTCAAAATCACTTTTTGGAGAAAAAACACCTATAAATAACTTTCTTAAAGCCCAAACTTTAAGAACTTCATCTTCTGTGACTTGAACTGATAAGTTGTCTCCTTTCAGTGTTTTGAATGCTGATCTTCACCTTTTACTCTCAGTTCCACAAGAGTCTGAGGAATGAGAAACTCAAAGCCATTTGGAGGAAAGAACACTCTTCATGACTGAACGGTTTCCACCAAAAAATACTCAGCATCATTGTAATGTGCGTCTAGTATGCCCAGCTTTGGGGAGAGTCTTAACTGCCCTCTAAGTCTCTACAGCAAATTGAACAGAGGGCTAACTCAATCTCAAGACTATTCAATCAAGAAACATCTCGCCAACAACAAGCAAAATAGCACCACATCTTCTCAAAATTGCTATGGAGCAGAGATGTCTGCCTCACATAGACAACTCCAAGTCAGCATCACTCATCTATTTGCACCCACATATCACTAAAAAAATCATACTTACAAAATATTCCTTTAGATTGTCTACTTCTTCAAGGAATTTGAACTGGCAGTAACAGCTGGAAATACCCAATATGAGGCAGAGCTGGAGAGCAAAGATGTAACTTGGAGCGGTCATTGTCTCAAAGAGCTAGGCCAGAGGAGTTGAAATCAGGAGCTTCTGTATTAAACCACCTGGGTCCAAAGGACTCAGCTGATCTCTTTTCTAATAGCTGATCTGCCTGGGATCGGAACAACATGCTGCACCTTCTTTGGCTGCCGGTATTTATACCTAATTGAAGGCTCCTCAGGATTACGTATTTTCACCAGAAGTTTTTTTTTTTTTTTTTTTTTTAAGATTAGATGGTGACAGATAGGGGGGAAAGCTAGTTAGGTGTATTAATAACTGTTTTGGTGGCATTTATGGTTTAGTTAAGAGTTTCCATTTCAACTCCTTGGGCTCTTTGACGATGAGACAGACCCATTGTGCCCCCTGTACCAATTCTTGTGGGATGCTAGAAAGCACTTTTACTTCACCAGACCATTTGGGGGTGGAAATTTTTTTGGCATCATCCCCTTTTACCCTTGTAAAATGTAAAATCCTTGTCCACAGAGCACATTGATCATTTGTTTGTGGTTGGGAACAAGTGAAAAAGGAAATTCTTAATTCAAAAGGGCTTCTCAGCCCTTACAAAGGGAGGCGTTTTAAAAATTGTTTGCAAAACTAAACAAAGCAAAGAAAGAATATGGTTAAAAAAAACCAATGTGGTAAGGAAGTCCTTCATCAGAGTTGATTAGTAAAACACCTGTCACAAATTTCAAATAGCTCTACACTAAACTACCCGGGAGAAAAAAATAGAAACCACACAGGTAAAATCAAATTAGCTGCTGTCTTCATTAAAAAAAGCTTTAAATATAAGAATACTTTATTAATTATGAATATTTCAGGCCAATATAGTCGAAGTTAAGCATCTCAATATGTATTAAATGTATATTATGAACAGAAACTCTAGCATACATCCTACCTGCACAGCATAGCTCAAATGCCAGTAGCCACATGTGGCTACCCCATTGAAGAGTGCAGCCCTATACAAACAATTATTCCAAACACGTCATTAGTAATCAAGGAACTTTTTGGCTTTGTTTTTTATTTTGTTTTCTTTCTCGGTCCCAAACACACACAATATAATTCCTCCTCCTTCTTTGGTAATTTATTTATGAGGTTCAGCCCTTCAGGATGGCACAGAAGTCCCTCAGCTCTTTGGTTCCAATCCACCTCTACTTGTCGTGTATAAAGTGTAGTGATTTTGTAAGAACAGACTTCAGTCCAGGATCCTTGAGTAAGTGTCTTAATGATTCTGTGAGCCAGTTTCTTCATTTGTACAGTGAGCTTAATAATAGTATCTTCTTTCAGACTTTAGCTGAAAGTACCAATGAGCCATCTCAAGTGAGAATTCTTTCTGGCACAAAGTAATGCGACTCAATAAGATTATCTATTTTGTTGATTTTTTTTTTTTTTGTCTTTTTGAGACAAGGGGTCTCCCTGTAGCCCAGCTCTGTCCCTGGAAACTCACTCTGTAACCAAGCTGGCCTCGAACTCACAAAGGATCCCGCCTGCCTCTGCCTCCAAGTGCCTAGGATTAAGGCTGCACCACCACGCACGTGCTAAGATTATCTAATTGTTATGTGGGCACAGTTTGATAGGTAACCCCTCCCTTTAAAAAAGCATGCTCTGTACATTTTTACTAGCAAATGTCTTTAGCCTTGAGTTCACTTTCCTCCATCTGTGCTCTTCAGAATGGTACCCAATCAACCATCTTAGCCCAGCCTAAAAAAAAAAAAATCATCATTTCCATGAGTTCTTCCCAAATTAAATCTCACATCCTCTATACTGATCTAGCACCTTATTTATATTTTTCTGGGAACCCCAATCCTTCATTTACATATTAGAGTTCTTTACTTGTGTCTTTCCCCATTTTGGAATCAATTCCTTAAAAGTGAAAAGCAAATTTCATTGCTTTTATGACATCCTCCAATTCCCTCAAACATTTTAGCACAGAGATTCACTCATACACAGCACCGAATAAAGGATTATTTGAATCTTTATTTAATCAACTTTGAACCAGGAATGGTGGTGCAGGCCTTTAATCTCAGCAGTCAGGAAGCAGAGGCAGGCGGATCTCTGTGAGATCCAGGCCAGCCTGTTGTACGGACAGTTCCAGACCAGCTGGGGCTACAAAGAGACCCTGTCTCAAAAACCAAAAAGGAATCTATTGTGAGGGCCCGGGATGTACCCTGGTTAGCAGAGTGATTGCCTAGCATGCAGAGCCCTGAAAAACAGACACAGTGGTGTGCACAGAAGTGGAAGCAGGAACGTGAGTGTTCAAGACCATCTGCTACTGCTAGGGACTTTGGAACCACCCTAAGATACAAAAGAACCTGTCTCAAAAAATCCTTTTTTTTTTTTTTTTGCTCTTAATTCTCAGTTCCAATGCACTCTCAGTTCCAATGCTATCTGTAGGAAATTAGCCCTGAATTAAATGTAACTTATTATTATGTTAAAAATAATACTATGTCTTCTTAGCCAATACCTGATGACTAAGACAATTCCGTGGTATTTTTTTTTAATTTTTGCTTTAAAAAATGACCTTTGCAAAGCCATCTTCCCAAAGGACAAACAAAATCAAAACAAAGCTGTGAGATCAAAGTCTGATGTGCAGCAAATGAAAAGTGTGGATGTTACAGTATTGCACACAGAGCTCTGTCATCGTTCTCTCCAGCAAGCAATGTACACCGGAGAAAAGTCCTTGAGAGAGACACAGTGACATGGGTCAAAGCTTGAAGCCTTCGGACACACTGCCATCACTCAGTACTTTCTAGGACACCGAGAGCTAAACCCCGAGTCATTGCAAGGAATATTTAAAATTTTCCAGAAAGAAGTAAAAATTAATTCTATTTCATAATTTGCCCAGTGGAATATAGTATTGGCAGAGAGGAATTAAAAACAGTGAAGGGAGAGGCTGGAGAGATGGCCTAGCGTTTTAGAGCAACGCGACTGATCGTGCAGAGGAGCTGGGTTTCGATTCCCTAAAGCACCCACATGGCAGCTGAGAACCGTCTGGTAACTCCAATTCCAGAGAACTCCAGTTCCAGGGGAATCTGGACACCCTCTTCTGACCGCCGCGGAAAATTGCAAACGACACAGGGGCACAGACCTGCATGCAGAAAGTAAATGCTCTACAACCACAAAAAAAATAAAAAAGTAAAAAAAAAAAACAGTGAAGGGAGTGGAAAGATGGTTCAGTCAGTAAAGGGGCCTACAGCCAAGCTGGGTGACCCATGGCGAAACAAGAAAACTGACTCCAGCAAGTTGCAGTCTGACATTCACACCCACACACGGCATATCTGCACCCAAACCAACACACATTAATTAATTAAATTTCCAAAGGACAGTGGAATCCATCATAGGGGCCTTAATATACACACTCGGTATTTTTAAGTTAAGAATGCCTATTCAAAATCAGAGATACCTATTAAGGCTATACTTCCAATACGACCAAATTGTTAGCGTTAGAAGCCACATAGCTAAAACTCAAGCTCTAATAGCATTTGATGTCATGATGAAGCATGAAATTATGGAATTACAGAAATTGCCAATGTCTTACCCTTTCTTTTTTTTAGGTTTTTATATCAAGACCCCAAAATCAAATGGTGTATTTACATTCATCTAACGAGTTAATGCAGATCAAAAAAAAAAAAAAGCAAAAATCTTTACATTTTACTGTGGCCACATTTAAAGACAGTGCTTAGCTCACAAGAAGGGGCCACAGCCACTGCTTATAGCAGGGGCTAAACCTCTAAGCTGAATGGAAGGGAACACAGCTCCAGTTGACTGGAGGGGAACTCATTTTCAGTTCACAGGAGAGGATCAGAAGAGACCACCAACCTGGCTCACAGCAGGGAATGCTAGCTCAAGGTTGAATGGATGGCACGACACAGTTCCAGGTTCAGAGGAGGGGACTACAAATCCAGCTCATTGACAAACTCTACTACCTACCAAGCTTCAACAATATTATCAATTTTTTCACTGTCCCTATTTTTGCCACTCATTCTATTTCCAAATTTCCCATCTATACAAAGTCTTTCATTATAATCATGTTACTTCTTAAAGAAACAATTCTAATAAAGTATTTTAAAATAAAAAATAAGAGTATGCTTAGATTATTTCAAAGCATTATATGAAAACTGTGAGAGTCTAACAGCAAAATACAAATAAATTATAACCTGCCTATTTAGTGATTTCTACACTAATGCCCCAGTTGATTAATGTAATATTTAGCCACAGGATTGAGTCCTCTGCAGTCATTAAAATGATAATAGTGGAAATATGCTACAGCATGGAAAATGTTTATAATATAATGCCAAATAAAAGTGCAGAATAACAAGTAATAAATGATCTCATAATGTCAGCTCTGTAACCAGACACATAAAATATCACAAAGGTAGGAAACTATGGCTGATAAATTCCCTTAATCTTCAAAGCTCTTACAATATTTATTAATGGATAGTTTACTCTTCTCTAAGGTAAAGGTAACTGAGTAATTTCTCAGATGTTTTCAGGTTGCTCTTTTCCCTTACTGTTTTGTGTCAGCCAACTCTACTCATTGTCATTCTAGATCCGGTTCTGGGCAGGCAATCTCTAAGTCTTTTACACAAACTAGAAATTTCAAAACCATAGGAATTTCAGTCACATTCCCTAATTCTCCACTGATAGAGGCAGCCTGGAGAGGGGGCTCAATAAGTAGGAACACTTGCAGCTCTTCCAAAAGACCTGAGTTGGGTTCCCAAGTCCACATTGAGCAGCTCACAACTAGCTGGGTCCTGGGAAATGAACTCGGGTCTTCTCCAAAAACAGCACATATCCTTAAGAGCTAAGCCCCACAATTTATATATATACATACACACACATATATATATATATATATATATATATATAGTAATTGCTATATATATAATATAGTTAGAAATTGG
>VZQC01001663.1:52534-79234 GCA_009823505.1 Rhizomys pruinosus | reverse complement strand
CTTCTGACCTCCTCGGCATTGCACAACACAGGTGCACAAACCTACATGCAGACAGTACATTCATATACATACGAAAATAAATAAAATTTAAAATAAATACTAAGACTAAGGGTAGAAACTTTGAAACTCTAAGAAGCTAGACCTTCTGTCAAAATGAACTTCACAGGCCTGCAGAATGCAGTCTGCCAAGACTCTGAACTTGGAATAACTGGTACTTGTCCTAATGCTCTATTGTTACCTTCTTGATATTCTTAATAATTTTTTACAAGGACCTCATATTTCATTTTGCACTCATTCTTGCAAATTACGTAGCTGGCCTTGTGTTCCCCGGAAGTGAATCATCTGCTCTTAGTGTTTCAGGTTTGGTCCCAGGATTCTGTAATTTAGAATGTTGTCACTATTGTATCCTTTACTGGTCTTTTCCTGTCTTCTCAACTTTGCAGACATTTCTTTCTCTTTGCTGCCTGTAAAACACTTAGTGTTACACATGCAAACTAGAGGTTTCACACCTTGTCGGTTTAGCCAATACTGAGCCTGCAGAATAATTCAGCAGCATGATATCCTTTAAAAGTTCTGCAAAGGCACCAGGAGTCAAGTGACCATATTACTAAGACAAGGGGACTGAAAACTTTCTTTTTCCTTTTCAACTAGATTTTCTTTCTGAAAACTGGCTAAGGTTATGCATTATGTGTCAGCAAGATTTCAGCCATATCTCTCATGCAATCCCCACTCTGAGTAGGTAGGTAGGCAGTAAGACAAAACTTACACCTTGGTTGGCCTTTTCCTCTGTGATCAGCAGTCACATCCCTAACACTCACAACCCAATCATCTCATCCAAACCTTGAGGCTGAGTTCTTCCACTTGGTATGAGTCAGTGTTGGATCCAGAGCCCCCACGCTATCTCGGCTCCGGGAGCTCCTGACCTCATGCGGGCTGAGCCTGCGGAAGAGGCGTGACGTACTTAATGGAAGTCCGTGCGGAGTCAGACTTTCCCATGATTTGACTCACAAATCCCACAGATAAGAGGACAGTTTTCTGAATTCCCCTTTTTTTTTTTCTATTAGACCGTCTGGGAAATTCTGAGGAATGGCTCAATGAACATGGAAGGCATTATACTTATGTACCGAAATGATCCGTTTACAATATTTTCAATTTTATGTCACATGGGGCTAAGTGTTGATGATCTAGAGATTCATGGTCCTAATTTAAAATAACAGGCGTGGTGGCGCACGCCTTTAATCCTAGCACTTGGGAGGCAGAGGCAGGTAGATCTTTGTGAGTTCAAAGCCAGCCTGGTCTACAGAGTGAGTTCCAGGACAGCTGGGACTACAGGGAGACCCTGTCTCAAAAAGACCAAAAAGAAAAAAAAAACAAACCACATATTTTTTGTTCCTTAAGTAAATGTTAAAGCACTTACTGTATGTTTGACATAGACTAACCAAAGAAAGATAGAAATTCAAATTGCAAAATATTCATTTATATCCAAATTTCAATCAATTAGGATGTCCTTATTGAGCACCTAATACATACCAGCAGCTTTAAGGGTTACAGAGATATTTACAGTGAGAAAAATTGGCTGGAGCTTCAGCTCCAGTTATTAAATGGGGAACTGTATTTTCTTTTCCTCTACGCATATTCTTGCCATGGAGTTCGTGTAGGTAAGTGGACTCAATTCTTTAACTTCCTTTTTATTTTATTACACTTATTTATTGTGTGGAGGTGTGGCATTGTTGGTGTGTGCATGCCACTGTGTGGTAGAAGTCAGTTCTCACCTTCCACCATGCAGGTGCACAGAATTGAACGCGGGTCATCAGGCTTGGTGGCAAGTGCCTTTACCCACTGAGCCATCTGGTTGGCTTGGGACTCATTTGGGGTCAGAGTAAAACATGAATTAGGGCTGGAGAGATGACACATCAGTTAAGAGTGAGGATGTCAGAATCTGAGCTTGGGAATGTGGTTTGCCTGAGCCCTCTCACTCTACCACTCAGGGGCCAGGAACAAGAGGATCACTGAGGCTTGCTGGCTACTGCTCTACTGGAAAAATGCAAGCTTCATCGAGACGAACCTTCATCTCAAAGGATCCAGGAGAAGTGTAATATAGGACAATATCCAGCACCTTCCTCTGGCCTCCACACACATGCATAAGCACACACCTGCACACACACACACACACACACACACACACATACACACACACCTGTACACACATGGGCACACACACACACCACACACACACATACATACACATACACACACAAAATGATCTGATGTTCATTTGCGTGTGTGTGTGTGTGTATGTGTGTGTGTTTTTTTTCTTTTTTCTTACATTGTGTGTTTCACTGAAAGAAACTCTGTCAGTATGTCTAAGGCTGGCTGTTTCTTGGAGAGGAGGACTCTTCCAGACATTTGTTGGTTAGTGTTCTGGAACCCCAGTGCTTCTGCATGGCCATCTCAGCTAATATAATCTTATCAAGATCCTCATTCTCTTCTCTGACTTGCTAGATAGATCTCTAGAACTTTGCCAGAAGATAAGCTTCCAGTCTTCAAATAAAGAGAATGGATACTGGTCTGCCTGAGAAGTAATGAATCTGACTCCATTTGTACATCCCTTATGCATATTTCCAGTCAGGTATCTTCCTTCAACCCCACCCTGACTTCCTCCTGCAAAGGCAGCTGATATCTACCTGGGTCTTCTGCTGACCAGCAGTGTGAACTAACTTTCCTCTTGTTGAATTCATCTACTCTAATGCTTGTCACAGTGGAGAAATCTGAAGGTGACATCTGTTACCACTGTTCATCCTCCTTCCACATTTTGTAACTTTACTTTGATCTATCATTTGCAGTCTTTTCCTCTTTGAGGGCTTTTAGCCTTTTATGGTTTTGTTATTTTAGAGGTTCTGTCACTGATACTAATTCTCAAAGGACTTCAGCATCTGAAGTTGAGGTTGAAGGATGGTTAAATTAACAATATGTGGAAAACTAAGAAGCTCATCTAAACAATACCAATTATCAACTTGAAGAAAAAATACGCTGTGCACAAAAAATGCTCTGTGAAAAAAATTTAGCTAATCTGCCCAGGTGAATCAAGTCTCAAAAATAATTTGGAAGAAAAATATCTCTTCTAAAACACAATGTAGTTACTAATTTTGAAATTCAGCTAATCATATTAAAGGAGATTTTACCCTTAAAATGTAATACAGTTATAAAGGAAAGATAGGGAAGTCTGGGGCACGTAAGAATAATACTCATATAGTGTACAATAGTAAATCACAAGTTTGTCTTGTCAAAAGTTCATAAATACTGTTTAAAATGGAAAAAAATGTGTAAGAAATACTTAACAAGTCAAATATAGTAATCCACCTCTTTGGAGGTGGGGGAAGGAGGACCGGAAGTTTAAGGTTACCTTTAGCCACACAGTAAGTTTGAGGCCAGCCTAGGTTACAAGAGTCCCTGTCTCAAAAGACAAACCAAAGAAATTAGTTGTATGGAATCAGGTCAAAACAGAGCTAGGAAATGAAGCTGAATGAAGTCAGAGCTATGCCTCTTTGTTTTAGGAATGGAAACAGATGGTCAAGAAAGCTAATTTTGAGTTATATCTTTATTGTTTGCAAAGTTTAAGGGGCTTCAAGGCCATCTTCATTAACCAGCTGCGAATTCAAGGTTCCCCAAGACTATTCTCAGGTTCAGTAGTTTATTGCAAGGTCTCATAAAACTCAAAAAAGTCATCATAGTCTTGATTATGGTATATTACAGCATACAGATCCAAATCATCAGAAGAAAGAGTGCAGAGCAGAGTCAGAACTGTCCGTGAAGAAAGCTACCATTCAACCTATCCAGAGGACCAGAGGAAAGTGCTAACTTTGCCCAGTAATGATGGGGGAACTGGCTCGAGCCTTGCCATTCAGCTTTTAACTGAGCTTGGTCACATAGACATGGATGATCCCTCATTGACTGACCTTAGCATCCAATTGTTCTAGAGGTTAGTTTGATTCTTTGTAACCAAAGTCTCTCCCTAAATCACATTGTTAGCATAGACTGTCTCACATGAGCCAAAGCCCTCAGGTAAATAAAGATACTCTAATTGGACAGAAAATTCCCTGAGCTCAGAATTGGCATCTCTATGCTGAAAACTCAGTTCTCTTGGGACAGAATTAAACCTTTAGTGTACAAATTCGTTGTATATTACTTTTTTCCTTTTTATGCAGTTTCTTTATACTATAATATGTGGAAGTTTTCTTTTTTATGTAGAGGTTTCTTAATTATTTTATGTTCAGTTGGCAAGTAGAAAGATGATGTTGATAAAATGTGGCCTTCAGGGGCTGGAGAGATATCTCGCAGTTAAGAGGACTGGCTGCTCCCCCAGAGGACCTGGTTTGGTTCCCAGCACCTACATGGCAGCTAACGACATCTGTAACTCCAGTTCCAGGACATCCAACGCCCTTTGCTGACCTCCATGACCATTGCAAGCATGTGATGCATTTATGTACATGCAGGCAAAAGTTCATACATATAAAATGAAAATAATAATTTTTAAATGTGGACTTCATTTGGTTCATATTGGATGTTCCCTCATATAGCAATATTTTAAGATATCCAAGTATCTTTTCTTATAATTAGGCAAACATCTTAGCAATATTTTAAGCCATTAAGGAAAAGTCATAAAAGTTACATACAGGGGCTGGAGAGATGGCTCAGTGGTTAAGAGTGATGACTGCTCTTGCAGAGGACCTGGGTTCGATTCCCAGCATCTGCGTGGCAGCTAAGAACTGTCTTTAACTCTAGTTCCAGCGGAATCCAATGCCCTCTTCTGACCTCTGCAGTATTGCACGACAGGGGTGCACCAACCTAAATGCAGACGGTAAGTACACTCATGCACATAAAAAATAATAATAATAAATAAATAATTTTTTTAATTTTTATTTATTTATTTTTATGTGTATGAATGTACTGTCGGCATTTTGCAGGTTCTGCACAACCGGGGTTGTGTCGGGCAATGCTGGCAGAGGGGCAGAAGATTGGGGCTGGCCAGATGTCCCCGGGTAACGGGTAAGCCAGAGCCGAAAGACGCGGGGGCAGCGGGGGGCCCGGGGGGGGGCCCGGGGGAGGGCGGGGGGTGAGCGGGGGGGAGGGCGCGGGGGGGGACGCGAACCAGGGGCCCTGGGTCCCCGGCAGTAATGGCACGCGGGGGCGCCCCAACGTGTTGCGAGGCTAGGCAGTCGCGCCAGCCCGGGGGGGGAAAAGGGGCGGGGGGAAACATTAAAATGGTGGGCGGTAGTTAAGTGTTGTGGTGGGGAGCGTGGGTTAGGAGGGTGGGAATGCCGGGGGCGTGTTTTGTTGAGGGGCCTGGGTGGAGGGACGGGTCCGGTGGAGGTGTAGGGGTTTGGGTGTCGCTGGGTGGGCGGGTTGGGTGGGGGTGGGTGTGGGTCGATGTTAGTGGTGTGGGGGTGAGGAATGATGTCCTGTTTTGAATGTGCTTTAGTGGTTTTTATTTTTTTTTTTCTTGTTTTTTCTAAAAAAAATTAACAAAAAAAAAAAAAACAAAAAAAACAAATATAAAAAAAAAAAAAAAAAAAATTTGAAAAAAAAAAAATAAAAAAAATAAAAAAATAAAAAAAAAAAATTGTCTTCTTTTTAAAAAACAATTGTCTTTTCTTTTGTTTATGTTATTATTTACTGTTTTAGGTTCTTTATTTTTTTTAAACCAGGCATGGTGGCTGCGCCTTTTGACCTTTAAGCCTCAAAATAAAAAAAAAAAGGTACATACCTATTTATTTCAATAGAGATAATAGTTGATTGAGTGGATTTTAAAACTGGTAAACTTTTAACTCTGGGAAACAGTATCATGACTATAGAGACATTATTATTATTATTATTATTGTTATTATTGTTATTATTGGAATGAAAATTTTCTCCCTCAGGAGCAAGGTTCCTCAGGCCTTTCAAAGGAGGAAGGACGCAGCACAACGTAATAAAAGTTGGGTATCACGTGTGGGTTTGATGCCTGGAAGCTCCCATTATGGACTTGAGCAATGGCTGATACTAATTTTATATCTAATGCTTATTATCTAAAACTTAATTTTTGCAATATCTAAATTAAGATTGTTTCATTTTTCTTAATGAGTTACTATTATTTTTTTAATTTTATTTATTTTTTGTATATGTAGAATGTACTGTCTGCATGTAGGTCTGCGCCCCCGGTTGTGAATGCCGCGGAGGTCAGAAGAGGGTCTTGATTCCCCCGGAACTGAGTTCTCTGGAATTGGAGTTTACCGACGGTTCTTAGCTGCCATGTGGGTGCTGAGGATTGAACCCGTGTCCTCTGAAGAGCAGTCGGTTTGGTTTTTTTTTGTGGGCTTCTTAACCGCTGGCTCTCTCTCCCGCCCCAATCGTGGTTAGCTACTATGGGGTTCAGAAAGTATTGAATGGAGGCAGTAGTCCATTATCACTTAAAATAAAATACCTGAAGTAGACTAACTTTGGAATTTAGCAAGATACACTATTGTACATCTATAATCCTTTCACTCTAGAGGCTGAAGGCGCAACCGGATTGTTGCAAGCTTGAGGCCGGTGCTGGCTGCATATCATGGCATTGTCTCTGAAGTAAAGTAAAATGAAAAGTCAAACGCAATGGGGCTTTTTTTTTTTTTTTTGGTCTTTCGAGACAGGGTCTCCATGTAGCCCAGCTGTCCTAGAAAACCACTCTGTAGACCCGGCTTTCCTTGAACTCACAAAAGCTCCCTGCCTCGCCTCCCACGTGCTCGGATTAAAGGCGTGAGCCACAACGCCCGGCGCAAGGGTTTGTTTGTTTTTTAATTCACAGTCATAGCAGCTGAAAATCCGAACAGCATGGTGCAGGTTCTTACCAGTCCCCTCTGCCCCTTAACACGTGGCAGGTGGCAATGACGGGAACACAAGTAAGAGGTATAGATTGCATCTTCAAAAGGAAGCCAGAAAGGAGAGGGGTCCCACTTCCTTTTGGAGGATTGACCGGAAGTTGACCCAAGAACCTCCCACAAAGCCCCTCCTTAAAGACACATCTTCCATCTTCCAACAGTAACACTGAAGGCCAAGCTTCTAACATATGAAGCTCTGGGGGGGATGCCCTTAAGCCATTTCAGACTATAGCAAATGCATAGCCCCAGACCTAGCCATCCCCATAGATCCTGCTATTTAATCTGCTACTTTGTAGGACCTGTTTACTTTTGTTTCCCAAATTTGCTTAGGCAATTATTAGCAACAACTATATGTAAACTGAGCACTTCTTACCTTAATGTAAAAAACACAAAGTCTAAGAAAATCTAAATAAACATGTACTTTACTCTAGCAATACAGAGCTTAGAAATAAGCATTTGTGTGGTCATATTTCTGCTAGTAAAAAAAAAATAAAATAGTAACAGCTACCCAAAAAGCAGAGAAATGTGCCTCACCTTACAAAATTCTGACAACTCTCTAAGGAAGATAAGTTTATTCTCATTTCATAGACAAGAAAAATGAGGCTCAGAAGGGATAAACCACTTACTGAAAATCACTGAGCTAACAAGAGACAAAGCCAGCACGGCGGAACCCACAATGGCACTCTTCAGCAGCCACTCCCTAAGTTAGTCCTTAAAGCTTAATGCATTTATTGTATCATCGAAGGATTCTTTGTTCATGTATTAAAAAGCATAGTGGATAATTTTATCCAAGATACTTATGAAGGGCTCTGGAGAGGTTCATGGATAGAAGACTAAGCTGAATCACCACATTCAAATCAGATCCTCCCTACCAGGCCCTCTCAGGGCTCAGCCCTCCCTGGAGCACCATGCAGGAATGCATGAGCAAAGTCCAGGGCTTTGACCCAGAATCAAAATAGGTAGTGAATCTGACTGGTTGATCAGTCGACCACCCTATGGTGCTGAGAAAAATATCTGACAGAAGATCTTTCAGGTATCCAGCCTAACTGCACATACTGAAGGTGATGAGATTCTTAAAGGAGGATTGGAGAGATGACTCAGCAGTTAAGAGTGCTGTCTGCTCTTGCCTAGGACCCAGGTTTGAATGCCAGCACCCATATGACAGCTAACAACATCTATAATGTCAGGGAATCCCGATGCACTCTTCTGTCCTCCGTGGGCATTGCCTGGCATGGGTGCACTTACACACATGCAAGCATAACACTCATACACCTAAAGTAAAAAACTTAAGATTCTCAAAAGAAAATGAGGAAAGAGGAAGATGTTTGGTTTTCCAAATGTTAGAAAATGACCTTAATATGAAGACTTTCAAAATGGCGGAACCATTAGTGGAATTTATGAAGCATTTTTCTTTTAATATTTCATTTCTAGGACAAACTCTGCCCACACTAATAAGCAGCAACAAAGACAGTCATCATGTATCCAGACTGCTCTCATTCTGAATCAACTTATTCACGTTCCACCTGGAAAGACTCCAGAGAGAAGACTGGCTCGTTGCTCACCAACGAGTGTGGACCACCCTCCTTGGCCTCTCCTGTTGACCAGCTTTGTACAAACGTGTGCCATGACCTCACAGTAGCATTACTGAAGATGGTAAAGCCACAAAATGAAATTCTCTGGTCCAGCTTAGAGACACCTACTGCTCCTGTATATCCACTTTAGATCTTACAGGAGCAAGAAACAAGCTTCTCTTAGGTTTAAGCCATCATGCATTTGGGGGACATTCATATTACCTTAACTAATATGTGTGTGTGTGTGTGTGTGTGTGTGTGTGTGTGTGTGTGTGTCAATTAGCCTATTGTATCGTACAGGTAACCTATAACCTTCATATATTAACTTGATATATAACTTATATTACTTTAATTAATATTACTGGAGAGATGGCCTAACGGTTAAGAGCGCCGACCACGTATATGTGTGTGTGTGTGTGTGTGTGTGTGTGTGTGTGTGTGAGTGTGTGTGTGTGTATGGAGAGAGAGAGAGAGAGAGAGAGAGAGAATCAATGCTTATTCAGGGTTACATTATTCTAAAACCTAGTCCCCCATAGTTACTGGGGCATTAATGTATGTTTGTTCATATTTTCCTACAAATATTTCCTACTTAAGATTTTTAGTTTGAAAAGTCTATAGGCCACTCTCTTTATTTTATATACATCAACTCTGTCTTTTCAATTTGGGTTTCTGACATGCTGATGTTTTCCTTTTTTACTGATTTGTTCACTTGATTGCTTGTCTTAATGATAATTTCCCTAATTTTGCAGATACATTGTGCTGACATTTAAACGTTTTGCCCATTTTAACTTTGAAAGGCAGCAGGTACCATACTGGCAGATATTTTTATTCCTCTTTAAGTCCTTTTGATGTTTTTTTTCTTGAGGTTATGCACAAAGTTAGATCCAAGTTTCCATTCCCAGAGCCCACATGACAGCTAACAACCATCAGGCTCTCCAGTTCCAAGGGATTCGATACCCTCCGCTGCCTTCTGTGGGCATTTCATGACATTGGTGCATTTACACACATGCAGGCAAATGCTCATACACCTCGCAGAGGCCATCAGTTACCCATAGTTCCTCAGGTACAGGTGGGATTTCTTACTCACTTCCCCATGTCTATGCTGGGATTTGTTTGGCTTGAACTTTGGTGGCACTTGTGCATGCTGTCGCCATTGCTGTGAGTTCATTTGAGTAACTGACCAGCTATCTGGAAAACTCTGCTTCTTTCTGGGCATCCTCCACTTGTGGATCTTACCATCTTTCTGCCCCCTTTTCCACAATAATCCCTGAGCCTTGGGAGGCAGAAGTTTCACACAGGTGTCCTCTTCAGAGATAAGATCTGGCATCCCAAACTTACTGATACATAACTTAGTGACTCGTCCTATTGAAAATTAGAAACATAATTTGCTAATTAGACTCCTAAATCCTAACTTATATGCTGATCAGTTATGATTTCATTAGAAAGCCTATTAAATAACAACAATAATAAGTGTCCTAACAAGATCTTCCTAAAAAGAAAAAGTAAAATCAATCCCAAGAGGAGAGATCTAAATAGCACCTCACAAGGCAATCTGTACTTCCATTAGGAAAGTGAAAAGACTCAAGATAAGAAAAGATTTCTTGCCACCCCCGGTGGAGTTTGAAGTCATTTTCAAGTTGGCTTTTTCAGGAAGCCTATCCACCTTCTGCTCTGCTAGCCTGTGGTCGGGGTCTTCCCCCAGGCTAGACACATCTGTTGTCAGTGAGCAGAAACCTAGCCACTTAGGTTTCTTTCAAGTTACCTGATAGGATTTCCCAGGACAGACGTGTCAAGGTAAATTTGACCTGACTTCCTATCTCCTTCCTGTGGGTCACCCTGAGAAGAAAGAAGTTTCTCTTATAGCACTGCCTGGCACCGTCACACTTCCTCTCCTTGTTGCAGGCTGATGTGCTCAGAGAAGCTCCCGCCTTTGCAGGAAGCAGAGGCTTTGGGTAATAGCCTGCAGGCAGTGTGCTTTGTCACAGACTCTACATGCTTTCTGGCTTCCTCCTGCTTGAGTAGCTGTAAACCACCTGCAGAGCTCAGGACATGAAGATTTGTTTTGTATCTTCACTCTTCTAAAGGAACTATACTCCCTGTTACAGATTAAGCAACTGAAACCAAGAAGTAGAAAATGTGAAGAGACGTCAAAATGAATCCAGATGAACTCAAAAACTCTGAATAAATTCAAGTGAAGCTTTCCTCATAAAGTGACGAAGTTGAAGGTATCAGCACATGCCTGTCTCCCCAGCAGATGACAGTATACTACAGAGCATCCGTACTATCCTGATCTGCTTATGCCAACATGCTGGCTTAATGCTTTCTACCAAGCATCTAATGACTCTTGGTTGGTTGTCAGGTCTGGGTGACGGAGGCCACGAAGGTTCATCTTCATTGTCAATACTAGGTGTACCTAGAAGACGCGCCCCTAGAAATGTCTACTAGGAAGTTCCCAGGGAGGTGTAACTGAGGAGGTAGACCCAGTCCGAATATGAGTCATACCATCCCATGGACTAGAGGGCAGACTGAATAAAAAGGAAAAAATGAGGAAGTCCGCTGAGCATCAGCACTGATGCCACCTCACATCCCTGCTGTCATGCCGTCCGTCCACACCGTGATGGGCTGATGCCATCCACACCGTGACAGGCTGATGCCGTCCACATCGTGACGGGCTGCATCCCCTCAAACCATGAGCCAAAAAGAACCCTTCATTCCTAAAGTTACTTCCATCAGGTACTTTGTCTCATAGCAACCAGAAAGTATCTAATACGGAAACAGAAAGGTTACTCATCCAGGGCTAGAAACTCAAAGAAACCTCAATTTTTTTTCTTGTAATTCATTGCAAAACCACACAGACAACAGGATGGTACTTCATGACACTTGCTGACTTTAGCTTCAAACTATACACACCCTCTCTCTTCCCAAGGGCTGTTTACTACCAACTACAGAAGTACAGCTAGTAATCATTCACTGTTAGATGCTAAAGGCAAGCCACTTTCATGAACTGATCAAGGAACATCAATTTAAAGACATATTGAAGAAAAGCATTCATGCATGTGTATATGTGTGTATACATAGTGGAACCTTGACACTTAAGGCTCATGGCACACACTGGAACAAGGGTAGAGAGAACACTAATACACCCCTCAACCCCCACCAGTGAAGCTTCCTCACACAAGAGTGTGTGCACACAGAAGGCCACACTTGAACATTCAAAATAACTGCTCCTATTTACATGACTTTCTACTCTTTATACTAACATTAAATTTTATTAGTTATTTTTTAATTTTTGGTTTTGTTTTGTGGTGGGAGTGTGTGTGTGTGTGTGTGTGTTTGTTTCTCTCTCTCTTTCTACATGCACACACACACACACACATATATATATTATGCGTTTGACTGTATTGCCTGCATGTGCTTAAGTGCACCCATGTTGTACAGTGCCCACAGAGGTCAGAAGAGGGTGTCAGATCCTTTGGAACTGGAGTTAGGACAGTTGTTAGCCACCATGCCAATGCTAGGAATCAAATTCAGGTCTTTAGCAAGAGCAGTCAATGCTCTTAACCATCTGAGCCATCTCTCTAGCCCCAAATTTCATTAGTTTTGTGGACTGTTCATATATAGTATATGTATAAACAATTTACATTTATACACAAGCTTTACACAATATTTTCATGATATCATGGTATTACTGATGTCATCTTTTACAGCATCTCTTCATTACAATATTGTGGCAAATAACACAGCACAGGATCAAGACTATGTTTGAATCTTGGCTCCATCTTTTACCAGTTGTGTAAACCTGGGAACAATTCTTTATTAAATACTTTATTGAATTTTTGTACATTTCAAATGATAGATCTTAATCAAATTTAGTCCCACCTCCCCATCCACATTTCCCATACCTCCTTCCACCAGGTTTCATGCATTTGGTCATACAGTAGCCAGATATCCTCTGTGCTAGTTCAACCACTGGAGTCTAGTCTGCCTATTTAGAGTCACTCCCTTAAAAAGATCTACTCTCCCTCATCCAGCAGCAATCGGTTGCCAATAGTTCTTCAGCTAGGGTTGGGCCTGCTGCCCGGTTCCCTTATTCTCTGCTAGATTATTGTCTGATTGAGTCGGCATGGACCTAGCACATGCTGTCACCACTGTTGCAAGTTCACATGAGCAAGTTCCCAGTGGCCTGAAAGCTTGTTTCCTTATGTTCATGTACCAACTCTGGCTGTTACAGTCTTTCTGGTCCCTCTTCTAAAATGGTCCCTGTCCCATGGGTGGGTGAGGTTTAGTATAGGAGTCCTATCCAGGGACACACACTCTGCAGTCTCTAATTCTCTGAAACTTAGTCAGTTGTGGCTTTCTGTGTGCATCACACTCTGTTGAATGAGGAAGCTTCACTGGTGAGAGTTGAGGGATCTATTAGTGTTCTCTCCACCCCCTGTTCCAGTGTGTGCCATGAGCCTTAGGTGTAGAGGTTCTGCTAGATATGTGTCACTCGGGGCTGGGTATCTCTCAGTCACATATTCTCTGTGTGTGACCAGTTGTGAAACGCTGTAGTAGCCTACATCTGTTGCAAATAGCAGCTTCCTTGATGAGTGGTGTACAGTATACTTGTCTGTAAATATAAGGATACGTATTTAGCATACAGTAAGAAATTTCATCTGTCTAGAGACATAAAAGAGATAGGGTTTTCTCTAGGGTCTGTGACGTCTCCACCCATGTGTACTTGGCTATGTTTACAGTGCCATCCATGAATTTTTGCCCACTGAGAGGACTTTAAGTCCAATCAGACAGCTGTTGATTACCTCCTAGATAAAATTGCTACAACCGCACCAGTAGAGGTAGTTTGCTATGTCAGCCATATGGTTATTGGGCTTTGGAGTTGTAGTAGACCACTGATTGATTTTCTCCTTTAGCAGTGTGCATGGTATCTTCTGGAACAATCTCAGCCAGTCTTCAGGGAGAAGACTTCCAGGTGAGTTCCAGCTCTATTACTCCAAGTCCTGTCTCCAAAGTATGTCCTGTCTTCAGCAATAGGGTTTTAACTTCAAGTTCTGGGGGGCGATCAAGGGCTGTGGCCATAGCCCGTGAAATTTTGAGAGTCTCTTGGACAACCCTGACCAACAACTCAAAGGAAGGTTTCTCCTGACTGGCACTGTTGCCTGTTATATAACCTTCAGCTATACACATGACTCATGTAGAAATATTGTGTGTATAATTTGTCAGTACATTTTGGACTACTACAATTCCCTGTAGTTTTTTACACTAGCTAGGCATTATTTATATCTCCTCTTTCTCTCCCTGTCTATCCCTCCCTCTACATCTTCTGCATTTAAAGTATCCCCATTTTCCTTGATAATACCTATCTATCTTCTATTATCCCACCTCTCCTGAGTCCCTTCTGCTCCTGTACCCCCATGAGTTCTCCCCATCCCCCTTTGATAACATTTGTTTCTTCCTTGCCCCCTTCTTTCAGGCTCGCTCTTCCTCTTTACCTCCATGTTTCCTTTCCGTTTTCCTAAACCCAGCTGTTACATCAGGATATATGCTCACATATAAGGGATTGGGTGGGGCAGTGGGGTTCCCAGGTGCCCATGAGAGACACCAGCACCAGCTTCCCTGCTGGCATAAAGCCATTTCACTCTCATGAACCAAGCTGTAGGCCAGCAGACCTGCAGGCATGCAGAGCCACAGGTGGGGGAGAGGAGAAGGGAGGGGAGGGGAGAGCTGGCCACAAAGGACCAGAACTCGTTTATTTTCAGGAGTTTGAGGTCTTATATACTAACATTTAGCCAGCTTGAGGGAAAGACTTGGGGTGGGGATGTGCCCGGGAAGTTCATAGGGTCTAGTGTTTATGCAAGCCATCACTGGCTCCACAGATTTCTCAGAACCAAGATGTGCTATTTGATAGAGAAGGAATGTAATGCTTCTTTGCCTGAAACTTCAATGCAGGACTGCAGTGCTTGATATGTCAATTTGGCAGGGGATGGAGGGATGTTGGCTTAGCTTCTGGTCTTCACAGGTGATGGGGTAAAAAGCCCAGATCCCCCCTTTGATGCTCCAGCCAAATGAAACATCAATCCCACAGGATTGGCACTAAGATCCACAAATGAAGGATAACATATGTCACTTGCTTTTCTGAATCTGTCTTACTTCACTAAGTATATATAATAATGGCTTCTAGTTCCATCCAGTTACTTGCAAATTTCTTCTTTCCTTACCACTGAGTACAACTCCATTGTGTAAATGTACCACATTTTCATTATCCATTCATCAGTTGAGGGACATTTAGATTGTTTTCATTTCTTAGCTATTGTGAAAATAGCAGCAACAAACATGGATGTACAGGTATCTCTACAGTAGGATGAGTCCTTTGGGTATATGCCAAGGAGTGGTATAACCGGATCATATGGAAGATTCATTTTAATTTTTGTTTAGAGTTATCCACACTGCTACTGCTTTCCATAGTGGTTGCATTAGTTTGCATTCCCACCAGCAGTGAGTGAGCTCTGGGAATAATTCTTAAGCACTCTGGTTTTAGCTGACAATAATGGCATATACCTGGCAAGTTCTCTCTCTCTCTCTCTCTCTCTCTCTCTCTCTCTCTCTCTCTCTCTCTCTCCTCTGTGTGTGTACCAATGAGATATATGTGAAGTTCTCAGGACAATGTGTTCATATTTTTGTTTAATTTTCATGGATTCTCATTTATAATCTGATTTATATTTGTACATGACACCATTTTTAATATATTTGCTCATGTTCATTGCAGAATTTTATACAGACAAACTTAGATTGAGTTAATAGGCAGAGCCTGAGTCCACAATCATGAAGGCGACTCTAGGAGGCACCGGAAGGGAAGAGGTGAAATGTTCAGGGATGAGAAGGAAGCTAGTGCAGGACAGCTAGCAAGTTGAAACCACCATGGTCCCTGGGACTAAGACCTCTTGGGAGATGTCATAGAGAACACCCCAAAGAGAACACTGGACTGTTTATCCTCCACTCTCCTCAGCATTCTTACAGGGTTATTTCTTTCTTTCTTTTTTTTTTTAGAACTCACTCTGTACACCAGGCTGGCCTTGAACTCACAGAGATCCACCTGACTCTGCCTCCTGAGTGCTAGGATTAAAGGTATGCCCCACCATGCCCAGTTCCAAAACTTTCTATTTCATAAAATGTTACTTCCAAATACATACCCTGCTTCTCAGTTGCAGTTTGAAACAGTGCTAGCTTATCAAATTCTTATTGAGCTCCATAGCATACATCCTCAAAGGAATGTGAAGTTAAACAACAGTGAGACTCCACTACTCACCTATTAGAATAACAGGAATCCAGAGCACTAACCACACTGATCAGGAGGCGGAGCAGCAAGCAATCTCATGATGAAGCAGACAGTTTGGAAGATTAGTTGGTGATCTCTTACAAAACCAAATATACAGTAGGCTGGAAAATTGGCTCAATGATTAAGAGTGCTTGCTGCTCTTGCAGAGGACCTGAGTTTGGTTGCCAACACCCACATTAGGCAGCTCACAAACACCTGTAACTCCAGGGGATCTGACATCTTCTGGCTTTCATGGACACCTGTATTCACATGCACATATGCACATATATTCACACATGCACACACATTAAATAAAAACAATAAAAATAAAATTTAAAAATATATTCTCACTCTATGAACCAGAAATCAAATCTCTTCATCTCTTGGTGTTGACCCAAATGTGTTGAAAGCTTACACCACAAACCTGCACGTATGTATATGGCAGCTTCTCCATAGTTGCCAACACTTGGAAGCAACCAAAAGTTCTTTCAGTAAATGATTATATACTGTAGTATATCCACTCAACGAAATATTATTCAACCCAAAAATATGCTTGAGCTATCAAGCCATGAAAAGAGTAAAGAGAACTTAAATTCATATTGATCAATGACAAAAACCAGTCAAAGAGTACAGACATCATTCCAATCATATCACATTCTGAAAAAGAAAAGTCAACGATTTCCAGAGGGTTGGGGAGGCATGAGAGGGCAGAGCACAGAGGGTTTAGGAGGGTCAAACAGCAGATGCTGCTATCATGGATGATGGCACCTGACTACGCTTACCTATTTGTTCAAACATGTGGACTGTACCACAGACACAGCAAGCTCTAATGTAAACTATGTATTTTATGTGATTCTGATGTACAATTGTAGTTTTATCAGCTGTAATAAATTCATCACTCTGGTGAGAGACATTGATAATGAACAAGGCTGGGTGTATGTGCAGAAAAAGGGATGTTTGAGAACTCTGTAAGCTTTCTCTTAATTTTTTTCATTAACTTAAAATTGCTCTTAAAAAATAGAATCCTGGGTCTGGATAGATGGCTCAGGGGTTAAGAGCACTGGTTGTTCTTCCAGAGTACCCAGGTTCGATTCCCAGCACACATATGGCAGCTAACAACTGTCTGTAACTCTGTTCCAAGGGATCTCATGACTTCTTCCGGCCTCCGTGGGCTTTGCACATGAGTGCAGTTACAATACAAAACACTCAAGCTCATAAAAAAATACAATTTAAAAAATAAATAGAATCCACAAAAATCATGCCCACTAAGCATCATTCTATCCCTTAGGGGAATGGCAATAGTTTAAACAGAGGCAAAACTCCTGTCTGCATGGTGCTTACAATCTGGTGAGGAGACTGACATAACCCAAGCATGTAATTATATAGTACAATGTCAGGTGGTGACAATGGCTTCAAATACAAAAAAGTGATTGTGCTAGTTTAGATGGGGCAGGATGGAAAAGGCCCTTCTGAAGAAAGAACTTTTGACCAACCAGTGATTGAGTGACAGGAGGGAGGATGTCATAGAAGCAGATGAGAATACCATTCCAGGCAAGGAGAAGAGTGCATGAGGAAGAGCGAAGACCGAGGCCTCCTTACCAGGTCCTGGGTACAGCGAGAAGACTCTGGTACCTAGAACTGAGAAGCAAGTTGTCAGAATAGGAAAACAGCTGGAGCCCAGGGCATGCCCCTAAAAAGAACTTCAGAATGTATTCTAGTGGATATGAAGTAACTCTGTTGAGTCTTAGTCCAGAGAGTAACATGACTCAGTTTGTGTTTTAACAGAAGCATCACGCTATGTTGGTAAATGGCACCTAGGTTCTAGTGGGCAAAAGTAGAAACAGATAAAGCGGCTCTGCAGCCATTCAGAAAAAACACACGTGAAACACTGTGTTATGCCAAGAGCCCACCCAGAGGTAATCCATCGTGGAGTCATACAAAAACATGGTGACACCACAACCAAAATATGTTTACAATATAAGCCAGGTGTCATAGTTAGTTTTTGTCAGATTAGACACAAGCTTAGACATATGTGGAAACAGAGAATCTTGCTTGAGGAATTTTCCCCATCGTATTGGCCTCTGAACATATCTGTGGGGCATTTTCTTAATTGCTAACAGATATAGGAGGCCCTGCCCACTGTAGACAGTGCCTACCGTACCTGGGCAGGTGAACTTGAACTGTTTAAGAACGGTTAAGGGGCAATCCCGTAAGCAGCATTCCTCCATGGTCTTTGCTGCGGTTTCTATCTTAGTGCTTGTCCTGCCTTCCCTCCATGATGAGCTGTTACATGCAAGTGCAAGATGAAATAAACCCTTTCCTCCCTATAGTTGCATGTGGTCAGTATCTTATCACAGCGACGAAAATTAAACTAAGACACCAGGTTATGCAGAAAAGAGGAATCCTCACAAAATTGATTATTTAAAATGCAGGCATTTATCCTCAACTTCATGGTCCCATTTCAACATTAATGTGTAAATGCAAAATATTATCACAACTTCAAAATGATTTTTGCAGAGCTGGGGCTTTAATATTTAATTCAAATCCAGGGTCTCTTACATGCTAGGCAAGTACTCTACCACTTAGCTATACGTCCAGTCCAAGACTGCTGTTTTGTGAAACTAAGAATGTATCCTTTTTCTAACTGTCTTATTTTTAATATATTTTATTAATAATCTATGCATAATAATCATTTTTGGAATATGGTATAATATTTCAATACATAATTATACAATGGTCAGATCAGGAATAACTTGCATATACATCACTTCAAACAGTTACCATTTCTTTGTGTTGGGAACATTCTAAATCTATTCTATTAGGTATTCTAAATAAAAACCTTTTAAAAATATAAAACATATATAAATATATAGCATCATTATCCTTCAAATGCACATCTAAATTCTAATAGGTTATTTTATATTTTATAACCCAATATATAAAAATCCATAACATTATTAGAAGCAAACAAAACTAAAATGATTATTACTAGTTGAGTTGTCCTGAAAAAGTTTAAATTTTGACTTTTTTCATTCATTAGCAAGCAAGCAGAAGAGGGGGTCAGAAGGATTGGAAAAGCCAGGGAGGAGGTGTGCGACCACAAGCAGGGTCTTCCAGGCTCCTAGGAACGTGCTTATATGAACTTGTAGCAATGGTGACAGCATACACAGGACTCATGCAAGCTCAGTCAGTCAAAAACCATCAAAGAACTGGGGAAGTGGACAGGAAGCCACAACTTCGGTAGGGAACCATTGGCAGCTGATCACTGCTGGGGGAGGGAGGGAGAGTTGATCTTTTTTTAAAAGAATGACACTAGACAAGCTGAACAAGCTCTAGTAGATGAACTCGCACTGAGGGACATCTGGGTATACAACTTTTATTTGATAGGCCTCAACATATATGACAAAAGGCATGAAGTCCTGTGAGTGGGCTATGCATTCTAAGGACCAGAAAGTACAGGCAAATATGAGTAAGATATATTATATAAAATCCACGAAAATTCAATAGAAATATTTGTGTAATGTTTTATTGAATTTGCATGCCTTTCACACAGAACACTGTAACCACCTTTATGCCCCCTTCCCCACTGGCACCCCCCATGCCCCCCGCTGGAGTTCGTGCATTCTGTCATTTGTGTTAAGGCCTGTCGTGTCAAGCGAGCTTCCCCAGACATCCCTCAGCAATTTCAGCCACTATCTAGAGTCCCTCCCTTTAAGAAGATCAGCTCTTCCTCACCCAGCAATAATCAGCTGCCAATAATTCTTTGACTGAGATTGGGGCCTGCTGTTCATTTCCATGTTTTGTGCTGGGTTTTTGTCTACTTGAGTTTGCATAGTCGTCTGCATGCTCACACCATTGCTAATTGAACCTATGTTCAAATGAGCAAGGTTCCAAGAGCATGTAGTGCTCTATTTCCATATGGTTATACATCTCCTTCCTGCTCTTACAATCTTTCTGCCCCCTCTTTGCCAATGGTCCCTGAGCCCTGAATGGGTGGAGTTTAATAGAGGAGTCCTGCCCAAGGATCCACACTCTGTAGAGCCCTAATCTTCATGCTTTGGCCGTTTGTGACCTTTTGTGTTCCTGGCCCTCTGATGGATGAGGGAGCTTCATTAATGAGCATTGAGAGATTCATTATGACCTCTTTATACTTTTCTATGTTGGGTGAGCCTTAGGTATAGAGATCGCATTGTGAATGTGTTCCCTAGGCTTGAACAATTCACAGACAATGTTTATGACCAGTTGCGGTGCTCTGTAATAGTCTGTCTGGTGCAAAAGAAGCTCCTCTGATGAGTGATGACTGGGATACTTGTCTGTAAATATAAGGATCAATATTTTGCACATAGTAAAAAATTACATTTGTCTAGGAATGTCACAGTCCTGGGGTTTTCTCTAAGATCTGTGTCCTCTCCATCCATGTGCATTTGGCTATGTTTATAGTACCACACATGAATTTCCTCCCAGTGAGTGGGCTTTAAGTCCAATTAGATATCTGCGAATTGCCCCCAAGATAAAAGTGCCACTACTGCACCAGTGTCATTAGCTGTGCCAGTCACGGACGTGATTATTAGGCCTAAAAGCCCGTGTTGGACCACCAATTGATGTTCTCCCTTAACAGCTTGCAAACTGCTCTCCAAAGCTAGCCTTCAAGAGAGATGGCTTCCAAGTTGGTTCCAACTCCATTGCTCCAAATCCCATGTCCGAAGTACGTCCTTTCTTCAGCATAGGGTCTGACCTTCAAGTTCTGGGAGGTGCTCAAGGGCTGTGGCAATAGCCTGTGTAATTTTAGGCGTTTCCTGTACTACTCTGGCCAACGACTCAAAGGAACATTTTATCCATCTGGCACTATTTCTTGTTATGTAGCCTTCAGCTATACACAGGGACTCATGTAGAGAGATACTGATATATGTAATTTATCAATAGGTTTTTGGACTAACAATTCCCTCTGTTTTTTTACACTAGCTAGGCATTATTTATCTCTCCTCTCTCTCTCCCTGTCTAACCCTCCCTCAACACTCTCCCCATTTAAAGTATCCCCATTTTCCCCATTTGTCCCTTGATTTGTACCTGTCTCCTATGGTCCCACCTCTCTTGACCTCCTTCTTCCCATAGTCCCTTGGATAACCCTCCTTCCCCCTCCCATTTTACCCACGTCTCCCTTGGTAACACCTATCTCCTACTATTCGCTCTCAAGTGCCTTCTCCCCATTTACTCCCCCGGCTCCTTTCCGTTTTCCTGGATCCTGCAGTTACAGACTCACATACAAGGATTTGGTGCTAGGATACACAAATGAGAGGTAGCTAACATACACTGTTTTTCCGAGTCTGTATTACTTCACTCAGCATAACATTTTCTAGCTCCGTTTACCTGCAAATTTCATGATTTCATCTTTCTTTACCGCCAAGTAGAATTCCACTGTGTAAATGTACCACATTTTCATTACCCACTCATCAGCTGAGGGACACTTAAGTCACTTCCATCTCTTAGCATCAGGGGGAGGCTGGATTCAGGCACTCTCAGGCAGTCTGCAGAGTTCTGGGCCCCTGCTAAAGGGCAGAGAAGCCTAGCCTTGGAGCAATGGGAGGGACTACATAAGGGTGATCCCAATGTAGGGGGATGGGCACAGCGCGATTTGAGAGGCTCACTACCATCGGGTGGCTGGATTCAGGCACTCTCCATAAAAAAAAAAAAAAAACACGTTTTTAATTAAAAAATTAATTTAATTAAATTTAAAAATCAGTGCCCAAAGCCAATGCTTGAAAACTCTTCTCCGTCTAGTGCCCTCACTCTGCATCTGATTTTTTCTCATCTAAATGACACTTCTGCATGTAAATATACTTTCTGCTGTATCTGTCAAAAAAGGTATGTGCTTATTTATATACTCATCCATTTTATCCATTCCTCCGTATTTCACACTACAGTTTTACTCATTTTTATTGGATGCCACACAATGATGGTCAAGTTTTGTCTTTGAATTGCCCGGTGCTGGAGAGACACTCATACCCAAAGGAACTCTGGACCCTGAGGAGGGGCAGAGCAGGGTTTATAAAGCTTAAAGCCACAATTACATCATACCAGGGGCAAAGCCAATAACAATGTTAATTTCAGTCACAAGTTACACCAGAGAGCAGGTTCAGTTAACAAGAAGTTTCAGTAACAAAAAAGTTTCAGTTAGGAAAAAAAAAGTTTCTCACAATTGTAGAAACAATGGGCTCCCTGGAGATGCAGGTGTAGCTGGAGAGAGCTTCTGCTGGCTAGTTGTAAGTTTTCTCAGTACTATAGAAATAATGTTTTCCCTGAAACTGCAGGTGCAGCTTTCTGGAGGCTGTTCTGTCTAGGTGGGTGTGGCTAGCAAGGGCAGGAAAGGAAGCAACTAGGCAGAAACAGCAAAAGTCAGTGAGAATAAAAAGAAGTCAGCTTGGGCATGTCACTAATACATTTGAAAGATTCATTTTAACTATTGAAATGTCCACATCGTCACATGCCTTTGAGTAAGAAACATTGCCCAAGCTCCAATCTCAGTTTTACTACTTCTGAATGATGATCGCTTCTAAGTCTCTATCTACAGGAAAGGTTTCTCTCCAGAACCTCCTACCAGCACTCCTATTACTATACAAACATCCTAGACAAAATATTATATTGTGCGCTGTGGGGATAGCACAGCCGTTAAAGGCGAAGGCTAAGAACCTCAAAAAAAAAAAAAGATATTATATTGTTTATGGCTCCTTTGTTTAAAAGAATTACTAACTAGCTTAAAATAAACTAAACACAGAAAAAATAATTTATTCTGGGAGAATCCAAAACAGAAAGTTTAGCCATGGTCCAAGAGATTTGTTTTCTTTTCTTTTTTTTTTTTTTTTTTAATTGCAGCTCTCTTCACAATAGCAAGGAGATGGAACCACCCAAATGCCCCTCAACTGACGAGTGGATAGAGAAAATGTGGTACATCTACACATGGAGTTCTATGCAGCAGTAAAAGAAAGATGACATCATGAGCTTTGCAGGAAAATGGCTGGAGTAGAGGACATCATGCTGAGTGAAGTAACACAGTCCCAGAAAAAAACAAACGACGAATGGTATCCCTTATCGTGGATGCTAGTGCCAATTACCTGTTGTAAGTATTTCTTGTGTAGGGCCCCTGACTTTTGTCCAAACAGTTGGGTGTAATGCATATTGGAAACAAACAACAGCAAAACAGAAGGACTGCATCAAAGAACTGACTGAAACAGTGAACTTCTGCTCAAAAAGTCAACTTCCTCATGGAGAAAAAGAAAGAGAAAAAAATGAAAAGCAGTTTGGCAGATGCATGAGCTCTTGTGGGGTGGGGGGATAGGGGGTGGAAACACGGTCTAGATTTGCATAAAAAAATAAAAATAAATTTATGTGAAAAAAATAAATAAATAATAATAAAATAAATTGGAATGGTGAAAAAAAAAAAAAATTTTGTTCTTTTTCTCTCTCTTCTCTCTCTCTCTCTCTCTCTTGTCTCTCACTTTCTATTACTTGTCTCTACATTTCTGTTCATATTTACTTTGTTCTTACTCTTCCTGGATTTTTCTGTTTCTCTCCTTATTAAAAAATCCTGGCCATTCTTTTTTTTTTTTTTTTTTTTTTTGTCTTTTCAAGACGGGTCTCCCTGTATTACCCAGATGTCCTGGAACTCACTCTGTAGACCAGGCTGGCCTTGAACTCACAAAGATCCACCTGCCTCTGCCTCCCAAGTGCTAAGATTAAAGGGATGCGCCACCACACCCGGCTGTGGCCATTCTATCTTGACTGTTCCTTCCAGAGGCAGAGACATAACTCTGCATCATAAATCACATTTTTAATATTTATTAGTGTGTATTTATGTATACGGAGTGATATATTTCACAACAGCATTTTCATTCAAATGGTCATGTACTTTGACCATATTCAACTCCCATTACCCTCTCCTGCCCCCATCCCCTCCCACTAGTTCCTTTCACTTTCCAAATAGTCATACACTCTGTATATAGATGACAGGTAGATAAATAGATAGATGATAGATAGATAGATAGATAGATAGATAGATAGATAGATAGATGATAGATAGATAGAATAGATAGATAGATAGATAGATGATAGATAATAGATGGAAATGTTACATTTGCCTTCCTAAGTCTGGCTTATTTCACTGAATTTGATGATCTCTGGGTTCATTCATTATCTTGCAAATGACATATTTTTGGGTTTTTTGTGGCTGAATAAAATTCCAATGTGTACATATTCCATTTATTAATTCATCTGTTGATAGATATCTAGGCTGACCCCATATCTTGGCTACTGTATACACTGCAGCAATAAACACTTGTGCATGTATTTTGGTTAATATACTGACTTTGATTCTTTTGGTTATATTCGCAGGAGTGGTATGTAGCTAGATCATATGGTAGTTCTAGTTTGAATTTTATAAGGCGTTCTATCCCAATCTCCACACTGAGGTAATTTACATTCTTGCTGGCAGCATATATGGTTCCTCCTCACCTCATACATATCTTCATCAGCATTTGTTGTCTGCTTGTCTGATGATGGCCAGTCTGATTATAGTAAGATATAATCTCCAAGTCTTGCATTTCCCCACTGGCTAAGGATGTTGATCATATTTTCAAATTGTCAACTATTTGTATGGCTTCTTTTTTTTCTTTTTTCTTTTTTTTTTTTTTTTTTTTTTTTTTTTTTTTGGTCTTTTCCAGACAGGGTCTCCCTGTAGCCCCAGCTGGCCTGGAACTCACTCTGTAGACCAGGCTGGCCTTGAACTCACAAAGATCAGCCTGCCTCTGCCTCCCATTTGTATGGCTTCTTTAAGAACTACCTGTTCAGCCAGGTATGGTGGCCACGCCTTTAATCCCAGCACTTTCAAGGCAGAAGCAGGCAGATCTCTGTGAGTTCCAGGCCAGCTGAGGCTACAGGGAAATCCTCCCTCAAAAAGACCAAAAGGAAGAAGAAAAAAAAAACTACCTGTTCATTTCATTTGCTCCAACTGGTTTGCCCAATGTCAGTCTTGCATAACCTACCTGCCAGTAATACAATCAAGCCAGAAACTACATTTCCAAGAATCCTCTTCTCTGTTTATTTCCTGAATAGAGTTGACTGAGACATTTGCGGGAGATTTAGAAGAAAGAAGGAAGGCAAGCTTGTATTCTATAGAGACAGGCACATGGACAGATGTGAAGTTGAGAACAACTTCCTGAAAATTGTCTACAGTCACTCATTGTACTGACCGAAATGGTTCATAGGAACATGTCAGAGGTTCTCGAGATTCACTTCTAACTTAGGTAAAGTCTTCAGAATCACATATCACATTGTTGTGGATTGGCCTTGTCAGTGGCAGCTGGCCTGACCATAATAGACAACAGTGACTGAATCAAACTCCAATTTTTTTCATTAAAGCTTTGCACACATTAAATACCTTCTGTTTTTCTACATAAATCCTGACTATTATACCTCAGGAAATCAAAATACAAGACTTCCAGAGGCAGGGCAGATCTCAAGGTAGTTACCTAACAGCCACCCCAGGCATAGTCTATCCACCCTGAGCCTCCTCTCGAGTTCTAGACCCTGGTGGCATCTACTCTACCCCATGCCCCAAGACGAAGCCTTCTTTGATGCCCCCTCTCTTAACTCTGTCAATTTTGTCTCCTAATCTGTCCAATACCTTTAGCCTCCTAACAATCTTTGTAAATGGGTGTGGGAAGATCCAGTTTGAATTAGGGACTAGTTCTCAGCCTCCCTTCAATACACTCAGTTTCCTCATACTTTCTAAGCCGTTTCTGAGAGATCTTGACTCTAGATAGCTCCCCATCTAGACTTTCCTTTGTCTAGGGGAAGTGTTTGAGGTGGTCCATAAGAATATCGCAAAGCTAACATAGCCATCTGCCTATGCATTTGGGGGTGAATGTAACACAGATGGCCAAATTAACAATCTAGTTTAGCTGAGTGAGGACAACACAGATCTAGTGCAGCTTCCCTTCATCCCTGCTTCAGAAATTATTTTCTAATGATTTCAATTTCCTAGAAGTGAATCTGGAGGTGACAGTGGTTCATAAAGGATATCTCTATAGCCAGTTAATTTTAAACATGACCTTCAGGTTATTTTTCCAGTCAAATTTGGAGAGTGGCATTAAGGTACCACAGATATCTGATGAGGTTTCGGGCTTATTTAACACATATTTTATTCCTAAGACAGTAGTTCCCCTCTTGCCCATGCTTCCAGTTACCTATAGTCAAGTACAGTCTATAAACATTGAATGGAAAATAAATTTTTAAAAGATTAAGTTTTAAATTATGTGCCATCCTGGGTAGCATGCTAAAAATCTCACACCATCCTACTTTATCGTGCCGGGATATGAATCATCCTTTCGACTCACACATCAGCACTGTGTACACAACTCACTATTAATCAATAACCATCTGAGTTGTCAACTTGACTGAGTAGTATCTTAGTGCTTGCTTTCAGATAACCCCTACTTTAATGAATACTGGTCCCAAAGCATAAAAATGATGCTGCTTCACTAATCATTAAGGAAATGCAAATCAAAACCACTTTAAGATATCATCTTACTCCAATAAGACTGGCTAGAATCAAGAAAACAAATGATACCAAGTGCTGGAGAGGTTGTGGGGAAAGGGGAACACTCATCCACTGCTGGTGGGAATGTAAACTCGTACAGCCACTATGGAAAGCAGTGTGGAGAACCCTTGGAAGACTTGGAATGAACTTGCCACCCGACCCAGCCATACCACTCCTGGGCATGTACCCTCAAGACTTACGCCACCACAGAGATACATGCACGGCCATGTTTATTGCAGCTCTCTTCACAATAGCAAGGAGCTGGAACCAACCTAAATGCCCCTCAACTGACGAGTGGATAGAGAAAATGTGGTACATCTACACAATGGA
>VZQC01001663.1:18830-51310 GCA_009823505.1 Rhizomys pruinosus | reverse complement strand
AACAACAACAACAACAACAAAAAGACTGGGTCAAAGAATTGACTGAAACGGTGAACTTCTGCTCAGAACAGTAAGTTTATGCATTGTGAATTTTGAGAGAGACTGAGAAAAAGATAAAAAACATGTTTGGCAGAATGCATGAGCTCTGGTGGAGTGGGAGGACATGGAGGGGGGCACGGGTCTAGATTTGATTTGAAATTTTGTATGAAATGCACAAAGCTTCAATAAAAATTGCTTTGAAAAAAGTACAAAAACATTTTGATACAATAGTTTTCAGTAAGTACATTGTTATAATCATTCTATTTGATTGTCATTAGTTGTTAATAGCTTGCTGTGCCTACTTTATAAATTAAATTTTATCACAGATATGTGATAAACTTTCAGTCACTATAGAAAACACTTGAGAATATCAATTTGTTAAGAGAGAGGATTTGCTCTGCTTCGAGGTTCTGGAGAGATTAGTCTGTGACCAGTTGACTCTTGCATTTAGGTCTACGGTAAAGCAGCAAATCATGATGGGAATGCATACTCATCTCAGGACCTGGAAGTGAAAAAAGAAAGGAAGAGGAAGGGACCTAGATCCCAATCACACTGAAGACACCCTCAGACAACGTCAAGAGCCCCCATGGGGCACTATCTTTGTTTTGTTTTGTTTTGGTATTTTTGAGCTCTCTATGTAGACCAGGCTGGCCTTGAACTCACAGAGATCCACCTGCCTCTGTCTCCTGAGTGCTGGGATTAAAGGCATGTGCCACCATGCCCGGCTAGGCTCTATCTTTTTAAAATTCTAGCACCTTCAAATAGCATTAAGTTAAGGACCAAGCCTTTATCACATGAGCTTTTTTTTTTTTAATTTTATTTATTTCTGTATGTGTATCAATGTACTGTCTGCATGCAGGTCTGTGCACCCGTGTCGTGCAATGCCATGGAGGTCAGAAGAGGGCGTTGGATTCCCCTGGAACT
Organism: Rhizomys pruinosus; assembly: GCA_009823505.1. NCBI lineage: Eukaryota > Metazoa > Chordata > Mammalia > Rodentia > Spalacidae > Rhizomys > Rhizomys pruinosus. The sequence goes on along the minus strand of VZQC01001663.1, from coordinate 50,347 downwards.
GGAGTTCTCCTGGAATTGGAGTTTCAGACGATTCTCGGCCGCCATGTGGGTGCTGGGGATCGAACCCGGGTCCTCTGTAAGAGTGGTCGGCGCTCTTAACCGCTAGGCCATCTCTCCAGCACCTATCACATGAACTTTTGTAGGAATTTCAAGCCCCAAACTATAGCAGTATGTATGCACACATAGAGGAAAACGCATAGTGCACAGAGAGCTTGAAACTATCCGTGAGGGTCTTGAGTACATGTCCTTTGGATAGGGGATACTATTGTCTTTCTTGTTTATTATATCGTTCTCCTGTGGTTATCATAACAAATTACCACCTACTAGGTAGCATGAAACAACATAAATTTACTCCCTCGTAGCTTTGGAGGTTAGAAATCCTAAATAAATTTCAGCAAGGCCATGCTTCCTCTGAGGAGTCTGGCAGGGAATTCTTCTTTTACAATTAATTCTAGCCTGTAGTTGACACCGCCAATCCTTGGTTTCTTAGCAGTAAAACCCCACCCTTTAACTCCATAGTCACATAGCCAGCTTCTTTCTGTGTGCATCTATGTCCAAATTTCCCTATTCTTATAAGGATACCAGTCCCTGAATTATATTCTCCTAATATAGGATGTTATCTTAATTCAAGTGTATCTACAATGTACATATTCCTATATATAAATTCATATTCAAAGTTTCCAAATAAACATGAATGGGAAGAGAATAAATTCAACTTAGTATAATCATCCTTCATATACATTGTTGTGGGCTGGGTCTAAAATGTCCCCCAAAGGTCATGTACTCCAGGCTTGTTTGCCATCTAATGATCACTAAGAACTATTGGATTCTAAGGGCTGGGATCTTGTCCCTGACCTAGCCCATTGAAGGACTTGTGATTTGCTGGTGTTATTGAGAGGGGTGGAAGCTTCAGGAAGTGGAAGAAGTAGATAGCTGGGCATGCCCTGAAAGGTTTATCTTCTGTCTAACCCCTTCCTTGCTCGCTGTCTACTTCCCAGATCCCATGAGCTGGGCCACTGTGCTTAACTGTACACTCTCTACCATGGTGTCAAGCCTTACGTCAGACCCAAAGTGATGGGCCACATGACCGTGTACTGAAATCTCTGCCTTGTGAGCCAAAAGAAGTCTTTCTTTGGTTAAAGTTGATTTTCTTAGCTGTTTTGTCATAGCAACAGAAAGCTGGCTAACAAATGCTTATGGCTGGCTTCGCTGCCAAGTGTGTTTTATAGAGAAGTGAGGGCATCACTTCTCTAATAAGAAATCATAACAATACTGAAAATTTTATTTAATGAATCTTACTAAATATAATGAACAGCCAGAATTTACACAGGGAAAGAAAAGAACAGAATAATGGACCTGGAGAGATGACCCAGTGGTTATGAGCACTGTCTGCTCTTGCAGAGGGCTTGGGTTCAATTCCCAGCACCTACATGGTGACTAACACCATCTATGACTCCAGTTCCAGGAGATCAGCCATGCTCTTCTGACCTCCTTGGGCATTGCATGACACAGATGCACTTACTTACACGTAGGCATCACACACATATAAAATAAAAATAATAAATAAAATATTTAAAAAGAGAAAAAATAAATAGTTTCTATGAAATTTTAGTTTGGGAGTTTTGTTTGAGATTTTTGCTTTGTTTTGTTTTGTTGTATGTTTGTTTTTTGTTTGTTTTATTTTTATTTGTTTTGTTTTTACATTTTTGGGACAGGGGTTGGACTGGAACTCAAGCTGTGCAAACCAATCTTGCACCATGCCCAGCAACTGATTTAATTCTTATTTTATGTATGTGAGTGTTCTGCCTGCATATATATATATATATATGCACCTATGTTGTGCAATCCCCATCGAGGTCAGAAAATGCTGGGGGTTCAATCCCCTAGAATTGGAGCTACAGATCATGTGGGTGCTGGGAACTGAACCTGGGTCCTCTGCAAGAGCAGCCAGAGCTTTTAACCACTGAACCATCTCTCTAACCCCCTCTTTTGTTCTGATGACTTCAAAATGAAACCCTGTCTAAGCCTGGAGGAGATCTCAGTAGAGGAAAGCGACAAGAGGTAGAATAAAAATCCGAGGAAATGCTCTTGGGTCCAGGATACACCAGAAAGGTGGTTAGATTTGGGGAATGAACAGGCATTAGGATCAGCAAAGTTGAAAGAAACTCAAGGGATGGTGTTAGGACCAGGTCAGAAAGAGTTTAATCAGAAGGAAGCTGCTAACTGTAAAACTGAGTTAGTTAAAACAAGCCTCCGAAGTAAAAAAAAAACCATAGTTACTCCTTCCTGCCTTGAGCACAATTGCTCCCAGTACTACCCCTCCTGTTCTGAGCACAATCTCAAGAGCACATTTCCTGCTACCTTACCTCTGACTCCCAGTTCCCAGAGATACCTGAGATCAAGATGAATTTCCCCAGTCCTGGGGAGGGGAGGTGCATCCACTCCCCAAGGGCCTTCGCACTTCTAAACACAACCAAACAGCTTAAAGCTAACACTGCTTGCTTTGTGCTTCCGTAGCCTCACGATTGTTTCTACAATGTCACCAAATTCCTGTAGTTTATGGGTTTTGTCTTTAAAATCTCTCTGTAACAGGGTCACACTCATCCCTGCATGGAGTAGGTTGCACCCCTGGTGCATCAACAATTTGCAACCCCCCCTGATTCACCAGTTTTTCCATTGGTTTCTGCTGTGCCAGCAAATTAGATAAATTTTGTTTCAAAGGTTGAATACTGGGCTTGAGAGTTTTTCTGTGCATTTTTCAAACCTAACAATGGCACCTGGACAGCTGGATGGCACCTGGAAAGGGAGACTGAAATTCCTTGGTGTCTTGTGAAGGACTGAGAGTCTCTTTCTAAGATCATGTGGGACCACTATCTAGCAACCTCCCCAGGGGGCACCAGAGGAAATGGTTATCAAGGGCTGTTTCATTGGGCAATTACTTTTTTGGACTTAAAACCCCAGAAGTTTTTCTTTTTCTTTTTTTTTTTTTGAGACAGTGTCTCCCTGTAGCTCTGGCTGTCCTGGAACTCACTCTATAGACCAGGCTGCCTCAAACTCACAGGATCCGCGTGCTTCTGCCTCCCCAGAGTGCTAGGATTAAAGCGTGCGCACCACACCCGGCACTTTATTTATTTCTTGTATGTGTACGAATGTATAGTCTGCTTGCAAGCTTGTGCACCCGTGTCGTGCAATGCCAGCGAAGGTCAGAAGAGGGCGTCGGATTCCCCTTGGGACTGGAGTTCTCTGGAATTTGGGTTTTCAGGACCGTTTCTTTGGTTCAGCCATGTGGGTTTGCTTCGGGGATTCGATACCCTGGTTGTGCTTCCTTGTAAGAGCTGGTCGGCACGCTCTTAACTGCTAGGCCATACCTCTCCAGCCCTTAAAAACCCCGAGAAGTTTTTCTAAGGGGAATTGGTTTTATTCTTTGCTGAAAGTGAATGAATGTTGGCAGTTCAATAAGGGGACCCATAAGGGGGGATCCAAGCCGTCACCTTCAGGGACTTAGCAAATAGTGCTTTAAGAGTTAGCTCCTCGGGCTGGAGAGATAGCCTAGCGGTTAAGAGCACCGACTGCTCTTGCAGAGGACCAGGGTTCGATCCCCAGCACCCACATGGCGGCTAAGAACCGTCTGTAACTCCAATTCCAGGAGAACTCCAGTTCCAGGGGAATCTAAGACCCTCTTCTGACCTCCGCGGCATTGCACAACACAGGTGCACAAACCTACATGCAGACAGTACATTCAAACACATACAAAAATAATAATAAATAAATAAATTTAAAAAAAAAGAGTTAGCTCCCTATATGAGTCACACTTAACATTTCTTTTCTATCTTTTCTTTTATCTTTTGCTTTGTTTTGTATATATTTTATGAGTGAATTTTATATTGGGAGACATATAGAGTAATGATTAAGATCCTAGACTTTAGAGTCAAAGAATGCTGATTCAGGGTTCTCCTACCCTATAGAAGAACTTGGATCTGCCATCACTAATAATGTGAATTAAGTTCTTGGAACCTTAATTTATTAAGTTTAAAAATAAAGAAGATATCCAGTATCTCATATAGCTATTGAGAAGATTAAATCTATTGCTGATTATAATGCTACCAGTCATAGAATGACTTAGGATGCTATTGAACGGGATGGTGGCAGTGATGGTGATGGTGATTATCACCATTATCATTGGCACTTGCTAGAATTTGGTAGTTTGTACTGAAAGTCTTATTTTTAAAATGCTTGCCTTGTAATTTAAACTGTCATCAGGTACAGAGCTCAAGTTCAGCAGCAGAGAGCTGAATTTAACCACAAGTTTTTCCAAATAACTATAAGTCAGGAAAGGTAAATGACAGACCATTGAATTTAGGCTAGGTGACAAGGGAAGTAAAGATATAAATGAATGAGAGACAATGAAAATATATTAATATTAGTGGATTATCAGCCTCATGAGTTCTGAAGAGAACAAGCCAGGAAGTTGTAGAGTGGGTGCATAAACTTGAAATAATTTCAGGATAAGGACAGTCCTTACTATAAAGCAAGTTCTAGGAGGGCTGGAGAGATTGCTCAGTGGTTAAGAGCACTGACTGCTCTTGCAGAGGACTGGAGTTCAAATTCCAGCACCCACATGGAGGCTAACAACCATTAATAACTCCAGTTCCAGGGGATCCGGCACCTTTTTTTGACCTTGGTGGGTACTGAACACAGGCGTACTTACATATATGCAGGCAATATGCTCATACACATAAACTAAAAATAATAAACAAAATTTTAAAAAAGCAAGTTCTAGGATCTCCCTATGGGAAAAATCTAGATAAAGAAAGGTAAGAGACAAGCTTGGGATGTAAAAGAGATCATAGGATTGGGAGACTGGCATGTTCAAAGCATCACTTATTTGTATGGATATTGACAACACAAAAAGAGTGACAGCGAGCCAGTAGATGAAATTTTCCTAGAAGAATGACTGTCTGATGATCACAAGGGACAAGTGGGTGGTATGGTCTAATGGCATGATCTTGACAGCAGGAGGAAGCTAAGGAGTTTTTGGAGGGAAAAGAGAATGGCATAGACCCTGACAAAATCAATAGGGCATTGGCACTGCCTCCACTTCCGTATGCCAGCGTTTAAGAGGAAAGGGAAGGGAAACAGCCACATGCAAAGAGAGCTATAGGAGATCCAGGTCAGCAGGAAGTCAGATCAGCCAGGAGGAAAACCGCATTCAAGGAAGCTGTTAAAAAACAAACCGATGCCAGCAAGTTCAAAAGACATAATTAATGGAAGAGTTTAGAAGCTGGAAACAGACGTGAGATGCAACAAGGGAAGAAGGAAACAAAGTCTGGGGTTGAGGGGTCCCTTGGGCTTCATTGGGCATCTGTGCTGAAGAAAAAGGGAATGAAGAACACTGTGGGATTATCCTTGGTGGCCTCAAACTCAGTAGTGGTTGGGAGACTGACTGTGGGAAATTCTGCCCTGGGCACAGAGTTAGGAGTTCCCTCTTCACTTCCATCAATATTTCCCAGGAGACTGAAAGAGCAATGATCATATTTCCTGGGGAATGAAGGCTCTGGGCTTATTCTGATCCACTTGGGAAGGCGGATGTCTACACTTGTATGGATACAAGAAGACAGAGACATAGGTTCCTAAGTCTATCAAATCACACAGAAGAAGGAGGAAGTGAATGTGACCATGCTCACAGGCCAGCATACTTGGAGCCAGAGGGAGGTATTAGAGCCATGAGAGGGTTGAAGGGTTTCTTGTTGAATCTTCTCACTTCAGTGTGGAGGAAAGGGAAGTTTAGAGAACCAGAGTGAACCCAGCACAAGTAGGAACCTATATGTAATATATGTAATATGCTGGATCACTAAAAGACATGTGGATTTATTATTTGGAAAATTGCTGATGAGTAGGTAACACTTGTTTTAAAACATGTATCTCAATCTACATAAAATTTCTGCCAGCATCATTATTCTCAGTGGCTGCTTCCATTGTGGCACTCATAAATCCATATTACAAAATAGTAGAACTTAATTATTTTCTTCAAGTTTGGTAATACTGTCACAATTGTAGACTCTGAAGAAAAATGTCTCCTTGTTACATGACAAATTTAAAATCATTATTTTAAAATTTTACAATTGAAATACTCTCTTTGAAAAACTTGGCATGAATTTAAAATATATGTGAATTAAACTCCTACTTTCTTTAAAAGATACTTAAGGTGGGGCTGGAGAGATGGCCTAGAGGTTAAGAGCGCCGACCGCTCTTACAGAGGACCCGGGTTCGATCTCCAGCACCCACATGGCGGCCGAGAATCGTCTGAAACTCCAATTCCAGGAGAACTCCAGTTCCAGGGGAATCCGACACCCTCTTCTGACCTCCGCGGCATTGCACGACACGGGTGCACAAACTTGTATGCAGACAGTACATTCATACACATAAAGAAATAAATAAAATTAATAAAAAAAATTTTTTTAAAGATACTTAAGGTGGGCTGGAGAGATGGCCTAGCGGTTAACAGCACCGACTGCTCTTGCAGAGGATCCGAGTTCGATCCCCAGCACCCACATGGCGGCTGAGAACCATCTGTAACTCCAATTCCAGGCGAATCCGACGCCCTCTTCTGACCTCCGCGGCATTGCATGACACGGGTGCACAGACCTACATGCAGACAATACATTCATATAAATAAATAAATAAATAAATAAATAAATAAATAAATAAATAAATAAATAAAAAATATATTTAAAAAAATTTTAAAAGATACTTAAGGAAAACATACTTATCCCAAACCCTTCCTAAGTATCTTTAAAATTATTGTGTGTGCGAACATGTGCATGTGTGTGTGTGTGTGTGTGTGTGTGTGTGTGTGTGTGTGTGTGTGTTTGTGTATGCAAGTGGGGATGCCCGTATATATGAGAAGGCTAGTTTCTTGGGGTGTCTTCCTCAATCACCCCCCCACCTCATTTATATAATTTGAGACAGTTTCTCCCCTGAACCTGGAGCTCACCAATTTGGCTAGACTCGCTGGCCAGCAAACTTCAGCGATCCACCTGTCTCAGCTCTCCAGCACAGGGAGAGCAGGCAGGTGCACTTTTTCTTTAGGTTTTTTTGTTGGTTTGTTGAGGGTTTTTTGTTTGTTTTGCATGGCTACTGTGACTTACATATATTGAGCCACCCCTGCATCGCTGGAATAAAGCCCATTTGATGGGATAGTGGATAATTTATTTTATGTCTGTGCATGGTTTGTGAGTATCTTTGCATCTATGTTCATTAAGGATATGGGCCTATCATGTTTATTGTTGTTATTGTGTCTTTACCTGGTTTGGTATTAGAGTGATACTGGCTTCATAGAAAGAGTTTGGGAGCTCTCCCTCTGTTTCTATCCTTTTGAATAATTTAAGCAGTATTGGCTGTAGATCTTCTTTAAGTATGTGGTAGAATTCTGCAATGAATCCATCTGGGCCTGGGCTTTTTTTTAGTCAGGGAGTTTTGTATTACTGTTTCAGTTTCCTTATGGGTCTGTTTAAGCTGTTGAACTCTTTTTGGTTTAGCTTTGGTGGTGTCCATTACTTTAGAAATTCATCCATTTCTTTTAGATTTTCAAATTCAATGGAGTATAGTTTTTTAAGTGTTCCTTTATAGTATTCTGAACTTTTTATATTTTTATATTTATGTGTATGAGTATATTGTCTGAATGTATGTAACTGTGCCCATGTCTTTTAATGCCCGAGGTCAGAAGAAGGTGTCTGAGCCACTGAAACTGGAGTCACAGATGGCTGTTAGCTGCCATGTGAGTGCTGGGAATTGAACCCAGGTCCTCTGCAAGAGCAGCAAGCACTCTTAACCACTGAGCCATCTCTCCAGTCCTATGTTCTGGATTTCTTTCTTTCTTTTTTTGGTGTTTTTTGTGATGTTTCCCTTTTCATCTCAATTTTCTTAATTTGAGTTTGCTCTTTCTTACTTTTGGTTAACTGGGCTGAGGATCTGTCTATCGTCTTTAACTTTTCAAAGAACCAGCTCTTAGATTTGTTGATTTTTTATTACTTTCTTTGTTTCTAGCTCATTAATTTCTGCTTTGATTTTGTTATTTCTTCTCATCTACTAGGTTTGGTATTAGTTTGTTCTTGCCTTTCCAGAGTCTTCATTTGTACTGTTAAGTCATTTATATGTGCTCTTTCTGATTTTTTTTAATGTAGGCACTCAGAACTTCCTTCAAAGACTGCTTTTCAAATGTCCCAGAGGTGTGTGTGTGTGTGTGTGTGTGTGTGTGTGTGTGTTGTATTCTCATTTTCATTTACTTCCAGGAATATTTTTATTTCTTTCTTAATTTCTTCTTTGACACATTCATCATTCAGGAGTGTGGTGTGTTGTTTGATCCCCATGAATTTGTGTAGTTACTAGAACTTCTTTGGCTGTTGATCACAAATTTTATTGCACTGTGGTCTGATAGGATGCATAGAATTATTTCATTTTTTCTGTATTTATTGAGATTCGTTTTGTGTCCCACAATGTGGTCAATTAAAAAAAAAATTGCATTGGCTGCTGAGTAGAAAGTATACTCCTTGGTGCTTTTGACAGGGGAGTTGAGACCATTGATTATTGAGACCAGTGTTATTATAGAAAAATCTGTATACATTGCTGTCAGTTTAACTTATTTCTGTTTATGGCCCTATTTTATATGGCCTATTGGGTCTACTCAGACCTATCTTCAGTCCTTTGTGTTGTTTTGAGTATTCTCTAAGGGCTGGTTTGGTGGACATGAATTCTTTCAATCTATTCATGTCATGGAAAATTTTCCATTCCCCTTTGACTATGATAGATAGTTCTGCTGGATAAAGTATTCGGAGTTGGCATCCGTGATTGTTTACAACCGAGAACCCTTTCCTCCAGGCTCTTCTGGCTTTCATATTTGCTTCGAGAAGCTGCTGTGATTCTGATGACTTTTCCTGTGTATGTACCTTGTTGTTTTTCTCTAGCAGCTTTCACTGCCCTCTCTTTGTTGTACATTTAATGTTTTTACTATGATGTGTCATGGGGAGTTCTTGTTCTGGCCCTGTCTGATTGGTGCTCTATGTGCTTCTTGAATCAGTATAGGTATGTCTTTCTTTAATTTAGGGAAGTTTTCTTCTATAATCTTGTTGAATATCTGGTCAATGCCATTAGTCTGAGATTCCTCTCTTTCCTGTATGCATATGATACATAGATTTGGTCTTTTCAAGTTGTCCCACGTTTTCTGCTTGTTCCATTCCTGTGGGGTTTTTTTGCATAGTCTTTGCTTAAAGGAGATGAGATCTTCAACTTTGTCATCCAGTCTTGATATTCTGTTTCCTGCTTCGTTTATTCTGCATGTGAGGCTTTCTCCTGTTATTTCCAATTGGCTTAATGAAGTTTTTCAGTTCCATGTTCATTTCAGTTTAAGTTTTCTTCAATATTTCTATCTCTTTTATGAATTCACTTTTCAAGTCCTGGACTGTTTTTGTTATTTCACTCACCTGCATATTTGTATTTTCTTAAGCTTCTGTCACAAGTGTATGCTTTTCTCCCTTGAATTCTTCAAATTGTTTGTTCATGCTTTCTTAAATTCCTTGATCATGTTGTGATTGTTCCTTTTTAATATATTTTTACTGTTATTAAACTTTTTCATACATCATACATCATTTCTCAATCCAATTTAGACTCATTTCCCTTTCCATGTCCCCCACCCCACCCAAGTTCATGCATTCTGCCATACATGTCTTGCATCTTTTTTTGAGTCTTTCCAGAGTTTTTCCAAAGCAGAGGATTATTGTTTGGGGGAGAATTTCACTGCTGCAGTTGTTTGTTTTTGGTTTTTTTTTTTTTGTCCTGGTTCTTTTTCTTTTGTTGTTGTTGTTCCCTCCAACCTGTATTGCTTCAATGTATACATATGTGTGTNGCTAAGTTACACCAGCTTGATACATCGCACCTATACTAAAATTGTATCTTCTGAAAACAGACTGTATATTATTTCCATATCATATTTCTTTATTTGCATTTTTCAATTTTAATTTTATATTACTCTAAAATATGAATACATATCCACCATCATATACCAAAAATCCAAAGTCTGAAAATAAATGGTAGGTTAGTTCTAGAACCTGTCTAGAGATTCACAATATAAGAGCACAGTTGTTTTCAGATCATGAGGAATATAACATTAATGTTGCTCAGTTTGCCTTACAATTGGGTAATTGGTGCTAGCATCCACGATGAGGGACATTTGTCTTTTGTTTTTCTGGGACTGTGTTACTTCACTTAACATAATATCTTCTAGTTCCATCCATTTACCTGCAAATTTCATGATGTCATCTTTCTTTACTGCTGCATGGATCTCCATTGTGTAGAGGTACCACATTTTCTCTTTCCACTCCTTGGTTGAGGAGCATTTGGGTTGGTTCCAGCTCTTCGTTGTTGTGAAGAGAGCTGCAATAAACATGGCTGTGCATGTATCTCTGCAGTAGGATGAGTCTTGTGCAGATATACCCAGGAGTGGTATGGCTGGGTTAGGTGGCAAGCTCATTTTGAGTCTTTTAAGGTTTTTCCACACTGCTTTCCATAGTGGTTGTACGAGTTTACATTCCTACCAGCAACAGTGAGTGTTCCCATTTACCCACAACCTCTCCAGCATTTGGTATCTTTTGTTTTCTTGATCCTAGCCAGTCTTCTTGGAGTGAGATGATCTCTTAAAGTGGTTTTAATTTGCATTTCCTTAATTATTAGTGACGTTGAACATGATTTAAGATATTTTTCAGCCATCTCTATTTCCTCACTTGTGAAGTCTCTGTTCAGCTCTTTACTCCATCTTTCGAGTGAATGATTCGTTTTCTTCTTTGTTTTTTGAGTTTATATATTCTTGAAGTTAATGCTCTGTCAAATGTATCAGCAGTAAAGGTTTCCTCCCACTCTGGGTTTTCTCTTCACTTCACTGATTGTTTCTTTCGTTGAACAGAAGCCTTTGAGTTCAATGAGGTCCCACTTGTCAATTGTCGACCTTATTTCCTGCACAGCTGCTGTCTGATTTAGAAAGTCTTCTCCCATGCCTTTGTCTGTAGGTTGCTGCCAACTTTTTTTCTATAACCTTCAGAGTTTTGAGTTTCACGTTGAGGTCCTTGATCCATTTGGAGTTGATTTTTGTACAGGGTGAGAGGTAGGGGTTTAATTTTATTCTTCTATTCTTCTACAAGTGGTGATCCAGTTTTGCCAACACCATTTGTTGAAGATGCTGTCTTTCCTCCACTGAGTCTTTTTGGCCCCCTTGTCAAATATGAGGTGGCTGAAATTGTATGTGCTCAAATTTGGATCTTCAGTTTTGTTTCATTGGTCTACAGGTCTGTTTTTGTGCCAGTACCAGGCTATTTTTATGACTATAGCCTTGTAGTATAGTTTGAAGTCTGGTATAGAGATCCCTCCCCACCCCGTACTGCTCTTTTCACTCAGGATTGTTTTGGCTATTCAGGGTCTTTTGTTTTTCCATATGAAATTAAGGATTTTTTTTTCCAAGCCTGTGAAGAAACTCTTGGAGATTTTAATTGGGATTGCGATTTGAGTAGAATGGACATTTTTACTATATTGATTTTTCCAATCCATGGGCATGGGAGTTTTTCCATCTTCTGAAGTCTTCTTCAATCTCCTTCTTCAGGGGTTTAAAAAAATTTTATAGAGATATTTGGTGTCTTTGGTTAGGTTTGTTCCTAGGTATTTTATTGTTTTGAGGTTACTGTGAGTGGGAAGGTTTCCTTGTATTCCTTTTCCAGTATGCTTGTTGATGGTGTAAAGAAAGGCTACTGCCATGTGTGGTGGCACACTCCTTTAATCCTAGCACTTGGGAGGCAGAGGCAGGCGGATCTTTGTGAGTTCAAGGCCAGCCTGGTCTACAGAGTGAGTTCCAGGACAGCTGGGGCTATAGGGAGACCCTGTCTCGAAAAGACAAAAAAAAAAAAAAAAAAAAAAAAAAAAGCTACTGATTTTTCTAGGTTAATTTTGTATCCCACGACTTTATTGAAACTCTTAATCATTTCTAGGAGTTTTCTGGTGGAGTTTTAGCATCCCATAGGTAAACTATCATATCATCTGCAAAAAGAGATAGCTTGACTTCCTTTTCCAATTAGTACTCATTTAATTTTCTTTTCTTGCCTTATTGCCCTAGCAAGTGTCCCAGGCACTGTATTGAAGAGGAGTGGCCACAGGGGGCAGCCTTGCCAAGTTCCTATCTTTAAAGGGAATGTTTCTAACTTTTCTCCGTTTAGGATGATGTTGGCTGTGGGTTTCTTATATACAGCTTTGATTACGTTGAGGAATGATCCCTCCAGTCCAATTCCCTCTAGGACTTTAAGCATGAAGGGATGTTGGATTTTGTTGAAGGCTTTTTTTCTGCATCAATTGGGATGATTGTGTGGTTTTTGTCTTTTGGTCCATTTATGTGTTTTATGATATTTATTGGTTTTCTTATGTTGAACCATCCCTGCATCTCTGGTATGAATCTAGCTTGGTGTGATTGTTCTTTTAAATTCTTCATCCTGGGGTTCCTCAGGGTGGTTCTCATTATAATACATTTCTGTAGGACTGCTGGGTTTTGTTGGGGACATATTTTCTTGGTTTTTTTATATTATTTGTGTTTTTGCACTGTGTTTAGACATATGGATGGTTTCTGTTGGTGTGTATGTGGTAGGAAATCTATTCAGCCTTTGTTTATTTGAATTTTCATTCTATTTCTATTGTTTATATAACTTGGTTGCTTTTTGCTCAGGTATTAAAAATTAGTTGGTGTGTGTTTCACATTCTTATAGGGCACTAGATTAGTCTGGGTAGTTAGTGGGTCAGAGGAGTAGGAGGGTTAGTCCATGTGAGGCAGATCAGGAGCCCAGGGGAAATCGGTGTTGGGGATTGCCTGTGAAGGGTCTTAACAATGTAGGCTAGAGGATTTATCTAGTCTGTGGTAGGAAGCTAGCCCAGAGATCTGAAATAGAAGAATTGAAGTGGGCCTGGGCCCAAGACTAGCAGGGAGACAGGATGGGGTTCAGTAGATTGCTACATGGCTACTGTGAATTAAACTCAGATACTCAAGCTTGTAGGGCAAGAACTTTACTAACTGAGCCATCTCCCCAGCCTCCAGGTATCTCAAGACTTTTAGAAGTTATACTTTCCCAGTGAAGAACCACCTACAGAAAGCCCATGTTATGCTCAAATATACTTCATTTTATTGATGCTTGTGAAATATGACACTCTGATAAATCTAGACTTTTCTGGAAGATGCTCAACTAAATGCTCTATTTCTTAGGATTTATTTGTCTTGACTATTTTGATAGCTGTAACCCTACAATAGAGGCTTTGGGAATTCTGAATTTCCACTTTGAATTCCAAAATTATCCCCATAATAACTTAGAGCAGTATTTACAAGAATTTCTGGACAATGAAAGTTGCTTTCATATGTTTATGATTTATGTGTTTATTTTATATAATTATTAATGTTTAGAAATCCATTTTTAAAGTGAAATAAAAAAACTGATCATTTAATTTTTTCCAGTAACTTGCTGGTATCCATTGGTTTGGAAACTGCATTCATGATAATCCTCTTTCCAAGAACTGGCCCCATGCAGGGGTGAGAGCCATTAACTATCGTTTCCACTGACAGCTGAGCCTGTGGTTTTATGTTCAGCACTTTTTCCTTGTGTGGATTTATAGAACAAAAAAAAGTTAGTAATGTAATAAAGTGAGTAACAATCCGGGTCTGTGGTTACTACTACCTTGAAAAGTTTTCTTTCTCAGTAGGAAAGTTTCATTGGCCATTCCCAAGATGATGCACATGAACAGAAAAAGAGTGAATATTGTTGGCTTTTACATTTTGTCTAGGAAATAAAACTTAGTTCTTCACTTGTGGTTAAAAGCAAGTTACTGTGGTGACAAACGCCCTTTCTTCATTAGATGAGCTAAGCAGGAAACAGCAGCCTAAGGTGTATCGTCGATGAATTTTACACTGAAAATACTCACTTTGTTTCCAAAAATACAAATACTTAATAAAATCCATATACTTATGAAGTTTTCTCCTAACGATGTCTTTTAAAAAAAGTCCTTCATTAAAAACTTTTGCTTCTTTAAGGTTTACCTTTGTTAAGAAGAAAAATCCAGTCTGAGGAGATGGCTCAGTGAAAAGCAGTTGCCACACAAGAATGAAGACCTAAGTTCAGACCTCCAGAACCCTCACAAAAGCCAGACGTGGTAGCAGGCATCTATAATCCCAGAACTCCCTCAGCAAAATGGGGGACAAAGACAGAAGCCACAGAAGCTCTCAGGGCAACTAGCCTGGTGCACAGCAGCAAAAGACAAGGAAACCCTGTCCAAGCAAGCTTTGGAAGGCAAGAACTGACACTTGGGGCTGTCAGTTCACAGCCAGAGACTAGGAGAGCCAATATGTTTTTAGAATCGAGCTTAGTTCTAGGGCCAAGACAGGAAGACTTAGGGAAAGTAATTTGGGGTAAGACTCAAGTCAGAAGCCCACAAGTACATGGTTACTAAACTGAAATGACAGCTCTAGTTTGGAAAGCTCACACATTGAGAACTCCTAGGTCTTTCCAAAGCTTCTAGGATAGAATCTTGCTCAGTCCCCAGTACCAGTCCTTTGGTGCAAGTTACTGTCATCAGTTGCCTCCCAAGCTTCCACTCCTGGAAGCAGGACAGAGCAGATGCATTCATAGACAATGGATACATTGATGGTTCCTTCTGGTTGGTCAGAGCTCATGCTCTACAGTTTGCTAAGTATTTTTATCATCATCCATTCCTACCATCCCTCACTCCACAAGGGCTATGGTGATCTTTATAACATAAACCATGACCTGCCATTCTGCTGATTATGGTGGTTTGAAGCCACTAGTCTATCTTAACATCAGGAACAACTACCAGGCAATCCATGCCTCCTGGCAGGATGCATAGAAGGTTCACAGCACACCATGAACAACAACTGCTCCAAACTCAAAAAAAGGTGATCATGTCTACCAAATGATCATTTTACGGGAAATGCTGATGGAAAGAAAGTTAATATTCATGATGGGGATAGAAGCAACAAAATTCTATAGAACAAATGAGCTGTCTCCCCCAACAACTAAATGAAGGCAGAGGATCTAAGGATTTAATATATACTTCCATTCATTTTGAGCTTCAATTCAACCAAATAAAAATATAAAAAGGTATTTATGATGTGTTCAATTTGATGTTATTAAGTAATTATTCATTTTATGTTCAATAATGGTATCCCAACTGCATTAAAGTAGATCTAGATATTTATAGATAAAACTGTGTCTTGGATTTTCTTAAACTAATAGGAATGTGAAGGAAAGAATATTGTTAGATGCTGAGTTTTCTTTTTTCTGTGCTGGGATTTAATAACTCAGAGGCTGCATCTTCAATCCATAGAATTATTGAAGTGCTAGATATGTTAGGGTTTGGGGTTAGGAATTTGTGTGTCTGTCTGTCTGTCTGTCTGTGTCTGTGTGTCCATGTCTGTGTGTCTGTGTATGTCTGTCTGTGTCTGTGTGTCTGTGCCTGTGTCTGTCTGTCTGTGTGTGTCAGTGTCTGTCTGTCTGTGTCTGTGTCTGTGTCTGTGTGTCTGTGTCTGTGTGTCCGTGTCTGTGTGTCCGTCTGTCTGTCTGTCTGTGGGGGGAGGCGCACAAGCACATGTGTAAACCAAAGATTTACAATAGGTGCCTTTCTCTACCATTCTCTACCTGATTTTTTTGAGACAAGCTCATTCACTGAACCTGGAGCTTGTCTGTGTGGCTAGACTAGCTAGCTGGTCACCAAGCTCTGCGGACCCTTCTGTCTCTGCCTTTCTGGCACTGGGTTTCAAGATGTGTGCTGCCACGCTTGCTGTTAGGGATTGAACCCAAGTCCTCTTGCTGTGTGACACTCTACCAGCAGGCTTCTCCCTAAACCCTGTTCGGGAATTTTTTGAAATAACATTCTCTATATGTTTTACATAGTAAAGACTTAAGAATATTAACAAAAGAAACCCTACAAAGAAAAACTTCCAGAACAACATTCAAGCCCCTCCCCTTGCCTACCGTCCTGCAGGATCTAGCTCCTGCATCTCCAACCACCACAACCCATTCTCACTGTGTATCACACTCCAACCACCTGCTCCTGTTTCTTTTTCTTGAACTCCCTCCCCGAAGTCTTTCCCATCTCAAGTCCCTCTAACTCGCTCTTTCCTCTGCCTACAATGCTTTTTCTCCAGTAATCTGAATGCTGCCTCAACTTTAATCTTCCAAGACTCAGGCAAAATGTCATTATCATAACATCTTGGAAATCTCTCCTCAGCACCAAATCTCAAATAATTTCTTGCCTGTCCACCCACCCTCAGGCATCCCTATTTGACATTACATTCATAATTTCTTTACGAGCACTTTTATTCTAAAATTACCCCATTTACTGTTGTTGTTATTATTATGAGTATTTGATGGTTATTTGTTTTATGGTTTCCATGAAGACTGTAAGCATTTGGGGGGTAAACATCTCTTTAAATGTTTTTTGATAATTTCATACATGAACGCGTACTGTCTTGCTTTATTTCTGTCACTCCCAGTCTCCCAACAATTCCTCCCATGTCCCCCTATTCCCTCTCAATTTCTTCTACCCTTCTTTGATTATTACTATTACATAAATACATTTATAAATATACATAGATATACTGCCTGGGGTCCATTTAGTGCTGTTCATATATGCCTGCATTTAGGGCTGCTCACGGGGGATTAAAAAACTTCTCAGAGAGCTAGTATATGGAGAACACTGACTCCCCTTCAGTATCCTTGACTGTCCGTATCTCTTCATCTTGAGACTCCATGACATCCCTCCATCCACCTTGGCATTTCAGCAGGTTTTGTCATTATGCAGATCTCCATCTACTACCATACTATAATGCATTAACTAACAAAAGGTGTCTTGTCCCTCTGACTCTTACATTTTCTTACATCTCCCTCATTGTTCCCTGACCTTTGGGTATAAAGGCTGCATTATAGATGTGTCACTTGGGACTGGGCACCTCAGTCTCTTATTCTCTTCATGTGACTCGTTGTAGAACTTTGTAATAGTTTCCATCTGTGGCATAAAGAAGCTTATTTGATGAGTGATAAGGACTCGGGCTTACAACCAAAATCTCTTTTTGATAGCTGTTCTCCACTTTTAGAAAAGCATATAGTAAACAATGAGCACTTAACAAATACCTACTGAATAAGTGAGTGTTTGATGAAAGTAAACAACTAGGAATTATAATCAGTATCAATGACCCTTGAAGAACTAATCAATTGACTACCACTTTAAACTAAAAACCTCAGCAGTCAAAATCAAAGCCAATAGATTCCTGGAGGAAGTGAGGCAAGAGAGTGACTCAGAGTTTTCTAAGATGCTCCTTTCAGTTGGCCCAGAGATGACTGTTTTCTGATGAGATCCAGAATTTACAGAGTATTAGAATCATCCTGTGGCTGGGCCTGAAGAGTAGATGGTCTCCTAAAAATAATACTTAAATACTATATTACCAATTCGGAAGTCTACGCAAATGGAAAGTGCCCAGATGAATACTTAGCACCCTCTCTCCCTCCAGCACTTACTTCTCTAGAGGTGGATGGAACGGCAGGTCACTGAAAGAATATGATTCATAGATTCTTCAAATGTATATATTCATGTAAGAATGAGCAGGAGAAAGAATCTGCATTAACATGGCAGTAATTCTTGTTCTTTATTCTTAAAATATTATTAAATGAGATTTTGAGAATGTGAACTGCAACTAACCTTTCTTACTGATTTACTTCCAGGAAAGTGACCTTGGTAAAAGAGAGAGAGAGTGAGAGAGAGAGAGAATATTTTCTTCCCTAGAATCTGGATTCTTGATTTGAGAATGATGAGAGAGTCATGTTCTTGATAAAAGAACAGTTCCCTGGTTTCCTGCTTCTAGAGAGCTCTTCCAAGATAAAGAAACTGGCTAGATGGTTCTGCCACAATCTGGAAGATGGAGAGACCTTGAGTTTCACAGGTGGTGCTTACACAATAAGTTCAATTCATCGTTCAGGACAGTAAAATGTTATATATCACGGTCCAGATCCATTAGATAGTACAGGAAGGAGTGGATATATATTCTAGACCCTCTCTGATACCCTTAAATAAGGTGATATTGTTACTTCAATTCTTCATTTATTTTACTGGAACTTAGAATTATTCATCCATGCCCCATTGCTGTACCCATAGCTACTATTCTAAATAGTTTATTTTCCTGTCCCAGTGACATTGGGACTGACTGACCAGCTAAGTGAATTTTGCCAATGGAATATTAACAGAACAATGCAAAGAATATTAAAATATCGCATGTGATTTGGCTTGACCGCTTATAGCCTTCCCATCTTACCACAAGAAGGGTATTCTTAAGTGGCTACTTATTGTAAACTGAAATTTGTGTTATATATACCTGAAACAGAACCAACAGCCTGAAGCCTGAAGTCTGAAGCCTGGAGCAGAATAGCCCAGGGGGCCCGAAACTCAGGAGCAGGACACTTTCAGCACATGAGGACTTGATCTCATTATGCAGATCATTGCTATTCATATTAATCTTCAACATGAAATGCAACCACCAAAGCTCAATGAGATGTTTTATTCCTCTGCCCTTTTCATTAATGAACTTGGCATTGTTATTTGCTCAAGTGTGAAAGATTTCATCCACATCGGCAACATATGGCATGATTAACTAAACCTCACCAAGGAAAATCTCCCAGTAATCCAAAGCATAACTAATGCAGGTTATAAAACTCATCAAATGAGATGTTTGTCCTTTTTCCTTTAGGAACTGCCACTATCTTTCATCATGAGTGAAAGGTCTTTATGTTTAACCTATGGTATCCTTGACTTACCTGGCCAAGAGTTTTTGTGGTGGCATTAGAAGAGGTTCTTCCTGATATTCCAACAACTCAGCGTAACAGTCATTAAAGCTTTTTAAGAGCCCTAGAGTGATCTGATGCTTTGTGTGCTTGTTACACTTGACTGTTACCAAGTGTAAATTCAGAAAGCCGCTCATGCCATCTGTCTTCACTACTGTTCACAGCACCGTTCTGAAGTCCTTACAGGTGGAGTCAAACTGCGTTAATTTACTCAGAGTCACTACATGAGTGAAGTTGAATTCCTGAAGCTATTTGATCCACTTCAACATTTTATAAGAAATATAGGAGATGACTACTCTAGAATACTGACTGAGGATACCTCAAGACGTCTCCCATTAAAAAAACAATGATTGTCACAGCTGGAGAAATGGCTCAGCATTACGAGCACTAGCTGCTCTAACAGAGGACCTAGGTTCAATTCCCAGCACTCACATGTCAGCTAACAACCTTCTGTAACTCCAGTTCCAGGGGAATACGACACCCTCTCCTGACCTCTGTCAGGTATTATACAACATAGGTCCATTTACATCCATGCAGGCAAGACACTAATACAAAAAATAAATAAATAAATAAATAAATAAATTTTTTTAAATTTTTTAAAGTTTTAAAATGAAAGAGAACAAAAGAAACTCTAGGAATTACTCAGAATCTCAACAACTATGTCTAGACTCCCAGAACCTTTATCTTTGATCACATAAGACAATTTGGGTTGTAATAATAGAAAAATCCTATTCCGTTTGCCCTAAAGCAACAAAAGGGATTAATTATAGCACCCTACTGAGAATTGGGGCAGATTAAAAAATGGTTTATCTTAGTATCCAGCTCTATTTGTTTGTGATTCTCTGAACTTTTTCCTTCATATATTGGCTTCTCAGGTCAAATTTCTTCACAGTATTAAGTTAACCCACAACAGTAACTGATTTTTATTGTTTGATATTTTATCATAAATGTCCTCTAAAAGCCTGTGGGCTGCCACCAGCCAGTGGTACTACTGGAAGATGGTGGAATTTTTAGGGAAGATTATATTACTCACTGTGTGCCTTATAAGTGGATATGATGATCCTGCATCCTCTCTCTCTCTCTCTCTCCCTCCCTCCCTCCCTCTCTTTCTGTCTGCTTCCTGGATACTGCATGTTCTTGACTACAGTGTGTCAAGGATATTTAACAACCTCTCCCTCGCCCTTTCCCACTTCTTATTTCTTTATCTTGTTTTGACTTGGCTATATCTCTGATTGTCCAACCTTTAATACTTAACATTTGTTGATTTGTGTCCTATTTCCCACTAAGTTAGTGGAAGCCTCATGTGGACAGACTCTTTTTTCTTGCCTTACACAAATAACTGTCTGGTGAATGAACAAATGGATGATGTGGAATAGTGTAATACTGAGTGGTAATTGAGAAAGTAGAGGAGGACACTGTTGTAGGAAAGTGAATACCAGAACTACGCCTCTGCACCCAGAGGTTAGAGGTGAGCTTGAAGTAAAGATTCCCTATGCAGGTGTATGTGAAGAACTCAGTAACTGAGGAAGAGTTTAAATTGGGAGCAATGTGCTCTTTCTGTAATGTAATGTACTCGGAGGAACAAATTGGCTTTTTTTCTCATGCTGAATCAGTTTTCATCCCTTTCTTGTTTTCCTTGAGTGACATCTAGAGTTGGGCCAAAAGTACTAACTCTTGTAATCTTGCATCGTGTCAAAGCTACCATTTGTTTGTATTGATGTTCCCCCAAACTATCTTCTAGAAAACAGGCATAAGATGTACCTAAGGACCTATAAAGCTAACATGTTCTTACAACAATCTCCTGGAAACTGAAGTTAAACAATATTTAAGGGGGATGCTTTAATGTAGAACTTCTCTCACCTCCAAAGTAATCTAATGTGCCTTATAATTCCCAAGACAGATGAGGTGGTTAGTATCATTTTCCCCAAACTTGTTAAACATGAAGACAGTTTTGTAATTTTAAAATGAGAAAATTAGCACTCAAGATGCTGAGATAGAACCCGTGATCCCAACACTCAAGATGCTGAGATGGAGTCCAGGAACCAGGGACTCAAGACGCTGAGATGGATCCCAGGAACCAGGGACTCAAGACGCCATATGGAACTGGCGATCCCAGAACTCAAGATGATAAGATGGAACCAGTGATCCCAGGACTCAAGACTCTGAGATGGAACCTGTAATCCCAGGACTCAAGATGCTGAGATGGAGCCCAGGAACCAGACTCAAGATGCCATATGGAGCTGGTGATCCCAGGACTCAAGACTCCGAGTTGGAGCCTGGGATCCCAGAACTCAAGATGCTGAGATGGAGCCAGTGATCCCAAGACTCAAGACTCTTGATTCACCAAGAAATACTTTGGTGAATCAAGAGAGCATAGTTGTCCACAATTAAGAAAGTATTTCTGGGCTACAGATGAAGCCAGGTTGGGAGAGCACTTTCTTAGCATGCATAAGGCCATGGGTTTGAACCCCAATACCACAAAAACTGAACGTGGTTATACAAGCCTATAATCAATCCCCACATACAGGAGATACAACTTCAAGGCTATCCCCACACGCAGGAGGTACAAGTTCAAGGCTACCCTTGAGTATATAACAGGTTCACGGCCTGGCATACATGGGAGAAGAAAGAAAGAAAGAAAGAAAGAAAGAAAGAAAGAAAGAAAGAAAGAAAGAAAGAAAGAAAGAAAGAAAGAAAGAAAGAAAGAAAGAAGGAAAGAAAGAGAGAAAGAGAAAGAGAGAGAAAGAGAGAGAGAGAGAAAGGAAGGAAGGAAGGAAGGAAGGAAGGAAGGAAGGAAGGAAGGAAGGAAGGAAGGAAGGAAGGGAGGGAGGGAGGGACTGGAGAGATGGGTCACAGTTAAATAGCACTTTCTGTTCTTCCAAAGGACCCCATTTCATTTCTTAGCACCCATATCGGGTGGCTGACAATTGCCTGTAACTCCAGCTCTAGGGGATCTGATGTCCTCAGATCTGGCCTCTGTTGGGACAGATACACCAGATACACACACACACACACACAAACACACAGATACACCAGATACACACAAACACACAGGCCCACGCACACACATGCATGCACACACAGGGTGTACATACACACATAAATTTTTAAATTTAAAGAAGGAAGGAGAGGAATGAAGGAAGGAATTTTTCCATCAGCTAAGTCCTCAGATAACTGACATATCACCTGATAACAAGTAAGGCACAATAGATGATTCAAAGAAGTCTGAAGACGTCTGGGTTATGAATTTAGAGCACTTCATAATAATTACACGATGTTACTGAAAACATGCGACCTCTATAGCCCCATAAGTTACAGAATCAGTACAGCAGTGACCCATCTGCTGTCCCTCTACCCTGTGAGAATCTGCCGTGTCTGTGTGAACATCACAAAGCTCTTCTACCAACCTTGTCAAAGAGCACATCCCAGCCTTGCTCCATGCTCTCCCCCGCCCCAGCTTGTTGTCTCTTTATCATCTTTTTGCCTCGATACCGAGGATCCAGCACAGTGCTTTGAGGTAGTCAAGTTCTCTACCACTAAGCCACACTCCCAGCATGCTTGTCCTTCTGAACCCTTGCCATCATCTGACACAGTTTATATTTCCTTTTTAAGTTGTTTATTATCTTTGTCCTCTCAATTGGAATTGTATTTTCACCAGTTTAACTTTAAGAACAGAGCCTGGCACTTAACAAATAAAGCAAACAAATACATATCTGTTGGCTAAATTAATTTTTAAAAGCATGGGTTCATCCTCTGGACTCCACCCTATAGTCATGTATAATACAACTGTCTTCTGGAGACTCATACGCTAAAAAAAAAGGGGGGGGTATACAGAAAGACATGAAACCTTTTCATCAAACCCTTGCAATTCAAATCTTAAAACTAACCATGGGAAAAGATTTGTTTGTTCCAACAGGACAAAACGTCACCAACTTAACGGCTGAGAAAGAAAAGATACAGGTTTGCATTGAGTAGGATGTACCAAAAAGTGGCAACGGAAAGGCTGACCCATCTGAACATTCAAAGGAAGAAAAGCCTCAGATTGCCATAAACATCGAACCCCTCTGTGGATCCTACATGTAACAACTAGTTATAATGAGTCCTAATGAAACTTACCTTCTAGGTGCCACAAAGGTTCTGATATGAGAGACTTTCTTGCCTTCCCCCCCATAGAACAAGGAGAAATATGACTATGATGAGGTCGCTCCCCAACTGTAAATTGGAGACAACTATTGTAGAGGTAATCTCTTATAAAACCAGTAAAACTGCTTTCTTTAATTGACTACTAGACATGGGAACTGTGGAAGGGATTACTCTCTGTTCAGAACCAAATATAATACTAAAGTCCTAGGGTTATGCACTCAGGCAAAATATATTAATACAGGAGCTCTGACATCAGCAATGGATTGTTCTACCAGGTGGATGTTGGCCAGGGGATCCAAGGCCCCACAAAAGGTAAGGGCTCCTTGCCTCTAAGTTGGGATACCTACAGGAGGAGAGGCAATAAGACCCTGCTGCCGAAGACCTGACGTTAACATGGGAGGGATGTATTGAGACCACACATGCAAGTGTACAGATGGCCTCTGGAATGCCAGAGAGTGTTACCAAAGGCCACTAAACCAATAAAGCAAATATGGGTCTCCCTGAGTCAAGCAAGACTCCACCGTCAGCACCAGCTACACCTCACCTGCCTGGAAATACTGTGCAGCAGAGGCAGCCATGTGTGCCTGTATATCCCAAATCTAATTGGCTATTGGCTCTCCCCTTGGAGAAATAACCCATGGCTGATGCCACAAGCTTACATCCTCTACAGGTTAGGAGATGTTATAAGCCACAGTAAGACCCTGTCATATTTAACAGGGGGGAAAATTGTAATTCATGGATTAACATATCCAAACATGTGTCTATGCTAAAGTAACCTACCATAACTATTAGTGCTGCTTAAATACCTATATATCTAATTGCTTGTTCTTCATTAGTAGGATCGAAAGGTTATTCCTGGACAAACTGTCAGCCCATGAAAGGAAACAGCCAGAATTGACCAGAGTCCAAGTCAACAGCTCCAGAGAGAGTGGACTGTTTTACCTCTCATCCACCTGTGCCCCTTTTCTAAGCCTAGGGAACAACCTGCGGAAGAGGGGGCGTGGTAGAATGTAAGGGCTGCGATTGGGGTGAATGGTGAAACTACAGCAATGTAGTCTGGACACTCATTTGATCAACTTGATTGAACAAACAACTTGTCACCCCCCACTGGATGGTGGGGCTGTAGGTGTTTGGGCACAACAGCCTGCAGATAGGTTTTGCATGAAGGATGCTTGTACTCATGGATTATCACTTATAGCTAAAAATGAAAAAAAAAACTGAGAGAAAGATGCAGGACAGTTATGGCAGAATGCATGATCTGGGATGGGGTGGGGGTGGGGGGGGAGGGAAAGGGAAATAAGCCTGAACTGAATTGGAAAAAATGTATGAAATGCACAAAGCATCAATAAAAACTAAAAAAAAAAAAAGCATGGGTTCAAATTTGTGGAAAAAACTTAGCTGTATCAGAATAAATTGGCAAAATTGAAAATAAACACAATAAAATTAAGTTTATTATGAAAGTCTATAGTATAGACAGTTTGATACTTGGGAGATTGGCTGGCAGACGGGGCTGCCATAGCTGCAGAAGACTTTGTAGACCAGAGGAGACCATGAAGAAGATAAAGAATATGTTTAGAATTATATAAGAGGACATCAAAGATGGGCAAGAAAACATGCACTGGACATGAAGGCAGAACAGGCTGCTGTCAATGGAAGCAGAGTCAAGGGTGCTGTGAAATGGGTTTGCAAACTCATTCGGCATCTTCCACCAAACTTAGCTAGCTCTGATGATAGCAAATGCCTGATGCAGGGCTCTGTGAATGGCATGCCATTTCATGAGGCTATTTTGAGGACTAACAAACGATGCACTCAAAGTGCTCCGGGGGCCCCTTTGCTCTATGACAGTGAACAGCTGGAGACTGACCTGATGGCAGCAGCCTGCTGGACTACGTCCAATCAGATGAGCCACAGCTGACATAGTCCTGAAGACCACGAGGTGTGCCAGGATCAGGAAGGTGCAGTCGTGGGGAAATGCAAAGTCAGAAAATATTAATAGATGAAGGACCAAAAAACAGAAACTGCTAGAAACAAGTTCTAACCCCGATCTTTCCAAATTTAAACCCAAACTCTTTAAAAAAGTAAAAAAAAAATTCTGAAACTAACAAAACATTCTTCTGTTACCTCAGTTAGAGGTTATTTGAGTGGAAAATTACAAATGATTGTTAGAAGTTGGTAGCTGCCTGTAAGATCTAACATTTACTGGGACTACATAGAAAAAAACAACTTGTGTCATGCCCCTCAAAACACTTTCCTACCAGTTTCTAGTTTAACAGCAAGAATCATTTTGTCAAAAATAGCTCTTATTGTGAAAATTATTCCTGTTATCCTAAAAACGTGATTGTGCTTCTTTCCGTTCTGAAATGCTTGGAAAAAACCTTTGCAACGTGTAACAAATAATGCCCAATTAATCCATTCATTGCACTTTTTGAATTCCTTCTATGTTCTGGACTGTGTTTAAATGTTGGGAGTACCCAACCCAAACAGCACCTGCCTGTTCTCAAGGAGCTTTTGATTTAGTTCAAGATTCAGTCAAAGGAGCAATCCAGTGAGGTGAGTGGCATACCATAATAATCAGCACATGCCATGGCAACACGAAGCATCCAAAGGGCCAGGAATAGGCCAGTGATCATGGAGCTACAGCCGGGAGTGGACAGACAGGGCCATCATCAATGTGACCAGGAATAGGTCAGTGAGCATGGAGCTGCAGCCGGGAGTGGACAGACAGGGTCATCGTCCATGTGACCAGGAATAGGTCAGTGAGCATGGACCTGCAGCCGGGAGTGGACAGACAGGGCCATCGTCCATGTGACCAGGAATAGGCCAGTGAGCATGGAGCTGCAGCCGGGAGTGGACAGACAGGGCCATCCTCAATGTGACCAGGAATAGGTCAGTGAGCATGGAGCTGCAGCTGGGAGTGGACAGACAGGGCCATCGTCAATGTGACCAGGAATAGGTCAGTGAGCATGGAGCTGCAGCCGGGAGTGGACAGACAGGGCCATCGTCCATGTGACCAGGAATAGGTCAGTGAGCATGGAGCTGCAGCCAGGAGTGGACAGACAGGGCCATCGTCCATGTGACCAGGAATAGGTCAGTGAGCATGGAGCTGCAGCTGGACGTGGACAGACAGGGCCATCGTCCATGTGACCAGGAATAGGTCAGTGAGCATGGAGCTGCAGCTGGACGTGGACAGACAGGGCCATCGTCCATGTGACCAGGAATAGGTCAGTGAGCATGGAGCTGCAGCTGGGCGTGGACAGACAGGGCCATCGTCCATGTGACCAGGAATAGGTCAGTGAGCATGGAGCTGCAGCTGGACGTGGACAGACAGGGCCATCGTCCATGTGACCAGGAATAGGTCAGTGAGCATGGAGCTGCAGCTGGGCGTGGACAGACAGGGCCATCGTCCATGTGACCAGGAATAGGTCAGTGAGCATGGAGCTGCAGCCGGGAGTGGACAGACAGGGCCATCGTCCATGTGACCAGGAATAGGTCAGTGAGCATGGAGCTGCAGCTGGACGTGGACAGACAGGGCCATCGTCCATGTGACCAGGAATAGGTCAGTGAGCATGGAGCTGCAGCTGGACGTGGACAGACAGGGCCATCGTCCATGTGACCAGGAATAGGCCAGTGAGCATGGAGCTGCAGCCAGGAGTGGACAGACAGGGCCATCCTCAATGTGACCAGGACCTCTGTTCTCACGAATTCTATATCTGAGTAGAGTTAGGCCAGAGGAAGGAAGGTAACGAGCCAGAAAACCAACAGAAAAGCAGGACAGATAGCAGGTAGATAACAGATAGATACCTCCACTCGGTGACATGTGAGCATAAAATTCAAGGAATAGGGGTGCTGGAGAGATGGCTCAGTGGTTAAGAACACTGGCTGCTCTTGCAGAAGACTCAGGTTCCATTCCCAGCACCCAAATGGCAGCTAACAACTAACTATCCTTAACTCCAGTTCCAGGGGATCCAATGTCCTCTTTTAGCCTCCATGGGCACTGCATGACATTGGTACACTTACATACATGTAGAAAACTCACTCATACACATAAAAAATAAAAATAGGGCTGGAAATCTGGTACAGCAGTTAAAGAGCTCAGGCTCACGACCAAAAAGTGAGTATTTTCTATTTACTATTTTTATTTTATGTGTATGAGTGTATTGCCTGCATGTATGTAAGTGCACCTGTGTTGCGTCATCTTTTTGGAGGTCAGAAGAGGGTATCAGATCCCCTGGAACTAAAGTAATGGATGGCTGTTAGCTACCATGTGGGTGCTGGGAATTGAATCTGGGTCCTCTACAAAAGCAGTCAGTGATCTTAATCACTGAGCCCCACAGATCAACCCTGGAGACACCAGCAAATGACAGTATGTAAAGCTATGGACTGAACTAAGTCTAGGGCAATAGAGCACGCAGAGGTTGGAAGATGCTTGAGACCAAACCCAGTCCCATTCCCTTGTAATGGGCAGAAGGGAAAGAAACTCACTTATGAAACCAACCAACAAGCGGCATTCAGGTAAGGGAGAAGAATCTCCAGAGAATGTGAATTTCCAGAAGCCACGTGATTAATATGTTGTTCTAATTCTTGGTCAGATCCTGTCCTTGTGGTAACATGATAGCTGTAGTAGTTCAGCCTACATCTTTCAATGCTTAGTTTTCATAGAAAAGAGACTTTTTTCCCAAAGTCCATTATAAACATTAGAATTTACCCTAGGGCCAGTCGTGGTGGCACACGCCTTTAATCATAGCACTTGGGAGGCAGAGGCAGGCAGATCTTTGTGAGTTCAAGGCCAGCCTGGTTTGAAGAATGAGTTCCAGGACAGCTGGGGCTACAGGGAGACCCTGTCTCAAAAAGACAAAAAAAAAGAAGAAGAAGAAGAAGAAGAAGAAGAAGAAGAAGAAGAAGAAGAAGAAGAAGAAGAAGAAGAAGAAGAAGAAGAAGAAGAAGAAGAAGAAGAAGAAGAAGAAGAAGAAGAAGAAGAAGAATTTACCCTGGCTGGGTCTTCTTGGACCAAAAATCTGTCCCTGAATCCTGCTTACTGTTAGGGGACCCTAAAGTAGGGTCCCATGAGAAATGTACAAATGAAAAGACATGCACCCAAGGCCCTATTCATTGTATCTCATACCACCAGGACTTATAAAACTATCCCAGTTGCATCTCTCAGCTCTCACCAGTGAACTCTTCCTTATGCAACAGAGGGTGATGAACACAGAAGGCCACAACTGGCCAAAGTTGTTATTGCAGAGTGCATGTCCCTTGGTAGGACTCCTATATCAAACCCCATCTGCCCAGGGCTCAGGGAGTATTGCAGAAAAAGGGCAGAAAGCTTGTAAGAGGCAAGGGTAGTGTACAACCACAAGGACACAGTCTCCCAGGCTTCTGGGCACTTGCTCATATGAACCTATAGCAATACTGGCAGCATGCACAGGACCCATGCAAATTCAGTCAGACAAAAACCAGCACAGAACTGGAGAAATGGGCGGGAGGCCATAGCCTTAGCCAAGGAACTATTGGCAACCAACCACTGCTGGGTGAGGGAGAGCTGATCTTCTTTAAGGGAGTGATGCTAGATAGGCTGACCAGGCTCCGGTGGATGAACTTGATGCAACAGACATCTGGGGACACAAAACTTGACTAGATAGCCCCTAACAAGTATGACGAATGCATAAAATCCAGCGGATGGGCTATGGGGAGGTGCAGATAGGGGAGGTGGTCAAATATGATTAAAATGTATGTTATGAATGCATAAAAATTTCAATAAAAAATATACATTAAGGAGGCTAGAGAAATGGCTCAGCAGTTAAGAGCATTGGCTGCTCTTGCAGAGGACCCAGGTTCCATTCCCAGCACCCACATGGTGGTTTACAACCATCTGTAACTCTAGTTCCAGACATTCTCTTCTGTGGGCATTGTATGACATGGGTGCACTTAAATGAATGCGGGCAGTACAGTCGTACACATAAAATAAAAATAATAAATAAAACAAATGTAAGTATACGCATTTTTAACAAGTTACTCCAGGGATCTGTGAGATCGCTTTCTTACCACTTCCAGAAGGGTATCTAAAGATCACCCTATTATGCAGAAGTTAGTGGCACTTAACACTGTCCTCCTCTAATCCAGGAACATGCCTTCCCAGTCTAAGGCACTCTATGCCTAGTCGAGAAAGACTTGGACATAAAGGCACGGAAAGCAGAAAGTCACTAGGGATTCATTTAATCCACTGCTTTGAAACAGTTCTGTTTAAAGTAAACGTGACCACAGGTTTGAAAGCCAGTTCACCCACTCTTCATGAGTTTCTATCCTGTCATAGAAGGTACCAGCAGGAACCAGCCATGGCTAAGATTTCTAGCATCCTTAGCAACAACAATCGCTGGGTTCTTTATCTCTGAACACCATCCACTCATTTAGCAGAAACTGATTCATCAACAACTCAAGTAAGACACTGTTCAAAAACCCAAGATATAACTGTGAACAGAACAAACGAAATCCTTCCTGTTGAGAAATTTCTGTCCTACTGATAGGAAAACGATATTGCTAAATATAATTAATATGTATTTATGCAGCATTTTAAACAGTGTCATGTGTGATGAAGATGTAGTGTCATGGTATGAGGTGTGCAATTCGAAAGAAATGGCCAGTTCTCTTTGGCGCATTTTTTCTATCTTTTTTATTTGTGTCAACTGTACTTGTGAGAAGGATTTTTTTTTACTAATTAATTAGATAAAAATGTAAAACCTTGGCACATGAAGATACTTAACACAGAGGAAGGGTGGTGCTCCAGAAGCAACGGATGTACCAGCATGGTCCCTAAAAGGGATGGGAACTAATGGATCAGCATCTACTCGTGGGAAAGTGGAACATACATCATTCATCCCAATCAATTGAGATTATTTGGCTTCTTATTTGGGAATGAGGAGCAGAGGGAACTGGGAGAAGCTTCGGATGGGCCTTAAGCAGGGAGGTAAGGAAGGCACAGTCTGTCTCCACCTCTACCTCCAAAGCAGATGAACATACATGCGTGACTGGTTTCTCCCTCCCCCTTGATCAGCCAGAGCAGAAGAGAATTGCTGTGAAACATCCTCAGGCTAGCGGGGAGGGGAGAAGAGGAGGTTGGAGGGCAGAGAGAAGATACCTACCTAGCATAGGGGTCAAGAGGAGGTACCGTGTGCTACTCCAGGGTGAGGTTTTCTCCTCCAGCAGGTTATTTGAAATATTTAAAACTGGGGGCTGGAGAGATGGCCTAGCGGTTAAGAGCGCTGATCGCTCTTGCAGAGGACCCGGGTTCGATCCCCAGCACCCACATGGCGGCTGAGAACCGTCTGAAACTCCAATTCCAGGAGAACTCCAGTTCCAGGGGAATCCGACACCCTCTTCTGACCTCCGTGGCATTGCACGACACGGGTGCACAGACTTGCATGCAGACGGTACATTCATACACATACAGAAATAAATAAAAATTAATAAAAAAAATTTTTTTAAAAAGAATAGCTTAGAAATATTTAAAACTAAAATATACCATTCATATTTAGGTTCAGACAGAATTTTTAATGTATTATTAAGTAGAACACCCAAAGGTCATGTTGAGGTATAGCTAAGAAAAAAATATAAAATGTAAATTGGGTAAATGGGGTATGCCTGCTCATCAGTTTTCAAGTTTTAAATGGAAATCATATTGAAACAGTATCATTTTTCAGCCAATAAACTAGCATAATTTTTCAAGTATTGATAATATTCAATACACAAGATAGAGAAAACTAGCCAAATAAACTTTAATGAAATATAATTTGGCGGTAGCTAGCATATCTCTGAAGCCCATAATTCTGCTTCTGGAGAGCATTCCTACAAAAATAAAAAGATTAAGTTATAAATATAAACCTATTTAGAACAAAATGGAATGGCTGACTAAGTTGTGCTGTGTTCATTCCACAGTTGTGAGGCCTGGAGAGATGGCTCGGACATTAAAGGCACTTACTGCTCTTGCAGAGAACCAGAGTTGCGTTCCCAGTGCCCACCACCTATAACCCCAGCTCTAAGGCATCCTCTTCTGGCTTCCTAGGGCAACCTCATACATATGCCCAAACACACATATTCCTAAATAAAAATAAAGACTAATATTCTAAAATTAATTAATTGCATATAATGTATACATAATACACATCCATATATACAGATCTCAGAAGGTTTCCCCATTGTATTGATTAGAAAGATCTGGTTACAGGTAAAATAAGGGGTGAATACCAGTTTTGTTTCTAACAAAGGAGAGATTATGTATGCACATAGATTTATTGATGTCAATAAAAACAGAGGAATTGTGGGAAAGCCCCAGATAATATCTCTGTAGACTTGTTTAAGAAAGCAGAGGTGCTAACACAGAAGATAGGTTTATATTTTGTTTACATGTCTCAAAGTTATTTGTTTCACAGTAACCATGTGATATACTTTGCAGTTTATAAAGCC
>VZQC01001663.1:0-17777 GCA_009823505.1 Rhizomys pruinosus | reverse complement strand
AAAAAAAAAAAAAAAGAGTAGCCAGTGCTCTTCATCGCTGAGCTATCGCTCCAGCCCCTTGATTTCACATTCTGATTAAATATCATTGTGTGCATAACTAAAAGAAAGCACAGGCACAGACAGCGGGTTCTAGAGAAGATCCTGGAATTTCTTTTTTCCCCATTTGTTTTATTTCTTGACAATGTCTCACTTGTACACGGTGTCCCATCCACCCCACACCTCACCTCTAGCTCCCTTTGCCACCCACCAACGTATCTCGCATCATCTTCCAAACTTCATGTCATTTTAAAATAATTCATTAAATCCAATTAGTGTTTCCTATATGCCAAACCCCCTCCAAAGAAAAGTGACTGTGCCTTCCCCGGAAGCCATCAACTGCCTTTAGCTCTTCAGCTGGTAGTGGGGTCAGGAGCCCTTCTCCAGCCCATGCTGGAATTTTTAACTCCTGGTCTTGTGGAGGTCTCATGCAGGGAACCACTGCTGCTGTGAGTTCCTGTATGAAACAGCCATGTTCTGTCCAAAGCCCAGCCTCTCACAGCGCTCCTCCCCATCCTCTGGCTATTGCATTCTCTCTATTCCCTCTTCTGAGACTTTTCCCTGAGTCTTGAGGGGCAGGGTTGATATTGCTGTTCATCTACAGCTGACCACTCGCAGTCACCAATTCTCAGCATTTTTGAACATTCTCTGCATTAACCACTACACATTTCAGTTGCAGGACATAGAGAAATCAATCTTGAGCTGACCAGGAAGCTCTCCCTCTGCTGGCTAGCTTTCATAGTGCTGGAAAGTCCTATGCAGACTGCTAGGAGAGTAGACACCAATGGTCTGGCCTAATACTGAACCCTGCATGCTACAATGATGACCTGCCAGGCAAGATGTAACCACTGCTGCAATAGTTGAAAGACTGTTTATGGGGGCAGCCAGCCTCTCTCTTGATTAGATTTGAGGTCTGCTCCATAAGAAGGAATTCATGCCTAGAACTGTAAACATGATCAAAAACCTATAGCTAGGGAAGCCATATGCCTTAGGGAGAAAGCATTGATGCTGTTTAGTAACAACAGCTTTTAGTAAAAGGTCAGGTTGTCAAACTGGCTTCTAAATATTTTTGTTTATATACATAGCTCTGTGCTGCTTCCAACCTTGTTCAAAGAAGCTTCCTATTAAAGAGTTTATAGCTTTGGGCTGCATGCCTTTAATCCCAGCATTTGGGAGGCAGGCGGATCTCTGTGAGTTCAAGGCCTGTCTGGTCCACAGAGCAAGCTCCAGGCCAGCTGGGACTAGAGGGAGACCCTGTGTCAAAAAAAAACAAACAAACAAAAGAGTTTATACTTTTTAAGGAGGGTCAGGGCCTCTTCTTCCATACCTGACCTCCCGAATAATGCACCTGCTCTGTGAAGATTAGGTCATGATTACTTCATACCCCAAGTTGTAGATCTAGAAAAAACACATTTCCAGAGAATAGACATCAGAAAAATATAATTTTCTAGTAGACAGGATTGTTAAGAGAAGACTCTTCTAAGAGGGGAGACATTTATTCTACTACAATTGTAACAGAAGAGAGGAGCTGTATTATAAAGAAGATTCTGGTACGAGACCCAAATTTGGACATGACCTTTCCAATTAAGGGATTCTATGCCTCCGTTCAGTCCAAATTCCAAAGTATTTGTTTGGCCAAATGAGATGCTAAATCTCATTGCAATGCATTGAGATGAATTCTTTCCTATACAAATCAGTTCCCTGCAGCAATCACCTCTCGCCCAACTGGTCACCAACTCCTGTCAATTTTAGTTCCTGCATATCTCCCAACTCCGTGTCTCCTTGCTAGCCATACTGTCAATCGGTTAGTTGGGTTTTTTTTTTTTTTTTGAGACAGGGTCTCCCTTTAGTCCCAGCTGGCCTAGAGCTTGCTCTGTAGATCAGGCTAGCCTTGAACTTACAGAGATCCACCTGCCTCTGCCTCCCAAGTGCTGGGATTAAAGGCGTGTTGATTTTTTAATTAAAATGAGATTTTCTGGGTGCCTTCTATGTGACAAGCTCTATGCCAGACCTTGAGAACACATTGGCAAGAATCAAGTTGATGCGTTCATGAAGGAGACCAGCCAAGTATATCATAATAAATGCTGTTCTGAAAACATGCTACACAGCATCATTTAACCCTACCAGTGGGTAATGGGGGCAATGGAGGAAGGCTTGCTGACATGAACTGAATCTCAGTGGATGCAAACCTCAGCTCCTCACAAACTCTTGCTCCCTGTATCTCCTTGATGGCTTGGTTGTACTGTCTACTGAGCTGTCTTCAGGGCTCTTGCAACTGGTCTCCCATATGAAATTGCTACAAGAAACTGTTAGTTTTATTTATCATTATTATCTCAGCCATGATTACATGAGAAGCAGAATATAAACATTCATGTTTACAGAACTGATTGGTTTCCATTTTAGAATCTCACAGCCATAGTGAAGGACATCCATTCTTAAGGATTCTTTTTTATTGACTTCTTTGTGATTTTCATGCAATATAATTTGATGGTATTTAGATTCCTTCCACTATCCTATTGTCCCCTGAAATTTAATGCACTCTATTATATATAAATATAGATAGATATTCAATATAATAATAAGGCCTGTAGAGTATAATTTGTGTCCCCAAGTGTCCTTCACTGTGGGTCCTTGTGTCCCCAAGTGTCCTTCACTGTGGGTCCTTGTGTCCCCAAGTGTCCTTCACTGTGGGTCCTGGTGTCCCCAAGTGTCCTTCACTGTGGGTCCTGGTGTCCCCAAGTGTCCTTCACTGTGGGTCAGTCCACTGAAGCCTGCTTAACCTACCAAGAGTCACATATTTGAAAGAGACTGTCCCTGCCCCTCCCAGCAGCCATCTGTTGCCACAATTTTCTTTTGTTTTTTTACAATTTCCTTAAGTGGAGTTGGAGTTTCTTTCCCACTTCCTCATCTCTATAATGGGATATTTTTCTGGTTTAAGCTTGCATGCTTTCACCGTTGCTGTGAGTTCACATGAGCCACTCACCAGCTATGTGGAAAATCCCACTTCCTGGCAGTCACCCACCATCTCTGGCTCGTGCAGTATTTTTGTCTCCTCTTCCACAGTGATCCCCGAGCCTTGGGGGGCGGAAGTCTTATATAGGTGTCCTACTCAGAGATAAGCACTCTACCGCTAGCTTGTTCTCTGCACCTTGGTCAGTTGTGAGTTTCTGTGTTAATTGCTATCTGTTGCATGAGGGGACTTCTCTGGTGAGAGTTGAGAGAAGCATTAACCTGTGGGTATAACTATAAGTCATTAAGAGTCATTTTATTTTTTTTAATTTTTTATTAATTTTTATTTATTTCTGTATGTGAATGAATGTACTGTCTGCATGCAAGTCTGTGGCTATTTTTAGTAGAAAACTAGCGTTAAGTTCTCCCCTATGTTCTGTGACCTGGCTAGCCCCAGGTTCCTAAGCCTGATATCAGTGTCAGGTATGGGGTCCATTCTAGGAAGTGAAACTTTAATTATGGTTGGTCACTCCCGTATTTTTTCCCCTATTGCATTGGGCATTTCTTGCCAGGCCAGCTGTTACTGCGGCTCACAGGACTCACAGCTGGGTAAGGATAATGGTTATGTTTTTTCCTACTATGAATGGTAGGCTGAAGTCAGCTCCAGCTTCCTTTCTCCTGTTTGTGCTACAGCTCATGTACGAAGTGTCTTCAGCAATAAGGTCTTACTATCCAGTTCTGCTGGGTAACCAACAGCAAGGCAATGGACAGTACTGTTTGAGTGTCTATGGGAGTCAACAGCTTCAAGAGATGGATTCCATTTCTGGCTTTGAGCTTTTTCTTTGCTATTCAATTGGATCTATTCTACTATTTTCTAATTGGAGCAATGCTCTCCTGTTATAGGATATAGTCTTTTTTTCAGTTTTGAAAAAACAGCAAATTTGTTGGGCTTACCAACAGAACAGTGGGTAAGGGATTAATTACAGGAGTGTGGGTGAGCCCACCTAAGACCACGCTGAAAAGCCTCGGTCCAGGCATGGATAATGACTTTCCAGCAGCTGTACGAATGGCAAGAGAGACACTCCCTGTGGCTTCCTCCGCTTATGTACACTTAGTCCCTCTCCCTCATTCAGCTAGGACTGACTGGTTCGTTGGAGGGGTGGCTAACTCTACCTTCCCCTCCTTTCTTGCTGAAGGTCAACAACCAACAAGTTTATAATCCTAGGCAAGCAGAGGCAGGCAAACTTTGGAAGGCATCTGTCACTAGCTTGCCAGTTAGAGGATAGTTCTATGGAACAGAAACTGAGCCTTTATTGCCATGAACTTGACTGAAAACATCAATGAATGCCTAATGCTCTGATACTCCACAGTGACAGGACTCTTGTCAAATCAATATTGTGCCAGGTTTGTGATCTGCAATTCCAATTATGTCTAGCTATTTCCTTTTCCCATCACTTTTTATAATGTGTATGTATGCAGTTTAAGAAACGTCTATAGTGGTAGGTTTCCATGAGGCTTTTTTTCTAAAGGCCTTTAGTGTTATTTATTCCTCCCATACTCCCTCCTCTGCATGCCCTCCCATTTCACTCCCTGTTTAACCCTTCTTCGTCTACTGTTTCCCTTTCCTCCTTCCTATTGCTGCACCGCATGCTACCACACCTCCCAAGAAGCCTCTCCACATACCCATGGCTATTTATTAGTTTCTGAAACATGCATATCTAAGCTAGCATCCAGCTATGAGAAAAAAACTTGGTTGCCTTTCTGGATCTGAGTTGCCTCGTTCAGGGTGATTGTTTCCAGTTCTATCCATTTACCAGCGAATTTTGCAGCGATGTAGAGTCATTTTTAACACCAAACCGCATCTGCTTCTGAGTTTTCCTGATGCTTTTCCTGTTCTGCCCAACTGGGCTTTCACTTTTTGTTTCTACAAGTATGTGCACATTGTGCATACTTTCAAAATTCAAAAGCTTCCTGAGACGAAAGGCAGAGCCTTTCACAGATTCCCTTCTGTATATACACACACCAAAGCTGCACCCACGGTGACTACTCGACAAGGGCTGTCCAAGGACAAGACCCCTATGACCAGAGCAGCATCCTCATCAAGAGCAGCTGATGAGTGAGCCAGGTCGGTTCCTCCATCTCTGGAAAAAGTGAC
Source organism: Rhizomys pruinosus (assembly GCA_009823505.1). Lineage (NCBI taxonomy): Eukaryota > Metazoa > Chordata > Mammalia > Rodentia > Spalacidae > Rhizomys > Rhizomys pruinosus. The sequence continues at coordinate 12,637 of VZQC01001663.1, read as the reverse complement.
AGGAAACTCGAAAGCATTTTGAAACCTGAGTGTCACGGCTTGACTTTTCTAAACTGCTGTCTGTGGGTAGGTTAACATAATCTGGTTCCAATTTCATGTGTTTCTAAGCCAGAGCAAAATGAGGCAGTGGAAATTCATTAAAATGCAGCGTTTCCCAATGTACAAGACACATCCTACCCAGAAGTTTCTAAGCTCGTTCTCCATGGTGGGTATTTGCACCTTTCCTAATTAAGAATGCATTCATTTAAATAATATATTTTTGAGTGAAATATTTATTTGTGTTTTTTTTATGTAGGCAAATTAACATGTTCAAAGATCAGAGAAATTAAACCGGCTTGGTGTGATGTGGAAAGCAAGCACGGGGAAGAGAGGAGAAGCTGTGAAAGCTGACCCAGCCAGCGCTGCTGGAACTCATGGGACACTGGCTCTCACCAAGCAGATGCTGGAATGCCGCGTCTACGGTGACTCATTTCAATCAGGATGAATCCAGTAACAGACGTGCAAAAGGAAACATTAGTTCAGACAGCCAGACAGGCTCATCCTCTCCTCTCGTGGGTTTGCATATTCTCCACAAACCTGTAGAGTGCGCTGTGTTCCAGCCTCAGTCAGTGAACAAGCCTTGCCATTCAGCACCAATATTCTCATATGCTAGAAACGGTCAATAAACGAACATGCCAGCAAGAAGAAGTAGTTCCAAGAGAAGAGAAGCGAGGAGGAGGAGGACGAGGAGGAGGAGGAGGAGGAGGAGGAGGAGGAGGAGGAAGAGGAGGAGGAGGAAGAGGAGGAAGAGGAAGAGGAAGAGGAAGAGGAAGAGGAAGAAGAAGGGGGGTTTAGCTGAGAAAGGGTTGCAGTTTTATGTAAGAGCCCAGTGTAGAGATACAAAGGTCTTTCAGCCTCCTGAGGCATCTTCTAACACTCAGTGTCTCTCGCTAATCTTCAGCCTCCAATCAGCTCTAATATATGATGACAAGCAGATCACACTCACAGGGCACTTAGTCTTCCAGGCGTGATCCAACATGGATCACATGGTGAGATCATTCCTAGTTTCAGCTATTTCTCACAGTGAAATCATGCCTGGCTTGGACAGTCCAGAGTGGAACCCACAGATCAAAGGGCTTCACCTAGGGCCATAGCAACCCACCGAGGCACAGTCTCTTCCATGTGCATAAAGCCAGCACTTCTCTCCTCTTAGCTCCCTAAGAACAGCATGCCCGTCTGTACTTAAACTCACCAAACTGTTCTTTTTCTCCTGAAATCTGAAAAGAGACTGGTCATGAATAGACTCCAACACATTAGCATTGCTTATTTGCTCAAGGATGGCTTTTAAATTCTTATGTTGCTCCTGGCAGAATTTGGCCCCCTTTTGGTTGTTTTAGGCAAATCAAAGAATTTAGGAAACAATCATATATAATTCTAAGGAGGCAGGAGAAATTTCATCTCAAAGCACCTAAAGTCCATATACTATTGATGAATATTTTCCCAGAACCACTAACATCAACAGGCCCTAAGTAAAAGGCAGCCTAAGAATGCTCTGTCAGCAAGACATGCTGCTCAGAGGCCTATCTCAGCCTGTGCTGGGGCTGGGAGGGACTCTAGCTTCATCTGCCCTCTGGCTCACAGTAGAGCTGGGGGCAGGTCCTGAGACCCCAAATAGCAGCTCTACCATGTTCTTCAGGCTGCCCCAACTGGGCCCAAGAGCCAGCCCAGGAAACCATCAATTCAACAGGAAAGAAAGAGCACCCCCAGGCTGCCTACCTGAGTCACAGCCCTCACCACCTCCTCCTCATAAATTAAATTTATATAATACCCTTGTAAATAACAAAATATGACCAGGTTAATGGCATGTTTTGAATATGCAAAAAATATACAATTCAGCAACAATCTATTTAATTCTAAAACCTTACTATTATAAATTCTGAATCACTGGCTGTCATTCTATGCCAAATTTTCAACATAAATATATTGTTATAAATTGAGCTAGTGGTTCTCCTTGCACTTCAAAAGAACTGTTAAGTCAATGTACTTGGCTTAATTGATTTTTAGTAATTCTCCATGTATTTTAAAAGAACTGTTAATTCAATGGACTTGGTTTCTTAATTACTGTTTCCCAAAAGTTCTTTAATCCAGGACAGAAGAATGTTCAGTTCACTGATGCCTTTATAGATCCCTTTGTTTCCAATCTGCAGATAAAAAAGACATGAAAAAGCTAATTTTTTCACATTTTTTTAAAAAAGTACTCAAAAGCAAGACTTTGGAATACTTACCCCATAAAATATTCTTCTCATTCTGGTGATAGAGTTCATCTCTCTAGCTGATGATACACAGGAAATCTAAGAAGCCAACAGGAAGTTCAGATAAAATTGTTAAAGAGGGATAATGTTCTTCCCTCCCATCCAACAAAGTTGTCATGTGCTGGGCATTGGATATGTACGATAAATAAATAAGGCATGGTCTCCTACAGTTTTGTGGTAAAGCAGATCATGGATAAGGAAACGAAAAATAAAGATTTACAAGCTAAGACTAAAGACAGGTTTGCACTGTACACGTTTGTGTGATAAAGATTTAGAATACTACAGTCTACTTTCAGGTCAGGGAATGTTGCTCTGAAAACTCACATTTAAACTGAGATCCAAAGAATGAGAAGGGGCCAGCTACCTGAGACAGCAAAAAGAGGGGTGTTGTGGAGGAAGCATAACTGGAGAGAGAGAGAGAGAGAGAGAGAGAGAGAGAGAGAGAGAGAGAGAGAGAATGGTGTTCCAAATGCCCTGGGGTCTGGAAGAGCTTAAGGCCCCGAGAAACCGTTAAAACCGAGAAACCGTTAAAAGAAAGCGTGTCTGTCTGGAGCAAGAGCTACACAGCACACCGTGATGTGGCAAACAGGAAAACGCTTGCTTTCTGGAAGATTACCCGCTGACATGACAAGCCAGCATGCAATGTTCAGGGGAGAGGCCAGAAGAGCACACACAGGAAATGCCTGTTAGCCTCTGGGGGAGCCGGCTGAAAGCACCCGAGCTGGTAGCCTGGCCAGGTCAGCCACAAGTCTCTATGCAGGAATTTCCAAACCCAATCTGAGTGTAAGAATCAAATAGGGAAAAATATTTAGCAACCTCCACTGTTCTCCCAGATTTTCACATGCTGCGGGGTGGCGGGAGAAGGAAAGGTAGACATGCTGTGTACTCAGCTTTTATCTATAAAGTCTTGGAGCTGCTATAAGCTCTGGTGGGGCAAGCTATGGGGGGCTCTGGATGGGGGTGGTATAAAAATGATTAAGATGTTAAATTCAGGGGGCTGGAGAGATGGCCTATGGTTAAGAGTGCCGACCGCTCTTACAGAGGACCGGGGTTCGATCCCCAGCACCCACATGGAGGCCGAGAACCGTCTGAAACTCCAATTCCAGGAGAACTCCAGTTCCAGCGGAATCCGACACCCTCTTCTGACCTCCGCGGCATTGCACAACACGGGTGCACAAACCTGCATGCAGACAGTGCATTCATACACATACAGAAATAAATTTTAAAAAAAGATGTTAATTCAATTATAAACAATCTTGGAGCTGAATTGTACAAAGGAAATTGTTGTTGTTGCTGCTGTTGTTTTAGCTAGATCATTCTGCATTTTTGGAAGAGAAACCAAGGCCCAGGTGATTTAGACATTCACTGAAGGTCTCACAAGAGGTCTTGCTTTGACCAGAAACCGTCGTAGAGGTACATGTATCAAGACAACACTAATCTGCAGGCAAACGCAAGCGGCTCCATGACAGTGCCCGCTGAAGTGAATGACCTGTGGCTAAGGTCAGCCTTCAGTCTCCGTGGTGGTACGGGTGTCACAGCTCTCCCTAAATAAGAACTGAACTGTACTATCAGGTCACTCTGCACAAGGATGAAAAGACTTGCTAGGAAAGGCGCTCTTAAGGGCTGCAAGCAGGAAGCAGGAAGGTTTAGGAACTGTTTGGAGGATTCCAGAGCACTGGCTTAGAGCAGCCTGGGCTGAGCACCAAACTACGCAGCATTGAGTCTTGCCCTTTGGTGTGGGTACAGTGAATATAACTTGGTCTTCATGCTATATGTGAATAAGCCTGTTTTTAATAAGAATGCCGTTAGGACTGGAGAGATACCTCAGTGGTTAAGAGCACTGGCTGCTCTTGCAGAAGTCCCAAGTTCAATTCCCAGCACCCACATGGCAGCTAACAACCATCTGTAACTCCAGTTCCAGATCTGACGCCCTCTTCTGACCTCTCTGGGCATTGCTTGTCATGAATGCACTTACATACATGCAAGCAATACACTCATACACATAAAGTTGAAATGATAAATAAAATTTACCATTTCTAAGTGACTCCTTTCACATCTAATGCATAAACTACAGATGAGAAGCTGAGGAGTGCCCGAGGAGAAAATGGGGATCGTCGCGGGAGCACTGCCAGTGCTGCCCCCTGAGAAGACTCAGCCAGGGCCCCCTTCTGGAACCTGGAGCCGTCTTCTATAAAGAACCTAGAAAAGCTCTGATCCAGAAGCTTCTCATTTTCTTAACTTTGGAAATGTCCCCACAGACCCGACCCGGTGAGATTATTCATTTCGCTATCATAATTCAGATTGCCTAACTTGAAGGAAGGGGTTTGGGGGGGGGGTGTTGTGTTTTATTGAGACAGGGTCTCCCTGTAGCCTTAGCTAGCCTAGAACTCACTATGTGGACCAGGCTGACCTCAAACTCAAAAAGAATCACTTGTCTCTACCTCCCAAGTGCTGGGATTAAAGGCAGGTGCCTCCATCCCTGGCCTCTTGGAGGACGTTTTAAGAATGACTTCCTTTGCTTTACATATGGGCACATCGCTGCAGGTGCTGAAACTGAACTGCACAGCAAAAGGGTCAGCAGTTGTACTGTAGGAATGGCCAGATGACTGACAAACTCAAGTAGATAAAGGCAACTTCTTAATAGTGCTGGAGGCCAGCTGGGTGACTAGAGGCAAGTGTGAGACAGCCATGCAGTAAGCAGCATGCAGACAGAAGCCTTGCCATTTTTTACTATAAGTCAATGCATGCCACATACTTACTGTATTAGTCAATTTTCTGTTGCTGTGATAAATCCTCCATGACCAATGGAACTTATAAAAGGAAGAGTTTATTTGAGCTCATGATTGACGGTTCCAGGGAATCAGAGTCCATTGTGGCAGGAAGCATGGTGGCCGGGGCTGGAGCAGCAAGCCAAGGGTCACATCTCGCAATGAGCACAGGAAGCAGAGAGAGACTGGAGACTGCAAGGCTTGTTAAACTCACTAAGCCTGCCCCCAATGATGTACTTCATCCAGCATGGCCACACCTTCTAAGACCTCCAAGAACAGTGCCACCAACTGGAGACAAAATGTCTGAATACTTAAAGCCTATGGGGGGTCACTCTCATTCAAACCACCACACTTACTATATGCTAGCCATACAAGAGTGCCTCTGCCACACAGCACTGGCCCATTTAACTTAAAAAATTACATGGAAAGGGCTGGAGAGATGGCCCAGTGGTTAACAGCACTGGATGCTCTTGCAGAGGACCCAGGTTCGAATCCCAGCACTCACATGGCAGTTAACTCACATCTTAAACTCCAGTTTCTGGGGGACCTGATGACCTCTTCTGACATTGTTAGGCATTGCAAGACACATATGCAGGCAATACACTCATACACATAANTTTTTTTATTAATTTTATTTATTTCTGTATGTGGTTGAATGTACTGTCTGCATGCAAGTTTGTGCACCTGTGTCATGCAATGCCGCGGAGGTCAGAAGAGGGTGTCGGATTCCCCTGGAACTGGAGTTCTCCTGGAATTGGAGTTTCAGACGGCTCTCGACTGCCATGTGGGTGCTGGGGATCGAACCTGGGTCCTCTGCAAGAGCGTCAGTGCTTCTAACCACTAGGCCATCTCTCCAGCCCCAAATAAAATCTTTTTTAAATAAAAATAAAATCACATGGTAGGAATCACCCCAGGTTTACTCTCTATGGAGAGAGTCGGGTGGTGTAGAATGACAGTACTATGTGACAAATACCATGAAGAAAACAAATTACAGGGGAGAAGCCATCTGACTGTACTCCTGAGAACTTCCAGAAGGAGAACACAAGTGAGCTGCACCATAAAAAATGAGTGGAAGGGATGAACAGGGAGAAGAAGCAAGATTCCTCAAAGCTGAAGACAACAGAAATAGGCCGTGCACGGGGCTGGAGAGATGGCTCGCTGTGTGAGAGTGTTCGCTGTTTAGAGGGCCTAAGTTTGGTTTCCAACACCCTCATCAGGCAGCTCACAACCACTGGTAACTCTACCTCCAGGGGACCTGGCACCCTCTTCTTCCTGCCACAGGTGTGCGCGCACACACACACACACACACACACACACACACATTAAAATAAATATTTATTTAACAAAGGACAAATGATTGCAACATCCCTCCAGCCCAAGCTGCAATCCCCACCCTAGCCTGTCCCAGTTGCAATCCCACACTCTACCCATGGCAGCCCACGCTTTTATCTGCTCCCCTCACAGCCCCTCACAAGCCGAGGCCAGCAGAGACAGGCTGAAAGCACCCTCAGCAAGCTCCTTGAATGCAGAGCCATCAACTAACAACTCACTTTTTGCTGAGTCCCCATACTCTGTACTAGACTTTATCGAATACAGATTACAAATGTGTGTTGATTCACTCAATCAGCAAATGAGAGCAAGCATCAGCCTCCTTCAGGACCCACACCTTCCGGATTTAGTAAAAGTATAAATGGCCTGGGCATTTGTGAGCATTAGGAAACCGGGTAAACCACGCAATCTTCAGTTTGTGTTCCCAATATCCCCGTGCATTGGAGAAACAGGATTTTACTATATATAATACGCTTCATCGTGCTATGAGCACACAACCGCGGGAGAAATGGAAAACCATACATAGGAGCTACAGAAGAGCTTTTCTTTGCGAAAGGTCTTAATTTTTAATTTATTGCTTGAGAATTTCACTCATGCATATAATGTTTTGATCAAATCCACTCCTGTTCCCTCCACTCCCTCCTCCCATCCCTCCTCCACCCTTTTTCCCTCTCAAGTTCATGTATTCTGGTTTAAGCCTACTGAGTCCACTTAGTGCTGCCAGTATAGGCATGGGTGTAAGGCAACCCTCCCCCCCAACCCCCTGCAGCATGAGTAGCTTAGTGTGGGGCTCTATCTCTGAAGAAAATTGACTCTCCCTCCCCCAGAAGCCACCAGGTGCCAGTAGCCCCTCAGCTAGAATTGGGACTTCATGAGCAACCCCATCTCTGGTGGAATTTGGCTGGCCTGGACTTGTGCAGGTCTTATGTGTGCTTTTACGGCCACTGTGAGTTCGTATGTCATGTCCCTGTCATGACGAGAAAACAGTGTTTCACAGCAGTCCTCCACCACCTATGGCTTTTACACAATACTTCTGTCCCTTCGTCCATGATGATCCCTAAATTTGGAGAGAAGAAATGTGACATAGGTATCCCCATTCAGGTAAGCACATTTCTTTTTATTTACCTGTGCAAACAGCTTCAGGCTGGATCATTACTACCTTTTTTCTTCATTAGTGGGTTAGTTGGTTGATCAGTTGAGAGGATATTTCAGTTGACTTTAATGGGTAAGATACTTCCAACTGTGGTTGTGGTCTTGGTCTTGTATAAATAAGGGGCTGGAGAGATGGCTCAGGAGTTAAAAACACTGGCTGCTTTTTTCAGAGGACCTGGGTTTGGGTCCCAGCACCTACCTGACACGACCGTTCATGACTCCGGTTCCAGGGAATCCAACGCCTTCTTCTGGGCCTCCACAGGCATTGCTCACATGGGTGCACTTACATGTATGCAAGGCAAAGTACTCATACACATGTAATAAGGATAAATAATTTTAAACAATAAAAAGATTAAGAGGTAAATTAACATAATTGTGTTAATACAGCAGGTATCAAATTTTATGAAAATCTTATTTACTGGGGCTAGAGAGATGGCCTAGCGGTTAAGAGTGCCGACTGCTCTTACAGAGGACCCGGGTTCGATCCCCAGCACCCACATGGTGGCTGAGAACCATCTGAAACTCCAATTCCAGGAGAACTCCAGTTCCAGGGGAATCTGACACCCTCTTCTGACCTCCGCGGCATTGCACGACACGGGTGTACAAACTTGCATGCAGACAGTACATTCATACACATACAGAAATAAAATTTAAAAAAAAGAAAATCTTATGTACTAATATTTCATATAGTTTTTTGCATGAGGACCTATAGATATCTACCAAGTTACATTTAAAACATTGACTAAGAACCATGTACCTGTAAAACCTGGTTTGAAAACAGACTTAAAAAAACCAAATGCCAGTTTACCAAAAGCCCAGACACTAGCACACCAGGGCAAAACACAGAGACCAGAAATGTCCACAGGAAACACAGAAGAAAAGCAAAAAATGTAGCATTATGTAAAGGAAGTACAACTGCATCTAAGCTAAGTTTTCATGATAATGACTAAACTATTGGGCAGGGGCTTTGTGCAAATCAAGTTCACAATCAGACATGTAATGTTAGCAAAACAAGTAGCAAACATCCAACCACGGAGTAAATATGTGACAGGACAAGAGTTTTTAAAAACTATTTTTATATGCTTCAAACTGTAAGAATCATCTGATATAAGTAAGCATAAATAATCCAGCCTACTCAGAATAATTGTAGACTCTTATAAAACATCTTTCCAAGTTCTAACCATAGAGAAAAATTAGGTTCTAAAAACCTTAACTACAAGCAGAGTCTAGGATAGCATAACTTTATTGTAGTTTTTTCTTAGTTCTCAGTATAATTACCACTCATCAAAATGAGTCCTTATAATTTAGCATGTGACAAAAATTCCTAAACAAACAATGAATCTGCTGGCAAAAATTCTATAAAATAATGAGGAAATATATTTAGTATATAGTATCTCTTCCTGTTGAAGTAAAATACTGCTGTAAATTATATATTGTAACACTAACACGAGGCACTAAAAAGATACTAGATCATGTAAGAAAAATACTCTTCTGGAAATCAGTGAGAAGATATATTTTTTCTTTTACTTTATAAACATTAAGTGGATTTATAAGTGTTGCTCCTGGCAGTCACAGTTTGTTTATAATGAAGAGTTATCTAATATACATTATGTATATGTTACATTCTGTACATGGCAATTAGAAGTTATCAAGGCAACGGAAAATCACAGCTGGCCTGCTGCGGCCCTGCACACAAACAACTGGAGAACAGCGCAGCAAGTAGGGAATGTCAGGGTGGGGTGTGTTTAATTATAAAAGAAATAACTCCATAGGAATCTTAATAAAGAAAGAATATTGTGCTTGGAGAAAAGACACTGTGATGCAACATCTCAAGTGTTTAAATGCCAGGTCTGTCCCCAGTTTTCTAAGAACCAAGTGGAAAGAGACAGTTGAAGCAAACAGGCAGTAGTTAGACTTAGAAAAGTACAAATTTGATTAAAATCTAAGCTTGTTTTGCATTAAAAAATTTAATATAGCAAAAGGACTGCTTTAGTGGCATGCTAGTTTCACCCCAAAATAACCCCAAGACCCCCTGATTAGTAACAATGTTCAAGTTGATCAGCCAACTCATACTTTTAAACTCAGGTGTGGATAAAGTACACATGAAAAGATGTAATTTTTTTTTTATCCATGAAGCATTTTTATTATGTTTTCCATCTCCAACTGAACATTTAAAGCATGTAAGCTTTAAGATTTTTTTTTTATTTTTTGATGGTTTGTGTATTCATACATCATTTTTCAATTCAGCTCAGTCAATATATCCCCTTCCCTTCCCCCACCCCACCCACCCACCCATCGTCCAGATCATGCATTCTGCGATAAGTTTCCTGCATCTTTCTCCTGCCTTTTTTGTTTTTGTTTTTTTTCATTTTTTTTTTTAACCAATAAGTGATCATTTGTGACTACAAGCATCCTCATGTAAAACAAATTTGCAAGCAGTTGTGCCCAAACCACACAGCTCATTGTGTCCACCATCACAGGGGGGCTTGTACTCGTTCAAATCAAGTTGATCAAAGAGTGTTCCAGTATATATTGTTGTCAGTTTCACCATTAACCCAATCGAAGCTCCTTACTATTCTACCACGCCCCTCTTCCGCAAGATTGGCTTCCTAGGCTTAGAAAGGGCGGTGGATGAGAAGCAAAACACCACTCACTTCTCTGGAGCTGCTTGTTTGGTCTCTCGTCAGTTCCTGTTTTCTTTCATGGGCTGCAGCTTGTCCCGGCATAACTTTCAATCTACTCAATGAGCACACTGCAAATTAGACTTGCATTTAGGTATTTAAGGACCCCGTATACTAATATAGCTTTTGAATTCTACTATGAAAGCACACCTCCTTAGCTTATAGGTTTTAAACAGTACTAATTGTCATGGTAGGTTACTTTGTCTACGACACAGCGTTTGGGTGGTATGTCCATCTCATTGAACTTACATTTTTCTTTGCTGTCTACGTATGGCAGGGTTTCCTGTGGTTTCTACCATCTCCTAACCCCATTCAGAGGACTGTACGCTTGTGGCATCAGCCGTGTCGTTATTCTTCCAAGGACGAGAGCCAATAGCCAATTGTTTGGGGGTATACAGACTTGGCTTGCCCCTTGTTGCCAGTATTTTTCCCGGGCAGATTGATGGTGTACGCTGGTGCTTGACGCGCGGAGCGTCTTGCTTGACTCAACGGACGCCCTCTTTTGCTTTCTTAGGATTAGTGGTGGTTTTGGTAACATCTCTGGCTGCTTCCCCGACCGCGACCCCTTCTGAATACTTGCACTTGCCCGTGCGTCCTACTCACACGAAAAGTCTGTAACTTTTTGCTCAACTAACATCAATGTATCTTAGTCATATCTGAGCAAGACCCAGACCCGATGGTCGATGGGGCCTCGCGGTTCATGATGACCCCTGACACATCGCCTACACCCGTCAGCGTCCACAACGCCGAAGCATGCTGACGCGGACCCCACAGTGTCCCGCATCTTCCCCGCCCGGCACAGGCCCAGCCCGGCCTCGGGCGCAAAAAAGAGATAGAAAGACTGAAGAAGNCCAATTAGATTTGGGATATACAGACATATGGCTGCCACTGCTGCACAGTATTTCCAGGCAGATGAGGTGTAGCTGGTGCTGACGGAGGAGTCTTGCTTGACTCAAGGAGACCTATATTTGCTTTATTGGTTTAGTGGTCTTTGGTAACACTCTCTGGCATCCCAGAGACCATCTGTATACTTGCAAGTGCAGTCTCCATACAGAAAAGATGTAATTTTTTAAATAAAATCAATGTTCTGTATATCTGAGCAAAGAAGAAAGATGGTGATGGGGCTGGGTATGGTGACACATGCCTACAATCCTAACACTCAGAATGTGAGACAGGACAGTGAGTGAGTTCAAGGCCAGATTCAGGTACATAGAAACTTCCAAAATGACCTGAACTTAAACAGAAAGACTCTGTCTCAAAAAAGAGAAAAGAATAAGAAGAGCAAATACACAAAAAGAGAATTTTACAGAAGTACTGCGTGCCAAATACATGACATTATTTTACTTATTTCTCCCATCGACTCTAGGGCAAGGTCACTGTTACTGTTGAAGGTATAGGAATTAGACTTTGCTGTTAATTAAAAGTAAAACATGATTAGTCTCACACCTTATTTCTTATCCTAACAGATGAAGCCACTGCAATTAAAAAATTAAAATTACAAGGATGAATAATGAACAAATGTTTGATAAGCTGATAAGCTAATTGCAGTTGATGTTACAAATAATTCATCAAACTGCCTTTCAGAAACAGAGACACAAATATTCCATTTGCTAACACATCATATTTGAAATGTAATTGTATATAATAAATATGGGAAAATGTATCTTTCTAATTACCAGTTACTCTTCAGGCTCTCAAAATGTTAATTCAAGTGGAGGATGAAATGTTGAAAACTGATGGAATTGTTTTTTCAGTTTCAATTTATATCACTAGCAATTAGGCTAAATTATTTTAGGAATCCAATAAGGCAACTGTTAAATTTCCCTTCCAAGTTTGAGAATATCTGAGTTCTATAAGAATTTTTTTAAATGCCTCCTGTAGGGCTGGCAAGATGGCTCAGCAGGTAAAGGTACTTGCTGCCAAGCCTAAGAACCCAAGTTCAGGTAAAGGTACTTGCCGCCAAGCCTAAGAACCCAAGTTCAATCCCTAGTGCAAGGAGAGAACCAGCTCTTAACAAATTGTTCAAGTTATCCTCTGACCTCCATGTGCAGACCGCACACCACACACACACACACACACACACACACACACACCTACACACAGATGCACAAAAATACGTAAATAAATGTAATGAAATAAATAAAATGTATCTCATGTATACATAAGCCAACTTTTCAAAGAACGTGTTTAGAGAAGATTATAAAAATGAAGTTTATAGGGGCTGGAGAGATGGCCTAGCGGTTAAGAGCACCGACCGCTCTTACAGAGGACCCGGGTTCGATCCCCAGCACCCACATGGCGGCCAAGAACGGTCTGAAACTCCAATTCCAGGATAACTCCAGTTCCAGGGGAATCCGACACCCTCTTCTGACCTCCGCGGCATTGCACGACACGGGTGCACAAACCTGCATGCAGA
>VZQC01001662.1:1116855-1158632 GCA_009823505.1 Rhizomys pruinosus | reverse complement strand
GAATACTTTTTTATTTGTTTTATTTTTATTTATTCCTGTGTGTGACTGAATGTTACTGTCTGGCATGCAAGTTTGTGCCACCCGTGTCGCTTTTGCGAATGCCGCGGAGGTCGAAGGGAGGGGTGTCGGATTCCCCTGGAACTGGAGTTCTCCTGTAATTGGAGTTTCAGACGGCCTCTCGGGCCGTCATGGGGTGCTGGGGATCGAACCCGGGTCCTCTGTATAGAGGCGGTCGGCGCTCTAGCGCTAGGCCATCTCTGCCAGCCGCCGCTTGAACACTTTTTAAAATGTTTTCAGTCATCTTAATTCCTCCCTTGTGAAGACTCTGTTCAACTCTACTCCTTTTGAGTAGGTCATTTGCTTCTTACTCTTTTCTTCTGAGTAGTTTATATATTTTGACATTAATGCTCTGTCAGGCTGTGACACTGGTAAATATTTCTTTCCACTCCTGTGTGTTTTTCTTTTCACCCCCTTGATTGTTTCTTCCACTGCACAGAAGCTTTTGAGTTTTATGATGTCCCACTTGTCACTGTGGATGATGATGACCTTACTTCCCGTGCATCTGCTGTCTGGTTTTTAGAAGGAGTCTACACCACGGGGGTACATATGTTCTTTGATAGGTTGTGGCAAATTTTTTCTTTTAACACCTTCCGGGTTTCAGGCTTCACATTGAGATTGCGTTGAAGACTTGGAGTTTGATTTTGTACAGGGTGAGAGTAGGAGTTTAATTTTTTCTTCACAAAATGGTGATCCAATTTTGCCAACCATTTGCTGATTCTTGTACAGGGTTGAGAAAGGTAGGAGTTTAATTTTCTTCTACAAATGGTGATCCAATTTTGCCAACACTTTGCTGAAGATTGAGCTTTTTTTGGCAAATTTGTCAAATATGACATGGCCAAAGTTATATGAGCTCAAGTTTGTGTCTTCAATTTTGTTTCATTGTCAAGGTCTGGTTTTTTTTTGTGCCAGTACTAGGCTTGTCTTTATGACTATAGCCCTGTAAATATAGCTTGAGTCTGATAATGTAATCCCCCCCAGTTTTGCAACTTTTCACAGGGTATCTTTTCAGCTCTTCGGGGTGTTTTGTTTTCCATTATGAATTTAAGGATTATTTTTCAAGTCTGTGAAAAAGCTCTTGGGTATTTTTATTGGTATTGCATTCAATCTGTATATTTAATTTAGGTTAGAATGGACATTTTACTATATTTTAATTTTTTCCAAACCCATGAGCATGGGAGTCTTTCCATCTCTTTTGCGTCATTTTTCAATTTCCTATTTCAGGGTTTTAAAATTTTGTCGTAGAGGTGCTTTGGTGTCTTTTGGTTTAGGTTTATTCCTAGGTATTTTATTTTTTGAAAGCATATTGTGATTGGGAAGGTCTCCTATATTCCTTCTCCAGTTGCTTATTCGCTTGGTGTAAAGAAATGTAACTGATTTTTCTAGGTTTATTTGTATCCCCGCCACTCTACTGAAACTTTTATTTTTCTAAGAGTTTTCTGGTGGAGTTTTTAGCATCCCTTTAGTGTAAACTATCATATCATCCTGCAAAAAGGGATTAAGTTTTACTCCTCTTTTCCAATTAATACTCCTTAATTTTGCTTTCTGCCTTATTGCCCTAGCAAGCATTCAAGCTTCCTATATGAAGAGGAGTGACAATAGTGGACAGCCTTGTCATGTTCCTGACTTTAAGTGGAATGCTTCCAACTTTTCTCCATTTAGGATGATGTTGGCTGTGGGTTTCTGGTATATGGTTTTGATTACACTGAGGAATGATCCCTCCAGTTCAATTCCCTCTAAGACTTTAAGCTTAAAGGGATGCTGGATTTTGTCCAAAGCTTTTTCTGCATCATTTGATATGATTGTGTGGCTTTTGTCTTCAAGTCCATTTGTGTGTTTTATGATATTTATTGATTTATGTATGTTGAACCATCCCTGCATCTGTGGTATGAATCCAACCTGGTCATGAAAGATGATCATTTTGATGCAGGTTTGTATGCAATTTGCAAGTATTTTTTTTTGAGAATTTTTTCATCTGTGTTCATCATGGTATGGGTCTATAATTTTCTTTCTTGTTTGTGTCTTTGCCTGGTTTTGGTGTTAGAGTGATGCTGGCTTCATAGAAGGAATTTGGGATATTTCCTTCTGTCTGTTTCCTTCTGAAAAGTTTGAGTAGTAATGGTTGTAAGACCGCTGTAAATGTTTTATAGAGTTCTGCTGTGAAGCCATCTGGGCCTGGACTTTTTAGTTGGGAGGCTTTTATTACATCTTCAATATCCTTGAGTGTTGTGGGTCTGTTTAAGCTGTCAATCTCTTCTTGGTTAAGCTTTGGCAAATCCCAGAATTACAGATATTCATGAATTTCTAAGTTTTCAAATTTAGTAGAGTATAGGTTTTTGAAGTATTCTTGTATTATTGTCTGGATATTTTCTTTATCTGTTGTGATATTTCCCTTTTCATTGCAAATGCTATTGATTTGGAGTTTCTCTTTCTTTCTTTTCGTTAACTGGGCTAGAGTTTTGTCTATTTTGTTTATCTTTTCAAAGAACTACCTTTTGGATTCATTGATTTTTTTGTATTGTTTTCTTTGTTTCTATTTCATTAAGTTCTGCCCTGATTTTTGTTACTTCTTCCTGTCTGTTGGGTTCAAGATTCATTTGTTGTTGTCTTTCAAGAGTTTTTAGCTGCAGTGTTAAATCATTTACTTGTTCTCTTTCTGTTTTTTTCTTTTAATGTGGGCAATTAGGGCTATAAATTTCCCACTTAGAACTGACTTTAATGTATCCCATAGGTTTTGTTGTGTTGTATTGTCATTTTCGTTTAGTTCCAGGAATGCTTTTATTTCATGCTTTATTTCTTCTGTAACTCACTCATTGTTCAGTATTGTGGTGTTTAGTCTCCATGTGTTCTTATAGTTAGTAGGGCTTACCCTGGTGTTAATACTGAGCTTTATTTCACTGTGGTCTGATAGATTGCATGGAGTAATTTCAATCCTTTTGTATTTGTTGAGGGTTTTTTGTGTGTGTGTCACAGTATGTGCTCAATTTTGGAGAGTGTTCCATGGGGTGCTGAGTAAAAAGAATATTCTCTGGTGTTTGGATGGAATATTCTGTAGATATCTGTGAGGTCCATTTGGTGTATTGTGTTGTTCAGTTCTGATGTCTCTCTGCTTATTTTTGGTTCAGTTGACCTATCCAGGTAGCTCAGTTAGGTATTGAAGTCCCCCACTATTAGCATAGTGGGATTAATCTGTGTCTTGAGGTCCTGTAGGATTGTGTTTATAAAGTTCAGTGCACCAGAATTTGGTGCGCAAATATTTAAAATTGTGAGATCTTCTTGGTTAATTGTTCCATTGATAAGGATATAATGGCCTTCTTTTTCTTTTATGATTAATTTTACTCTGAGATCTATTTTGTCTGATATTAGGATAGCCACTCCTGCTTGCTTTTTGCTACCATTTGCTTGGAATATTTTTTTTCCATGCTTTCACTCTAAGGTGCTGTCTGTCCTTGAGGTGGGACAATCCCTTGAGATGGGTTTCTTGGATGCAACATATAGATGGATTCTGTTTCCAATTCCATTCTCCCAGTCTATGTCTTTTGATTGGGAAGTTTAGACCATTAATATTTAAGGTTATTATTGAGAGATGTGTGATGTTTCATTTCAACTTAATTTTTGTTTGCATTCTTGGTCTATGTATTTATTTAGTCTATTATGCTTTTGGTAATTACTCTCTTGGGTTGCTTAAGGATAGTTGTTCCTTTCCTCAGTTCTTTGAATTGTTTTGAGTATTTTCTGAAGTGTTGGTTTTTTTGACACGTGTTCTTTCATTTTGTTTATATCCTGAAAGATTTTTCTTTCTCCTTCAACTATGATTGACATTTTTGCTGGGTATAGTAATCTGGGTTGGCATCTAAAGTCATTTATTACTGGGAATACTTTGGTCCATGTTCTTCTGACTTTCATGGTTTGCACTGAGAAGTCGGGTTTGATTCTGATGGGTTTCCCCTTGTCTGTAGCTTATTGTTTTTTTTCTTGTGGCTTTCCTTATTTTGAGCTTATTTTGAGCATCTAGTGTTTTAATTATGATATGATGTGGGGAATTTATTTTCTGGTCTTGTCTATTTGGTGTTCTATGTGCTCTTTGTATTTCTATAGGTCTGTCTTTTTTCAGTTTGGGTAAGTCTTCTCCTATTATTCTGTTGAAGATTTGATCAATACCATTCTCTTGGGATTCTTCTCCCTCTATGCCTGTGTCATGGAGGTTTGGTCTTTTCATGGTGTCCCACATTTCCTGGTTGTTCCAGTCTTGTGTTTTTGTTTTAATTTTTCATAATCTTTACTTAAGGTTTCTAGCTGTGCTGTGTTATCCTTTAGGCCTGATATTCTTTTTTCTGCTTCTTCCATTCTGCTCCTAAGGCTTTTTCCCATCCTTTCCTGCTGATTGGATGAATGTTCCAGTTCCTTTTTTTTCATCCTGTGATTTCTTCAGTATTTCCACTTCCTTTTGGAGCTTTTCATTTTTTTCTTGTAGATCCTGGCTTTCCTAGTCAGTTTCCTTTCTCCTTTCAGCCTGAGATCTTTTCAATGTTTCCATTTCCTTCAGGAGTTTGTCATTCTCTCCCTCTAGTTCTTTTCTGAGTTTGTATTTTCTCTTCCTCTAGTTCTTTTTTGAGTTTGTATTTCTCTTCCTCTAGTTCTTTTCTGAGTTTATCAATCTCTCTTTTTAGTTCTTTCTGGAGTTTATCATGCTTTCCTTCTAGTTCCTTCATGAGTTTTTCATTCTCTCCCTTTAGTTCTCTGATTTGTTCTTTATAGTCTTTGAATATGTCTACAATTGTTCTTCTAAGGTCGGTATCTTGGTTCCCTTCCAGAGAGATCTCATTGTTGGGATCTTCTACAGGAGTGGCTGGGTTTGGTGGGGATTTATTTTGAGCTTTTCCCATATTGTTGTTTTTCCATTGTGTTTTTGGCATGTGTATTTTTGTTGTTGTTGTTTTTGTTGTTGTTCCCCCTTTGTTTATTTGTTTGCCTTCTGTTGCTAATCTCAAATGTTACTATGGGGGATTCATTGGTCACTCAGTTTGCTTCCTGTTGGTTTCTTCCTCAGTTTTGGCTATGCAGCCTCCAATCATTGACACTGCTGTATCCTCCTAACAGCTTTAAACCACAGCACCAGCAGTTTACACTTTCCACCTCAGTATAAGTAGCTTGAGGGGGGGGGTTGAATCCTTTGGCCTATGCACTGGTCCCCAATTGGGAAGTTAGGCACAGATAGTGTGCACCCCTGTATGTCCTTCTATCCATGCACGCATTTCATCTCTATGGTCCTAATGTTGGATGGCACCTGCTGAGGTGGGCTACCAGCTGATCACCTGCACAACACAGACGGGCCTTGGTGGCTGGGCACAGGTAGTGTGCACTGCTGGCTGACCTTCTACCCATGCACACAGTTCCTCTCTATGGTCCTAGCGTTAGATAGCACCTGCCAAGGTGGGCTGCCAGCTGACTGCCTGCACAACACAAATAGGCCTTGGTGGCTGAGCACAGGTTAATTCCATATTCTTTAAAAAGCTGAAATAATTTTGAATATTCTGCAATTAACTATATTTTTGCACATGTGGAGGAAAATCCATAAATTCTCTGATGTAATATTTGATTTCCTAGGCAGGCAGAAAACAAGTTCTCACAGATTCAGTCTTCTGATTTAACAATGATTGCATCTAGTACAGTTGATTTTGTGTTTTCACAGCTTCCAAATAAAGACATGCATTTTAATGGATTTATTTTGTGCCTTAAATACAATATAGCAATCCAATTTTTCACATTATTTATGTCAAATTGCATATTTCTTTCACATATAATACTACAATGTTCATAGCTATATTGTACTCTTCCAGCCTTGCCTACAGTATGAGTCACCACGGTGCCCATCCCAGCTGATATCAACCATAGTCTTAGTCCATACAATCCTCAGCCCTTCCCATAGGGAACTGAGTTCCAAACCTTTCAGGTTTATACTTTATATGGATGCTAACCTTGTCTACAGTTGTTCCCTTGGTTACTCCCCTGGCAGTTTCTGTTGCTGTGCACTGTGAGAAATCTTTATTGTGAGTTATTTGTAAGTTAGAGAGGTATCATTCAGTGAAATATGTTAGCAGTGGGCACAGAGTAAATGTATGATCAATTTTAGGCATCTGTGAAAAGGGACAGTGTGCTGATCTTAGGTTGAGTCTTCTGTGGAAACACTTAAGTGACACCAGTTGTGTTTGATGAAGCTTTGTGCACCAAATTGTCTAAAGTATTGGCTTCCTGAGATCAGGAAACGACTTAGTGAACAGCACTCTGTGTAGCTAAAAACACAAGAGCCACCTTCTTATGATATCCAGGGTCAAGTGGTTGCACAGGCAACATGATGAGTCCAGTGAACATGCAGGGTAGGCATGTTCTGGACACCAGGAGTCCAATGGTTAACTTCTTAATATCATACAAATATTATGGAAACGAGTTATATGAATGAGCAGTTTGAATGCACATTGGACAAAGTTGTTCTAATAGCATTTCTCCAACATCCCTCTAACAAGATGTAGGTCAAAGTGACACACGTACAATGGTAGGTTAGGAAGAATCAGGATCACTTTTCCCAAAGAGCTGAGATCTATTCCAGCACAAGTTTGATTGTTTCATATTTGCTCAAAGATACAGTATTCTTTCTTTCCTTCCCTTATTTTATCAGGAAACCTAGTAACAGCATTCTCTGTCAGTGCCAATGCTTACTACAGGTGTATGGAATGCATTTTATTGCTTTCTTCAAATATTTTCTTCATGTGTTCTCTGTGTTTTAATCACTTCCAACTGCAGTTGTGCTTCCAAAGGAAAGAGACTCTGCTCCTCTATTCCTCCTACCAGCCTGAACATCTCACCTTCTCTCTATACCATCATCCTGAGTTGCTCTCATGGCTGGGGATGACCATCTCACTACTGGTCCTAGACACATTTCTCTGCTTACACAGGGATGAGCACTCTCAGGAAGGAGTCTTTCCTAGAAGATGAGACTGTTTGATCCTCTGTTGGCCCTGGTGAAATCTCCTCAGCATTAGTGTCACAATCTCATTCATATATCTGTCAGGCTATTATCGCAAGGGGACATTATTGATAGAGTTTGATTTTCCTTGTCTCCATGTGTCTTGTCCCAGGAGCAGATGCAAGAGTCAGGAATTGTCCCAGTGAAGATTTGACCATCACTGTCCCTCTTATGTACTGTCACAGCTCACTCTCTCACCACTGGTTCCTACTGTATCCAATAGTCTCTGGAGAAGATCTTGGAGTGGATGGGAAACATAAGTAGTAGTAGAAACACAGGATTCAACCCATTCTTCAAGAACCACTTCTCCATCACCAGAGACACTTCCAAGAGCCAGTTGCCCCTTCACCTGAGCTATGTGCCCATCGTCCTGAATACCTACCTCATCTCAGGCTATCATAGACACCAATGATTCTCCTCTGACTTGCTCAGGTTAGTTCTTACATGCTATGCATCTATGATGAGCCTCCCCACCCCACTCCCAGCCATAACACTGGCCCTTTCTGGAGATAGTTTTGATAGTCTCATTTGTGATGGGGATCCTGACCTCTTGGCAGAAATTATTGATTGTTTCAAATAACATACTATGTATTGAACAGTACCCACATCAAGGAATTACTAGGAGACAATTTTCAGCATTACAGGTGTGAGAGCCATGCTGTAAGGTGGCAACTGCCTCCCCAAATTAGAATGTAAAAATATATAATTTGGCTTTGGAATTTAAAAATACTAGACAAATATTCATGCCTTGATACTTAACAATGGTAGAAGTAATTAACCAGTGGATATAGAAATAATTCACATCTAAAATATAAAGATATATGAATTTGTGCTACACATATTTCTGCACTCTACTCTTCAGTGGTATCTGTGTTTGTCACTTTCTTCTATACAGTTCCATCGAGAATGGACACTGAAATGGCATAATGCTGGAACACAGAAACTCACTGAGTCTACCAAAAATAAATAAATAAATAAATAAATAAACTATTCTGATAGCATTCATTCTTATTCATATTTTGTCCATATATGAAGAAAATATTAAATAAACCCAAATAGTCATGCATTCATCATAATATCTAAAAATATTCCTGCCACGATCAGAGCATCAGAGGCAGGGGGAACCCATCACACATGGAGGTGGGTATAATCAAAACATTAGGAAGATTTTCTCCCCAGGGTACAAGACTGTCTTCACCACTCCACTCACATATCCAAGATCATGCAGAAATATAAAGGTCTCCAGGTTGAAGGAAATGCATGCATATCCAAGGAGTCCATCCAGGACTTAGGGAATGTCCTCAATCAGAAGGGCCTCGCCTCAAGCCCAATTATACAAGATGGTCATGAGAAGGCAGAGTTCTTAAGTGGTGAATGGATGAAGGAAGCTCACAATCCCATGCACAGAATAATCATTCATGTCAAACTGGGCACAATAAAAATGGAGGAGTATCCATAGAGGCTGGACATGGATGGGAGAAACAGGTTGATCTGCATAGCTTTAGTGTCAACTTGACACACCTGGGTTGAGGGAGCCTCAGTTGGATAATTCCCTCCATTAGACTGGCCTGTGGTGACAACCTGCCCAGGGGTGGGACCATATCACTCAGCAATAAAAAAAATATGCCACATTTGTGGAGTATTGTCTTGATTATTGAGTCATGTGGGACACTCCAACCCACTATGGGTGCTCCCACACCTGGGCAGATTGTTATGTACAGTATAAGAAAGCAGGGTGTGCATGGGCCAAGGGAACAAGCCAGTAATCAGCATTCCTTCATGGCCTATGCTTCAGCTCCTGCTTCCAGGTTCCTGCCCTAAGATACTACCATGGGCTTCCTGAATGAAATGTAACCCAGGAGATGTGGGCCTAATAAACCCTTTCCTCCTCAGATTGGTAGAATTCAGTGTGTTTTGTTACAGCAACTGAAGGCAAAATTGAATACAGATATTAGTGAGTGTAAGTGCTTCTAGGCTCTGCACAAGTAGTGTGAGATATTTACATCTGTGCTTTAGTTTTTAATTTCTGTAGAGTGATGAGGCATATTGCCAAGGCTCTATGTAATGTTGCCACATCTACATGTCTCTTTAGGAAGATATGAGCCTGTCTCTTCCTTATGAATCAACACATTGCAGAAACTTGCTTCATGTGTGCACTAGGAAAGGAGAGATAGGCAGAGAGAGAGAGGAAGGGAGAGAGAGAGAGAGAGAGAGAGAGAGAGAGAGAGAGAGAGAGAGAGAAAGAGAAAGAGAACAAGCTTGGAGTTTGGGTACTGAGTATATGTTCATTATGTGGGCAAGTGGGTAGTTTAGCCCAACAACATGGGAATAAAATCAAGCTCTGGAAGTTTTTCTCAGAGAAACTTTGGAATTACAGAATCTACTGTGTGTGAGGTATGTCCTCCATGTTTGATTTCCTACATGAGAGACAAGACTAAGTGTATTAATCAGGGTTCTCTAAAGAAACAGAATCAATAGATGAATATATAGATATATAAAAATTTATTGATTTGCACATGTGGCTGAACTTAAGGAGTCCAACAATAGCTGCACTGCAGTGGAGAGGCTGAGAATCCAGGGAACTACTCAGTCTGCAAGGCAGGATGTCTCAGTAGTACGAATCTGGTGCTGAAGGCCCGATGGATTCCAGGAGATCTGCCAGATCTGCCGATCTCATTACACTCTTGGATCTGAAGGGTTGATCATAGCAGCAAGACAAACTCACCAGTGAGAGAAATGCAAGCCACAGGGAAAAAGGGGACCAGCTCCCTCTGCCATGGCCTTTTATACTGCCTACTGGCAGAGGGTAACACCCACATTTGGGGTGGGCCATCCAGCTTGAGGTAGTCCAATTTGAAGATCATTTTCTCTTATTTGTTCATGCCTAGTCCAGTCAAGTTGACACCCAGGATTAACCATCACACTAAATTCAAATCCACTGATATTAAAAGAGGAGATTTTGGGGGGCAGGGATGGAGAGATGGCTCATGGTTAAGAGCACTGACTGCTCTTGCAGAGGACCTGGGTTTGATTCGCAGCACCAACATGGAAGCTAAGAACTGTATTTAAGTCCAGGTCCAGGGGAATCCAACACACTCTTCTGACATCTGTGGCTTTGCACAACAAGGTTGTACCAACTTACATTCAGACAGTAGACTCATACACATAAAAATAATAAATAAATAAATAAATAAATTAATTAAATAACAGATTTTTATGCTGCCCTTTAAACATGGTTTGCCATGAAATACCATGGACACTGCACAGCCTCATCATAAAACTTCCACTGATACTGACAGAGAATTACAGGTACACTGATGAGGTTGTAGTCTGCCTCCACTACATGAATCCAGGCTTAATATAAGACTTCCCCAATCTTCCCCTACAGAGTAAAAGCAAGAAACATATTAGTGTCTGTTTGCACTCAGGAAAACCAACAGAAAGAAAGTCCCTCGGGGCTCTGTCTCCAGTTCCTCAGCTGCCCTTCGTTACTTTAATGGAGACCCTACTTC
Organism: Rhizomys pruinosus; assembly: GCA_009823505.1. Lineage (NCBI taxonomy): Eukaryota > Metazoa > Chordata > Mammalia > Rodentia > Spalacidae > Rhizomys > Rhizomys pruinosus. The sequence goes on along the minus strand of VZQC01001662.1, from coordinate 1,148,039 downwards.
TTCTCCCCTCTTATCTCCTCAGGAACCTCCCCCATGCAAATCCATCACCAGTCACAGGCTGAAAGTCCAGGCCTGGCTGAGGAGCCCCTTCTTCTCCTCACAGGACCCTCCACCAGATCAAGGCTGTCCTGGGCCTTCTCTTCTGCCTGTTGGCTGTTCCCTGCTGTGAGTGTCTCAGATTTCTGCTTACAAGGTATTCCGCATATTATCCAATGTGTGAGATGGACTTTGATTCTTTGAGTTCTAAGTTGTCATAGCCCAGGAGTCAGGAACAGGCCTGGTGAAGCCCTCAGATACTGTGTCCCTCACGTGCACGATGTCTGGATTTTCCTTAACCAGCTATTATATGCGCTGTATCTGCCAGCCTCCAGGAAATGGTCTGGAATGGATGGGTGTAATGTCGAATAGTGGAGGCACGGCTTATAATACAGGTCTCCAACTCAGAATCACCATTAGTAGAGATTCCTCCAAGGGACAAGTTTTCCTAAAAGTGAACAATTTGCAGCCCAAGGACACAGCCACTTGTTACTGTTCCAAAGTCAGAGCAAGGGAACTTCAATGTGAGGCCAAACACAAACCTCGCAGCTCTAACTGCTGATGACCAGTAGAGGTCGCTGAGGATCTGTACAGCTGCTCAGTACTAACAATGTGTCCTGGGGACCAGTGGGGCTTCCTCAGAATACCAGAGATTCAGAAATGAGACCCTGTTCTTCCACAGCTGCAAAAGGCAACTGAGGCTGGCTAACATGTAGAATCTGTTTTCTTCTGCTCAGAAAATCATCTAGAATCCCTTCACAAAAGCATAGTCTTTGAAAATTGTTCTTTGCTTAATTTCTAAAAGTTGGTCATTTTCTGTCTCCCGTCAAAGAAATATATTTCCATTTTCATTGCAAATTAGTGAAGTTAAAAATAATGATTATATTTCCTATGTTTTTTAACAATAACTGCCATTCCAAGTTCTTTAAAATAGCTGAAATAATTTTGAATATTCTGCAATTAACTCATTTATTTTTGCATGCATGGAAGAAAATCAAGAACTTCTTTGAAATAATGTGAGGCTTTGGGGGGTCTTTTTGAGACAGGGTCTCCCTGTAACCCCAGCTGTCCTGGAACTCACTCTATAGACAAGGCTGGCCTTGGACACATAAAGATCCACCTGTCTCTGCCTCCTGAGTGCAAGGATTAAAGACGTGTGCCACCACACCAGGCTGAAGTAATGTATGATTCCATAGACAGAATGGAAAGTGAAGTGTTCACAGATCTAGTGTTCTGATACAAAAATGATTGCAGAAGCCAACCCAGGTTACTATACCCAACAAAAATGTTGATTATACTTGAAGGAGAAAGAAAAATAGTTGATGACATAAACAAGATGATAGAATACATGTCTGGAAAACTAACCCTCCACAGAATGGTTTAAGTAATTCAAAAGACAGAGGAGAGGAGCAATTATCCCCAGGCACCTAGAAAGAATAATTAATAAAAACATTTAACTGTAAAAGTAGAAACCTAGACCAAAAATTCAAATAGATAATAAGGTTAAAGGAAGCAACACATACCTTTCAATTATAACCTTTCAATTAAATATTAATGAACTAAACTAAACTATAACCTTTCAATTAAATAGTAATGAACTAAACTCCCCAATCAAAAGACATAAACTGGGAGAATGGATTAGGAAACAGATTCCATCTCTATGTTGTCTATAAGAAACCCACCTACCCTCAAGGATAGGCATCAACTTAAGGTGAAAGGATGGAAAGAAGTATTCCAAGCAAATGGTACCAAAAAGAAAGCAGGGGTTACGATTTTAATATCAGGCAAAATAGATTTCAAAGTAAAGCTAATCAGAAGAGCTAAAGAGGGCCATTACATATTTATCAAAGGAACAATTAACCATGAAGATTTCATGAATATATATGCACCAAACTCTGGTGCACCAAACTTTAAAAAGACAATTCTCCAGGATCTCAAGGCACAAATTAACCCCAGCACACTCATAGTAGGAGACTTCAATACCCCAGTGAGCACTTTGGACAGGTCAACCGGACAAAGAATAAACAGAGAGATATCTGAACTAAATGATAAGATACACCAAATGGACCTCACAGACATCTCTTGAATATTCAACCCAAAATACAGAGAATACACTTTCTACTCAGCACCCCATGGAACATTCTCCAAAATAGACCACATACTAGGACACAGAAAAACACACCTCAATAAGTACAAAAATATTGAAATAATTTCATGCATTCTATCAAATAACATCACAGTAAAGCTTGACATAACAACAGGATAAATCCTACTATCTACAAGAACACATGGAGACTAAACAACAGACTCCTGAATGACGAATGTGTCAAGGAAGGGATAAAGAAGGAAATAAAAGCATTCCTAGAAATAAATGACAATAAAAATACAACACAAAATAACCTATGGGATATTTTAAAACCAGTCCAAATAGAGAAGTGTATAACCCTGGGTGCCTATATTAAAAAAAAAAAAACAGAAAGAGCACAAATGAACAATATAACACTGCAGCTAAAAACACTTGAGAGACAACAACAAATGAACCTTAAAATCAAAAGACTGGAAGAAGTAACAAAAATCAGAGCAGAAATCAACAAAATAGAAGCAAAGAAAACATTACAAAGAAAAAACTAATGAATCCAAAAGTTGGTTTTTTGAAAGAATAGAAAAGAAAAACAGATCTCTAGCCCAGTTAAGCAAGAGAAAGCACAGCTCCATATCAATAGAATTCATGATGAAAGGGGAGCTATAACAACAGAAAAGGAAAAAAAATCCACACAATCATAAGGGAATAATTTAAAAACCTATACTCTGCTAAATTTGAAAACCTAAGAGAAATGGATGAATAACTGAAATCCCAGGAAACACCAAAGCTTAACCAACAAGACATTGACAGCTTAAAAAAAACCATAATATTTGAAGAAATTGAAAATGTAATAAGAAACACTCCCCCCCCCAAAAAAAATCCAGGCCCAGATGGTTTCATGGCAGAATTCTATAAAGCATTTCAAAAAGACTTACAACCATTATTACTCAAACTGTTAAGAAGGATACAAGCAGAGAGAAATATTTCAAATTCCTTCTATGAAGCCAGCATCACTCTAACACACAAACCAGGCAAAGATACAACCAAAAAACGGAAATGTTCTGCCACACACTAACACATTGGTTAACTGATAGAAACTTCTATCCTTTTTCTGCTCAGAAAATAATCTAGAGTCTCCTTGCTAAAGCATATTATATGAAAATTTCTATTTGTTTACTTTCTAAAAATTAATACTTTTCTATTACTCATCTGTTGTTTTAAATGTATCATGTGTGTGCTGCCTTCCAGGGGGTGTTCTTCCTCCCTGATCTAGGGCTCATAGAGCCTGGTTTTAATCCCTAGTAGGGAAGGGGAGGATTTGGAAGCAATGCCTGATAGAATGGGAGAGGGAGAAGGAAAGGTAGAGGGAGAGGGAGAGGGAGAGAAACAGGCCCAGAAACAGGGACTGGGAGCAATTCCTTGAGGGCAAAAATGGTTTATTGCTGTAATACAGGGTTTTTATACAGAGCCTTGTGGGGGTTGGAACATACAGAATTGGGGCTTGGGACAGGCAGACTTTCAGGCCATATGCTCTAGGTCACTACAGGAGCATGACAATGCTTTGCCCAAGGCATAAAAGACAATTGATGCCAAGCAGGTTTTCACAGCCAAGGAAGATATCAGCAGGAGGCCAGGCTTGGAGGTTGCTTGCTGACTCTCTAAGTGTTTCTGCCAAAAGAAGACCGACATCTCTTCCTTTTTCTTTATTAAAAAATAAAGCTCTGTTGTCACGTAGTGTTATTAGGTTTTCTTCTGGGGATACTCTGGGAAGTACAACCAAATCCAGGTCCTACTGGGACAACAGAACATGGGTGTGTGTATAGTAAGCTGGAAGTGTGACATATGCTCAGTGCATCAAGGGGAAAGCCCTCAGGGTCTGGGGCCTTGTATTAGGTGAGGCAGGAATATTGCCTATCCCAACCCCAGGGGATATACTCTAGTGGGCTAGACCCCAGGGGGCTACCAGGACAGTGAGTGCAGATCCCTGCTTCCAACCAGACAAAATCTCAGCCCTGCATCTCCTCCTTCATTTTTAATGCTTGTGGGGGTTGGAACATACAGAATTGGGGCTTGGAACAGCAGACTTTCAGCCATATGCTCTAGGTCACTACAGGAGATGACAATGCTTTGCCAAGGCATAAAAGACAATTGATGCCAAGCAGGTTTTCACAGCCAAGGAAGATATCAGCAGGAGGCCAGGCTTGGAGGTTGCTTGCTGACTCTCTAAGTGTTTCTGCCAAAAGAAACCGACATCTCTTCCTTTTCATTTATTAAAAAATAAAGCTCTGTTGTCACGTAGTGTTATTAGGTTTTCTTCTGGGGATACTCTGGGAAGTACAACCAATCCAGTCCCTACTGGGACAACAGAACATGGGTGGTGTAAANTAAATGGAGCAGTGTTTTCAAACTTTTCCAGAGAACTTTATAGGGATGGCTTGACATTGAAGTAGGAGTGTAGTACTCTGGGCTGTAACCCCAAAATGTTGAAACACAGAGAAGCCAACCTTCTGAAGGAGAATTAGTTTTAACAAAAGGATTATTTACAGCCTAGAGGGACTTGGGTTGGGGCAGGCCATAGGGCTTGTCATAACACATATATAAAGATAACATTTTCTCATAGTAAGCTGGAAGTGTGACATATGCTCAGTGCATCAAGGGGAAAGCCCTCAGGGTCTGGGGCCTTGTATTAGGTGAGGCAGGAATATTGCCTATCCCAACCCCAGGGGATATACTCTAGTGGGCTAGACCCCAGGGGGCTACCAGGACAGTGAGTGCAGATCCCTGCTTCCAACCAGACAAAATCTCAGCCCTGCATCTCCTCCTTCATTTTTAATGTAAATGGAGCAGTGTTTTCAAACTTTTCCAGAGAACTTTATAGGGATGGCTTGACATTGAAGTAGGAGTGTAGTACTCTGGGCTGTAACCCCAAATTTGTTTTTGATAACACAGGAAGCCAACCTTCTAAGGAGGAGATTAGTTTTAACAAAAGGGATTATTTAGGCAGCCTAGAGGGACTTGGGTTGGTGGCAGGCCATAGGGCTTTGTCAATAACACATATATAAAGATAACATTTTTCTCAAATATAAAGCCACAGACATCATTTGATTCCCTTCTTTTTTTAGTTTTTTTTGATTCCCCTCTTAACACAGAGGTACCATAGGCTGAAGAGACACCTGCCAAAGCTCCAAAAGCATTAAATGCTTCTACACCTATCAAGGGAAGCACAGAAACTGGTGCCAGTGCATCACAAACCAAACCTGTGAAAAGGAAGTAAAGAGACTTAAAACTGTGCATGTACCTTTTCCATCAAGTGGTGGAACTTTAAAAACTGGCAAAGCAAAAGTAATACTTTTTCTCCCTCCAAGACATACAGGTATGTGATTGATATTTTCCTTTTAAAAGTAATATTTTTTCTCCCATATATAAACACAATATTTTTCTCCCATGACGTAGACACATGAATAACAGTTCCCTTCTAAAAGTAACATTTTCCTCCCCCCCCCCCCGCAAGATGTCAGAATGAAACATTGCCTGGCTTGAGGCAGACCTTTAAGACTTGTACAGAGGAACCTGTAAGAGTTATCTGATATCTCTTTGGGCTCTATGAGTTATCCGTACCTCTGTGATGTCAGGATCTTGCAGTGTTTTCCTGACTCACCTATCTCTTCAAAGTTCGAGAACACCATGGCCCCATCCCTTGAGGTATAGAGCAAAATGTCACACCTCTAATTTACTGGTTGCACAAACAGGAGCTCTGCAGCCCCCCTGGTAGGAGCCAAGGTGGCTCACCCTTCCCTTCCTCCTGACCCCCACTTCCTTGCCCAGAGCACAGTAGCCTATAGTCTGTAAACACATTGTTAGCATGAATAAAATGGAGTATATCTCCTGGACCATCCCTTTGAGTCCATGTCTTTCTTTATTTTTCAGGTGACTTCCCATGGTCACCTCCCCCTCCTTGCTAGAGCCAAGCCCAGGGACTGTTGGCCTGCAGCCAGGAGACAGCCCTGAAGCTTGTAGTATTGTGATGCTGCCAGACTGGATCTGGGAGGGAAGAATATCATGCAATATAAGGAATAACAATTATATACTTATATGTATATAATTAATACATATATATAATAAACTTATGAAACTTTGGGGATTACAATTTAATAATCACAATCTATGCTTAAAGGAATTATCAAATAACCTGTACTGTTTATAGTGTCCTTGATATATTATAGGTAGTATTATATGTACTTATATATATTATAGATATTTAAACATATATTATTATATAATTTTAAATTTTATATATAATTAGTATATATTAATTATAAAAAAAAAAAAAAATATAATAATATATTAAATATGGTATATAATATAACAAGAAACAGATCTATACAGTATTATTTGATCCTTTTAAACATTCAAGATGTGTGTATTTTAATTTATCCCCCAAGTTTTAAGTTTGTGGAAAACTGTACATTATGTAACTGTATTGATGTAATCAAAGTTCAAGTCTTAAGTAGTTACACTACTTTTGGCCTCTGGTAGGATTCTTTTTTCTTTAGCAGCAGATCTATGCTTGGAAGAAGAAGAGGGGAAGTGGGTAGAGAAAGGCAGACATATTCATTATTATGATGAAGTTAGCACCTATGAGAGCTAGGTAGTCTATCAGTTTCCAGCAGGGGAAATGGCAGTTCTACGTCAGCTCAAATGTTCACTTCTTTCAGTAGGGAAGGGCTGGGAAATAGCCTAGTCAGGTGACTACCAGATCATGCTCGGGCTTGACACGAGGACTGTGTTGTTTCCAGGGGGTGTTTCGTAATTTGACTGATTGGCAATATAAATAATAAACATTCATGGCTACGAACATTATTAGAGGATAACGATCTGCATGTTGGTACGAGTTTTGTGCTGTTGATCAGATTGTGGTTAGACATAATACATTCTTTTGTGATTATGTGGGTACTTTCATATGAAAATTATACCTTGATATCATGTTAGTACGATAATGGTATGAACAGCTAATAAGTCTTCTGTTCTCTTAAAAGAATATCAATAATGACTTTTAGGCCCGTTAACATATAGGTTGAAAACCAAATCAGCTAATTACGTAATCTGGGGGTTTATCATAGACCTTCTGTTAGCCTGCCATAGCTTTAGTGTGGGCCGTGATTATGATGATTAAAAGACAAATTGTAAATATTCTTTAAGTAAGCATTTCGAATATGTTATGTTTGGAAGACGCGCCAAGCAAGTACCAGGGTACTGGATGATACATTATTAATAGATTTTTTGAGAATAAAATATCCCTCAAAGAGAATTTAGTCTTCTTAATGTAAGGAAGAAGTTAAGCTTTTGGGAGGGCATTATATTAATTTTACTTTTCTTTTAAATAATTTACCCATTTTGAATATTATAGTACTGCATACCCACATGGAATGGTTTTTTGAGATCCATTTATGATATGAAGAGTGAAATATTGTCTTTTAAATTTTAGTTATTTTGTAGATACAAAGGGGATGTTACAGATAACATCACAGAGAGACACTGGAAACACTGGTATACATCAATGTCAAGGCTGTCACCTGGAAATCTAGTATGATTGAGAGTAAGAGAATCACAACTTGTAGTTCCCATAAATTAAGTGTTGACCAATCTTTTATGTTGCTAGTATGTAGAACAAAATTTTTAACACACATAAGTAATTTAGCTATTATTATAAATGTGTGAAATAACTTAAGGATAAAAGTAAAAATAAGTAGGAAAACTCTTTGATTAAACATAACATTGTTGATCTTTAACCTTACTGAATAAGACTTGATCCTGAAGATAAAGAGTTTATGGGGTTGAAGTGAACTAGATGGTGATAGGAGTGCCCACTGGCTCTTGCAGAGGACCACAGGTTTGATCCCCAGCCCCACATAAGAGCTGAGAACTGTTTTTAACTACAGTTCCAGGGACTACAACACCCTTTTGACGTACTCCATGGCATTGTACACAACTGTGCCACAGCACCTTCATCAGACAGTACATCAATTCACATAAAAAAATAAATTAAAATATTCTAATTAACAGTCACCTCTCTTATTAAAAAAAGAATAAAGTTTTATGTAATGTAATTTTAACCTTTAATATATATACATCTGAAGATACCATTATATTAAGGTGTAATATTATTATGATCTTGTGTTTTACAGATCCTTATTGTGTGTTGGGTTATATTTTCGTCAGTGATTCTTATTTTAATAATAAAATCTTTAAAACTTGATTACATGTTTGTAAATTTATGATGTTACCCTTACACAATTAATTTATTAGTGTTTAAATATACTAACATACCTGAGTTACAGAGCAAGAAAAATGGTCAATCTTGGTTCTAGAGTTAGCCTTCACTAATTTAGAACCACTAAATTTATGTAGCAGTTAAATCAAACAGTTAATTTTAACAACTGAGTCACTTTTCAGAGTTTTATTTTTTAAAATGACAATCAGTTGCTAAAGAACATTCTATTAGTGTTAAATCTTTTTCAGACCAGGCTCCTGAAAATCTCTAACAAATCTGCCTTGTTTTACTTTGATGACTGATGAATGTTCTGATATTTAAAGACATGTAATGTGTAATTTATCTAGTAAGAATTTTAGGAGACTTGTTATTCTTGCTAGTTGTAGGTTAAAGCCACATGGTCCAGAACTGATAAGAATTTTAAAAGATGAAAAAAAATCTAAACAGACTTAAAATTTTCTAGAACCTTATTTAATAAAATGATTTAGTTGTTTTTTAATTTCCTTTTTTTTTTTTAATAAGCAATGATAAGGATGCCTGACTTTTTATTAATTGATTTAAACGATTGTAACTATGAATTTAAAGATGTTTTTAGAAGAGTACCCAGTTATAGATTATAGAAGAAATTAACAGTCAAAATAAGCAGCTTATGAGAAGAATTTAACAAATGAACGAAAAAAAAAAAAAAAAAGCACAATACCAAAAATTATTACTCGAAGAATAAACAAAAAAAAGAGAGAGCTAAAATAAAAAAATGATAACAGGCAAGAACAGAAAAAAATAAAAAAACAAAAAAAATGAAAGAACCATAAAAAAACACAGTAAGGTTTGAAAGGTACATTTTCTTTGTGTACATTTGGGGAGAGTTTATTTTGTTTGTGTTTGTTTGTTTGTTTGTTTTTGTCCTATTTCCAAGCCAGGGTCTCCCTGTAGCTCCAGCTGTCCTGAACATTCTCTGTAGACCAGGTAGGCTTGTTTAGGAAGCAACACAAAATTATTTGAAGTTTTTTTCTCCACTCTGTGAAGGCCTGAAACATTCTGGATCAAAGTCCAAACTGTTTGAAATGTTAAAAACAAAGAAAAAAAAGGAGTATAACAATCATAACACGTACAAAGAATTGCTGGGGTTTTACAGTCTATATGGTGCATGTGGTACGAAAAATAGATGAACAGCGAGAGGCACATGGCCAGTTTCTCTTTCCTGAAGCAAAGACTCATTTTGAAACTTTCTATACTCTTCTACAAATCTGATGGCTAATAAGTATGACAATGCCCCCCCATACACCTAATCTGGAAGATACTGAGCTGGCCTATAAGAAAAACCATAACACTAGAAAAAAGGCATGCTAGTTTGTACATGTGTCTGAGATACGCTGTCATGCATGTGTGATGAACATGCATCTGATTTATATTGGATGGAAAGAGACAAGAGAGGACTGTAAAAATAGAAAGAGCTTACAGGCACGAAAGATTGTTGCACTCTGCCTGAACTCAGCAGGTGGGAGCTCCAATTAGGTAATGAAAATTTCTTGCACCCACACGGAACCCAAGTTAAAGGTTAGAAGAAAAATAAGACATAGATTGAAAGCTTATCTCCCAGAGGAAACTCATGGGTTTGTGCCAACACCGGCCACGCGCTTGCATTTTGGTTTTATTACTTTTTTTTTTATTTTTTTCTTTCAGGTGGAGATGAGTGGACCCCTACCTAGATCGAATACTCCCAAAGTCTTATCGCTCACTTGGGAGGGAAATTCTGGGAGCTAAAGACAACGCTGTGCAACAAATCCAAAAGGAAAATAGAACCACTTGAGGAAGGCAGATATTAGGGGTCTGTGAGGCAATCAACTGACCTATTCTAGAGAGCATGGGTGGTTTTGATTTAACCCAAAGAACATAAATCTTAACTTTTTTCTTATTGTCTATGAACAGATGAGCCACTATGATGTTTCGCAGATTTACCGATGGCTTAGAACCATGGGCTTCTACAACCTGGCAAGGAGGAAGAACCCTTGTGAAAAGGACAGTACACACATAATACATTTAAAGCAACACTCATGTAAAAGACACCATTTCCATTTCGTTGCAATCTGATAAAGTTAAACTTAAAAAATTTTACTTTGCATATTTTCAACAAATACCACTGATTCTAAATTCTTAAAAATAGCTGAGAGAATGTTAAATATTCTGTATTTAGCTATGTTTATTTTTGGAAATGTGGAGGAAAGTCAATAACCTCCCTGAAATAATGAAACATTCCATAAAAACAGAAATTTAAATGCTCAGAAATCCATTCTTATGATTTAAAAGTGTCCACAGGTAGGTGCTGTTGTACTTGCAGATTTCACAATTTCTTCTGGACAATGTACATTACTAATTAAGAAAATTTTGTAACCAAAACACCCAAATAGTGATGCCTTTCATATATTATTTTTGTTAAAATGCTTATTTATTTCACATATAGTACTACAAGATTTGCAGTTGTCTTGATCTCTCCCAGCCTTGTGAACAGTCCCAGTCACCCAGGTACACATTGCAACTGATATCAATTGTCCTTTTCTCAACTCTCCTCATCTGTTCCCATAGGGAACTGAGTTCCATAATTTTCAGTTTTACCCTTTTGGTGGTTGATCACCTTGTCTACAGTTGTTCCCTCAGTTATTCCTCTGGCATTATCTATTACTGTGAGAATTACTATCAACTGTGAGAAATCAGTAGTTTGTTATTTATAAGTTATAGAGGAGTCATTCAGAGACATATATTAGCAGTGGCACAGTATAAATGGATGATCAATTTTTGGCATCTATGGAAAGGAAAGAAGTCCACTGATCTTAGGCTGAGGCTTCTCTGAAAACTCTGATAATGACACCAGTTGTGTGTGATGAAGGTTTATACAAAATCGTTTCAAGTATTGGGTTCCTGACCTCAGAAAATAAAGTAATTTAGTGACCATGACTATGTGCAGCTAAAAACACAAGAGCCACACTACTGTTATATCCAGGGTCAAGTGGCTGATTGAAAACATGAGAGCACTATGATCCGGCCTTAGTGATGTTGTTTGCAACTACCCAGGAATACAAAAGGTAATATTCTCCATATATTCCAAAGAATGAGATTATATGACATCGATACTCTTTGAAAGTACATTGCAAATTTATTCTCAATAGGATTTCTGCAAAATACACTCTAATTAATAGGTAAGATACACCGTAGTAATCAAGGCTACCATGAATTATAGTGACTTTTCTATAAGGGCTGAAATTAAGTCCACTCTAAGTTTGATTTGGGGTTGTGTCATATTTGTTCAAGGATGCCATATCTTTATTTCCCTCCATTATTTTATCAGGAAACCTGGTAACAATATTCTCCTGGGATAGAGTTTATTGCTTTCTCCAAATATTTTCTTTTACTTGTCTATGTGCTAATAAGTTCCAGCGGCAGTTGTGCTGCCTAAGGAAAGAGACTCTGCTCCTCCATCCCTCCCATCACCTTGCACATTTCACCTTCTCTGTCTGCCATCATCCTGAACCTGCTCCTAAAACTGGGCACAATCATCTCTTTACTGGTCCTAGACACTTGGTTCTCTGCTTACACAGGGATGAGGGTTTAATCAGCTCACATCTCCTGGGTCATGAAATCTAAGCCCAAGAGTTGGACCTGTTTCTAGTTGACCTGATTACACTATTTCACCCCAATTGAACATTGCCCTAGCATTGCCCAAACACTGAAGAGCAAGCATTTCTTAGCTCCACAGTAACCTGACAGGATAAAAACAAGAATTTTCCAAGGATAAGATAATTTACCATACCAAGAAACATTACCACACAAATCCTGATTTATTGATAAATATATATTGATTGATATAATTTATAGAGTATTAATTATATCATTATAAATAGTATATTGTGTATACACTATATATACACATATATGGAGAGAGAGGGAGAGAGAGAGAGAGAGAGAGAGAGAGAGAGAGATATGTATGTACATTTGTCCTTCATTTGTGTCCACATTGGTGCCTGATTAACCTACCTAAAGTCTCATAATGTAAGAAATTTTGTCTTTAACTCCCAGCAGCCTTCATTTGCCATAAGAACTTTTATGTTCAATTGCAAATATTTATACATTTTCTATCCATTTTCAGTTTGTATAAAACTTGTGCATTCTTTCCCCCAAAAAGAAATAGCCCCAACATAAATTTCCTGGAAAATGACAACCGAGTAGTTGTAGTTTCAAAGCAACCATTACATATATATTCGTAGGAAGATCCAGCTTGAATTAGGGGCTAGTTCTCAGCTAGCACCCCTCAGGGCACCACATGGAAGGGAGTCAGGGGATTTCTCCAACACCACTTCAAGGAGGAGCAGACAACGTGACCCCAGGTTCATGATGCTGGGTGGGACAGCAGTGTGCAATGGCATGGAATTAGGGGTCTATGATTGGCTCTGTGAGCTGACATCATTTGCTTATAAAGGCAGGCTTTAGCAGGCAATAAACTGAATTTTCCATTAGCATCACTACAAAATACCTGGCCGTCATTTTTTGTGCACATACAGGCCAAAGCAGGCCTGAATTTCATTTGGGTAACCAGTGTGTTGGACAGCGGTTCTTAAACCACCAACTTGGATAGCTGCCATGGTAAAGTGAATTGTGAGTGAACATAGGATGAAGATAGGCCATCAGTTATCACAAAGAAATTCCTGTCCAGGGGCCAGCAATCTCTGGGCAGGTGGGAAATCACAGCCAAGAGTGGGAAATATTCCTTTTTCCCAGGCTAAGGATCTGAGGTGGAAGTACCTCTCAGGTCGGGTTACAAAAGTAGCTGGCTGACCTATGCATTGAGAGGTCAGTTCCCTACAGTGGCCACAGGCAGGTACTGTGCTCACCTTTCCCTTAGCGGGGCCGTGTTGTACCTGATAGTTATAAAGGAAACTTCCTACATACATTCAAGGAAATCAAAGAGAATATAAATAAAAAACTGAATGAAAATCATGAAAATGCATACAGTTGAAAGAAATAATTGAAATAATTCAAAACATGAAGTGAGAATTCACTAAATGGAATATCTGAAGAAAAGGCAATATGAAACAAAATTTGAAATAAAACACTCAGGAATTCAAACAAAATATTAAATGCTCTAAGCAAAAAGAAAGTGGAAGAAATGGAACTGAGAATATCGTATCCTGAAGACAAGCTTGGGGAGATGGAACTCTCAGTCAAAGAAAATGTCACATCTAAAACAACAGGAATGAAATATTCCAAACCTCTGCAATACGATTAAAAGACTAAACATAGGCATAGAAGAATGAAAGAAACTCAGGTCAAAGCACAGGAAACATTTTATTAAAATCATGGAAAAATTGCCAAACCTAAGGAAAGAGACACCTATCAATATACAAGAGGGATATAGATACCAAGTAAAGAGTGTCAGAAAAGAAACTCCCCACATCAAGTAAGAGTCAAAATTCTAAACCACAGAACAAAGACAAGATATGGAAAGCTGTGAGAATATCAGTTCACATACAAAGACAAGCCCATCAGAATAAGAGTGAAGACCATGAAAGCCAGCAGGATATGGACCAATGTTGAACAAGTCAAGAAATAACATAGATTCCAGCCCAGACTAGTATAGCAGGCAAAATTATCAGGTGTAATAGAAGGAGGAAGACAAATCCGTGTAGAATTTAAAAAAGTTAAAGAAAGTATGTCCTAAAAAACACCTCTACAGATAATATCCAATGGAATACTTCACTCAGAGGAGATGACTAAACACTCTCAAGAGGGCACAAAGAATAAATAAATTATGCAGAAAGTCAATCAAAGGAGGACTAAGAAAATATCAGTACAATACCAACATAAGAGGAATCAATGCATATTGGTCAACAATAACTCTCAGTGTTAATGATCTTACCTCCCCAGTAAAGTACACAGAGGCGCCAATTGGATTAGAAAACAGTATCTATCAATTTTCTGACTCCAAGTAACATACCTCCCAACCAATGATTAATACCATCTTGGGGGGGGGTATCTCCCAAGACCACCTGAAGAAAGGAGCTGGGTGCTTCAACCAGGCGCATTGTTTGATTTGATTTCTTTGTCTTTGTCATGATTGGCTTGTGTGGCAGTGGAGGCAGAGTTGTCTCCCAGCTGATATAAAAGATGGGTTTGTGTGAGTCTTGATATCAGGGATCTTCCAAGACCACCTGAAGCACAGGTACCAGGGTGCAGGCTAAACAGCAACCCCCCCCACCCCCCACCCCCGCCAACTGGGATTGCCGAAGGACTGTCCAAGTAGATTCCTTGGAGAAACAGAAGTGAACTCTTTGCTTTGCTGGGACAATTGATGCTGGTTAGCTGGGGCTGAAAAATCAGCTGTAAGTAACAAGAGACCAGCATGACTGTGGTGAAATCTTCTGGGAAGAATTTCTTCAGGGTCAGCACACAGAAGCTATGTTCCAGAAGAGGACTGAGCCTCCATATCAAGCCAGAAGCAGGACTTCGTAGTGTGTAAGAGTCTCCTGTATGGTTCTGCTGTTGAAATTGAGGGGGGGTCACAGGGAGCAGCCGGGGCTTGGCACTTTGAGAGGTCAGGAAAGACCATTGGTGGAAGTGCACCTTGGGATTGCAGGGATCATGGAGAAAAGCTGAGGCTTTGCACCAGGAGAGTTCAGAAAAGACCATTGGTGAAGGTGCTGCCTCAGTTTCAGTGGTGACCCCAGCTTTCTGGAGATGCCAGGACCATGGGATGACCACCAAGAGCAACATCAGGTGTGAAATGGAGCTAGCCTTAGCCTGCGAGGTGAGCTGTGTGTGCCACGGATGGCAAAGTCAGAGAAGAGAAGCTGCTGAAACCCTATGGAGCCCAGAAGATCGCAAGTAAATTCCAGGTGTCCAGCCTTGAGCTACTTTGCTGGACTTTGATTTTGTTTGAGTGTGCCTGATTCTTCCCTTTGAAATAAGACAGTACTTACTTTGGATTTTACAGCAGCCCACAGTTAAGAGACTTTTAACAGACTGTGAACTTTTAAGTGTTTGGATATTTTCAGGACTGTGGGGCTTTTAAGGTTGTATTGTCTTAAGTTGTGATTAATGTTAACATCATACATTGAAGATAAGAACTGGAAAAGTGGTGGTTTAATAGTGATGTGTTTTGTGTGTCAAGTTGACAAGGGGTCAATTATGCTGAATAGCTTTAGTGTCAACTTGACACACCTGGGTTGGGGGAGCCTCAACTAGGGAATTGGCCCCATTGGAATGGCATGTGGCCACATCTGTGGAGTATTGTCTTGATTGTTGAGCAATGTGGGAGGGCCCAGCCCACTATGGGTAGTGCCACCCTGGGTAGGTTGTTGTGTACCTTATAAGAGGTCAGGCTGGGCATGGGCCAGGGGAGCAAGCCAGTAAGCAGCACTCCTCCATGGCCTGTGCTTCAGCTCCTGCCTCCAGGTTCATGCACTGACTTCCTGCCTTGGGCTCCCTAAGTGATGAACTGTGACCCAGGAGATGTAAGCTAAATAAACCCTTTCCTTCCCAAGTTGTTTTCTGTCAGAGTGTTTTGTCACAGCAATGGAAGAGAAACTAGAACACCTCACTTACACCCCAATAGACCCCATGGCTCCTGAAAATCATAGAGCTGTAAATGTATCTTTTGTAAGTCAGGCAGCACCAGATATCAGAAAAAAAGATTCAAAAAATCGAAGGATTTGAGGGGAAAAATATCTGTCGGAACTCATGGAAATAGCCATGAGAACATTGTACAATCAAGACTCTCCTGAAGAGACAAACCAAACGCCTGGCCAGAATCTTACTTGCAACCAATGATAGATCACAAGGGAGCATCTGGATGCAGAGTGGCATAGCCGCTGCTCATCCAAGAGCAAAACCGGAGTGGAACGCAGGTAATGGTAAGAAAAGACTACTTCCCTGTTCCACACAGCCGAGGCTAGGATGAGACCAATGTGCTTACTGCAAGCAAAAAGGGCACTGGAAAAATGAATGTCCACAAAGGCCTAATAAAGGAGAATTAGAGATACTGGGTCTGCAAGAAGATTAGCGTGGTCAGGACTCTTTACTCCCCACAGAGCCCAGTCTAACATTGAAAGTAGGGGGGGAGGCCCATGAGTTTTGTGGTTGACAGTAGCACAAATCACTCTGTACTTATACGACCAATGGGAGCTACTATAGTCTCAAAAACTTTGATACAAGGGGTCACAGGCATCAAGTCATATCCCTGGACCACCAAAAGAACTGTGGACCCAGGAAATCAGACTGTTGCACATTCTTTTCTTGTTATGTCAGACTGCCCATATCGACTTCTGGGCTGTCAAAAGTGAAAGCTAGCATTCACTTTTCAGAAGGAAAGGCCTCTGTGAGATGGCCAGGAAGGCCTATGGTCTGTGTGCTGACCCTGGATGATGAATTCTGCCTTTACTAGGAGCCCCATACTCCTCCCCCAGGGCAATAGACTAAACGGCTTCTACAACTCATGCCTACTGTGTGGGCTGAGACCAACCCTCCAGGCCTGGTCAATCATTTACCCCCTGTCATTGTGGAACTTAAGCCTTTAGCACAGTCTGTCAGAGCTAAACAGTATCCAATGTCCCCGGAGGCTCGAATTGGAATCTAAAAGCATATTGACAGGCTCAGAGAGGCTGGAATATTAATACCCTATCAATCACCATGGAACACGACATTGCTCCCTGTCAAGAAAGCTGGAGGTCAAGATTATCGACCAGTTCAGGTCTTGAGAGTGGTAAATAAAAGGATCCAAGATAGTCATCCTACTGTGCCTAATCCTTATACCTTTCTCAGTTCTTTGCCAGCCCAGCTACAGGTGTATACTGTGCTATACCTAAAGGATGCATTCTTTAGCCTTCCTCTGAGTACCATCAGCCAACCCCTCTTCGCTTTTGAGTTGCAAGATCCAGATAAAGGATTTAGTGGACAACTGACCTGGACCAGGCTTCCTCAAAGATTTAAGAACTCCCACCATCTTTGATGAGGCTCTCCACCAGGATCTCCATGAGTAGAGGCTAACTATCCCTGAAGTGTCTTTGCTACAATATGTGGATGATTTGTTGTTAGCTGCGGAGGACAATGAAGCTTGCTGGAAAGGTATAACACTCTTAAAACTTTTGTCTGGGCTGGGATAGTGGGTGTCAGCCAAGAAAGCCCAGGTCTGTGCAACAGAGGTCCAATTCTTGGGCTACATCTCAAAGGGGGAAGACGTGTTCTCTCCCAATCCCACAAACAGACTATTCTAAATATTGCCACCCTGTCCACTCGACGTGAAGTTAGGGAATTTTTGTGCTAGGCTGGGTTTTGCAGGCTCTGGATTCCAGTATTCGTGGAGAAAGCTAAGCCCTTGTATGAGGCTACAAGTGGACTAGAAAAAACCTTCAACTGGACAAAAGATCAAGAAATAGCCTTGAAGGACATCACTTCTGGAGGCCCCAGCCTTGGCCCTATCAGACGGCTAAGCCATTTTAGTTATATGTGGAAAAGGCAAATGGAGTGGCTAATGGAGTCCTGACCCAGACGCTGGGGCCCTGGAAGAGACCAGTGGCCTACCTCTCCAAGAAATTGGATCTAGTGGCCTCTGGATGGCCTAAATGCTTAAAGATCATAGTGTCTGCAGCCCTATCAACTAAGGATACAGACAAGTTGACTTTGGGCCAACCCCTGACCATTACCACCTGGCATGCCATTGAAGGGTTTTGAAGAGCCCCTTGGACAAATGCATTTCCAACGCTCGACTGACTCACTATTGGTCTCTACTGTTGGACCAAGCAAGGATAAGATTTGCCCCAAGTGCAGCCCTTAACCCAGCTTCTCTGTTGCCGATACCAGACCTGGACCACAAGCCTCATGACTGTTCAGAGATACTGAACCATCTCCAAGAACTGAGACAGGACCTCATTGACATCCCTCTACCAAATCTTGACATCATTATGTATACAGATGGCAGCAGCTCCATGCAGAATGGCATCAGGTATGTGGGGGCAGCAGTAGTAGATGGGACTCAAACATTGTGGTCAAGGTCATTACCCCCAGGCACTTCAGCACAAAGGGCAGAGCTTATCTCATTCACTGAAGCCCTTCATCTGGGGGCAGGAAAGGCAACTAACATTTACACTGACAGCCATTATGCCTTGGCTCCAGCCCATGTGAATGGGGCAATTCCAGGAAAGAGGCCTCCTCACAGCCGAGGGAAAGACTATCAAAAATAAACAAGGAATATTGGACTTCCTGGCAGCCATCTGGTTGCTAACTAAAGTAGCTATAATACACTGTCCAGGACATCAAAGAGGACATTCCCCAGAGGCTGTTGGGAATGGGATGGCAGACCAAGAGTCTAGGAAGGTAGCCCTACAACCATCCACGGTGGCTGCCTTGTCTATGCCAACCCCAGTCCTCCTTGAAGAATCTTTTCACAGTAAGGATGATCAGACTTATATTCTCAAATTGCCAAACACATCCAACAAAAAGGGATGGACTTTCACCTCTGGTGGATTGCCTGTGTTGGCCACTGCTTTAGGTCAGACATTGTAAAATAACTACGTGAAGGAACTCACCTGGGAATCAAAAAGCTCAAAGCCTTACTATCCCTAGGTATCATATTCCCCCCACCTTCTTCAGTTAGTCCAAGATGTTGTTATCAGGTGCCAAGCTTTTCAGGCAACAAATGCCACAAGCCAATTAACTGCATACTCAAGAATAAAGAGAAAGAGGAACATCTCCTGGTGTCTATTGGGAAATGGAAATTACAGAAATTAAACCTGGCAATTTTGGATATTGGTATTTACTGGTCTTTGTAGATACTTTTTCAGGTTAAACAGAGGCATTTCCCACCAAGAAGGAAACTACCCTTGTAGTAGCCAAGAAATTACTGTATGAAATCATTCCAAGGTATAGACTTCCTACTGATATTGGGCCGGATAATGGGCCTGCATTTATATCCCAGGTAATTAAAAGTTTGGCTAAGATACTGGGGACCATTGGAAATTACATTGTGCTTATAGTCCCCAAAGTTCAGGACAGGTGGAAAGGATGAATTGGACCCTTAAGGAGATTCTGACTAAATTAACCTGGGAAACTGGTGGAGACTGGGTGACACTCCTTCCTTTTGACCTTCCAAGATCAAGAAACAACCCCTACTTACAGGGTTTGACCCCATATGAGATTATGGTTGGAAGGTCCCCTCCTCTCTGTCCTAGACTTAAGGCTGATCTCCTAGCAGAGGTCACTAACCAAGATATCTTGAAGTCCTTACAGGCCCTTCAGAGGGATCAAGACCACCTGTTCCCACTGATCCAACACATCCACAACCTGCCTCCAGTGTACACGCATCCCATCTAGCTAGGGGACACTATCTGGGTAAAAAGACATCATAAAGAGCCCCTAGAGCCTTGGTAAAAGGGACCTTTCACTGTGATCCTTACCACACCTACGGCTGTGAAAGCAGATGGACTTATGCCTTGGGTACATCATTTGCACCTCAAATTAGAGGTCAGTGAATAAGAAACAACTACACAATGGAGAGTCCGAAAGGAAAAAAAAAACAAAAACAAACAAACAAACAAAAAAAACACACTAAAAATAAGACTCAGCAGGGTATGAGGAGCGAGTTTGTTTGGACTTGTGTTATCTTCCTTGTCTTGAGTGAGGTTGGTATCAAGGGAAAAATCCACATGCCCCTCTAAACTTAACCTGAGTTGTTAAAGGAATAAGCACTGGACAAATTCTCCACTCAGCCTCCAAGGTGGCACCTCTTAATACGTGGTGGCCTGACCTCAAATTTTCCTTTTGTGACTTAACTATGATAATCACAAGCCCTGGTGATTGTGATGACTTTACTTATTTTTATGCCTGTCCCCAAGACAAACACGGGTGTGGTAATGTCTCAGATCACTTCTGCCATTCCTGGGGATGTGAAACTACTGGATTTACCTGGTGGGAAACAAAAGAAGGGGACTTGATATCAATATCTTTTAATCGCCCACTCACAATGAGTAAACCCAGTCAGGGACTACCCCCAAAGGTAATAATTAGTTTTAGTCGACAAGGAAAAAATAATAGGGGNCCACTCAGCCTCCAAGGTGGCACCTCTTAATACGTGGTGGCCTGACCTCAAATTTTCCTTTTGTGACTTAACTATGATAATCACAAGCCCTGGTGATTGTGATGACTTTACTTATTTTTATGCCTGTCCCCAAGACAAACACGGGTGTGGTAATGTCTCAGATCACTTCTGCCATTCCTGGGGATGTGAAACTACTGGATTTACCTGGTGGGAAACAAAAGAAGGGGACTTGATATCAATATCTTTTAATCGCCCACTCACAATGAGTAAACCCAGTCAGGGACTACCCCCAAAGGTAATAATTAGTTTTAGTCGACAAGGAAAAAATAATAGGGGGTGGACAACAGGAAAAATATGGGGTATTAGAGCAAAAGGTAGATACTGGTCTCACCCAGTGACCCTTATATTGGTTCAATTATTTACACAATTTGTAAGCAAACATTCAGTAGGGCCTAACCAAGTTCTAAATCCTCCAGCCCCCATAAAAGAATTGATTAAACCCCCTACACCTTCTAAGCCCAGAGGTCAAATCCTGCCTACTACTAAGAAAAATCTTGATTTTGAGTCAGATTCATTATGGGACCTTATGTCTGCTAGTTACAACTTGTTAAATGCCTCAGACCCAAATATCCCTCAAAATAAAATTGTTGGCTATGCTATGATGTAAGACCCCTTTATTATGAGGGAATCAGCCTTAATAGCACTAACTATACAATAGAAAATGCACCTACTAAATATAGGTGGCAAAGTAAACTAAATGCACTAACCCTCTAGAATATACAAGGACAAGGGGCTTGTATAAGACATGTCCCTAAGGAATATTGGGAAATGTGTGGCACTATTAGTCCAACCATTAAATTAGACAAATATTATATGGCCCCACACCAAGGATGGTGGGTTTGTACCAGTGGGCTGACTGCTTGTGCTCATGGACACATTCTAAACCAAACAGGCTTTTGCATTTTAGTTCACCTCCTCCCTCAGATATTGTACCATCGAAAGGAGGATATCTTTGAAGTCTATAAATAGGGAACCAATGCTGGGAAGAGCTAAAAGGGAACATATCTCTGCCACGACCCTAGCCCTACTTATGAGAATAGGAATAGTGGGTACTGGAACTGGGATAGCCTCTCTAGTAACCCAGAACTCTCATTATTGCAACCTGTAAGCTGCTATAGAAATAGACATAGAGCAGACAGAAACCTGTATAACCAACCTCTAGTAGTCATTGACTTCATTATTAGAAGGAGTTTTAAAAAATAGAAGGGGGCTAGAATTATTGTTTATGAAACAAGGGGGACTATGTGTTGCCTTAGAAGAAGAATGTTGTTTTTATGCAGACCACTCTGGAATTGTAAAAGATTACATGAAAAAAGTTAGGGAAGGGCTCAAAAAAAAAAAAAAAAAAAAAAAAGGAGGGGGGCGGAACAAAGACAGAGTTGGTTTGAGTCCCTCTTCCATAGTTCACCATGGCTCACCTCCCTTATATCTGCAGTACTGGGACCCCTAATTATCGTTTTGCTCCTATTTAATTTGGGGCCATGTATTATTAACAAATTAGTTCAATTTGTTCAACAAAGAATCAAAGCTGTACAATTAATGGTCTTGAGGGAACAGTACAATCCTCTCCCAGTAATAAAGACTGAGCAAGGAAACTAAATATGTGTCTCTATGAACTACTAAAAGGGGGGGGGGGAATGTGAGGACCAAGCTAACTCCATCTTGGCCTAGCTAACTCCATCTTGGCCTATGGTTCACCCCCTGGGCTTCTAAAAACAAAAGCATGGCATAGATAAATTGATTCTCATAGGTAACTTTATTAGTAAGATATGAAGTAATTTAACTTCTGTCAAGAAGGAGACAACCCAGACTAACTCCCCTCTTGTAAGTGAAATGATCTATAGATAAGAACAAGAGAAAGTCCAGACCAGGTAAAAAAATGAGAACAAAGAAAGTCCAGAGTAGCTGAACATATCCAATGAAAGACTGCCTGGTCTGAAACCACCAAGACCCCACAAATCAGAGGAGGGTGTCACCATGACCACTGTGGAAATCCCCTAACTGGGAATAAAAGCTATGGGAGATCCAGTCTCGGGGCTGCTGCCCTCCAATCCCATGGAAGTGTGCTCAGCCCGATGCATCATCTGCCTTATCTTTCCATTTTGGTTGCTGGTTGTTTTGGCTTCCTTTCTGCTCACTTGTAACTAACCTTCAATTAAAACTTATATCTGTTACTATTTGTGCCGCCCTCCCCATTTCCTCACATCTTTCTTGTGTGAGTGTGGTGGATTGAGCCCAACAATATATCCCTATGAGGAAGTGTGCAGAACATTCTTTACTATGAATTTTATATCAACTTTGACAATAGACATGAAAATCCCAGTCCACAAGCATTGGAGCCATCTGACAGGGCAGATCCAATGTCAGGAAAATGGGGGTGCGGGTGTGTGTGTGGGGGGGTCCAGATCCCCTGCTAATAATGGGAAGAGGGTTTTCTTGTGCATTCCCAGAGTAGAAGCCCTGCCATTTGGGTTCCGGCAAGAATTGTTCACCTTTGGACTGCAAGAGATGGCCCAGGATGCACCAGCAGGGAAACTCGCCCATCTCAGTATCCAGGAAGTGTGGAAGAAATCCAAAAGCACACTACTCTTCTGGAGGCCAACACACAGGGTGACATTTGCGGGGGGACCTCAAGTCATAAGTGCAGAGCCTGAGAACTCTGGGAACTGTACCAGCCTCAGTCCACTATTGGTGAACCTCATATGTGCTGCCTGGGCAACCAATAATGCAGCAAATCAGGTATCACAGGTAACGTGTGCATATGTGCACATCCCAGAGTTTCTGGTGACATCCTCTTGAGCTAGCATCCTACCTCCAATTTGGGCAATAATTCTGTCCTTAATCTACTAAAGGACCTTAACTTGCAAGTTGAAACAAGCTGTTACCTGATGCTATTTGGGAGAGGAGTCATTTATTATGATAATGGCTTCTTATCAGTCTTTTGTAAGGACTCCCTTTGCTTTCTGTCCAACTCCTCACCTGAACTGGTGGAACAAGGAAATTAAAAGGCCATATCTCTAACTGTTTTACATCCCACAATGCTACTGACTTATTTAAATTCTTAGGACTCCAGCAGTCATATTATTTTCAGTGAATCTGAACACACCTTGGGAAGAGCAGACCAGGCTGGAGCATATCCTTACAGTTGATCATCATAACAAAAGAGTCCCTAGGGCCATCATCCTTGACTACAGATGCAGTTGCATCAATAGTATGGATTGCAAGCACCCTACAAAGGGTAGGCAGCCACACCCTTCAGCAGGAAAATAACCAGAGACAAAATCTGACTGAACTTTCATTTGATCATCATGTTTGTGTATGCATACCTCTTCAACTGGACTTGGGGACCCTGGGACACAAGAAGATCCTTTCATTATCTTATAACATGCACAAAAATTGGACTCAGATGTTTGCTAATTGGGTTCACATGGACATTGCTAATTTTTTTTGCAAAATAGTCATGGGCATTTGGGCCAGACAAAGACAAACTGCCAGCATTACTATAAAATTGAGAAGGGGAGAATAGAGACAGTAATCCTGGACTCAGATATATTTTGAAAATATGCAGGGTACCAATCTGCTCAGAAGACTAGGCAGAGCAAACGTTGCAGGCCGTGCCCTGTTTTCTCCTAGCATGAACTCAGAAGTCAAGATTCAGTGGGTCAACATGGTCCTTTTTGAATATACCCCATGAGCTGTGATGACGTTTTATGATGTGCAAGTCTGTGATTGGCCATTGGGAGATTATGTCATGCAGTGTAGGGGGTGGCCATCCCAGACCTAATATAAACTATCTGTTGCATAGATTACATCGATTTGGACCTTCTGACATGGTCCCCAGAATTGTAGGGAAGAACCCATGTCATACTCTCTTCAGCCAATTCACCTGCAGAGTCAGAAGCCCTGCAAGAAAGATAATGTTACAATATACAAAATAGATTGTAATTTCTGTAAATATTTCAGAATAAAACATCCATGTTACCCATGGATTTCATTTTTGATGCATAGTCAAGTGAACTGAAATTTGAATCATAGGTAGATTTTGCTCTTCAACATTTAATTCATCCTTATTCCCAGTATCCAACATCACTTTCTAGCATTATAGTAAGAAGTAAAATTCAGCATCCATAAACATTGAAAAGAATATCAACTTTAAAAGAAGTGAATTCTCATTAATAACCGCATGGATAGAATCAGAAGAGTGTATGCGTAATGAAATAAACAAGAAACCTATCACAGAGGGTGTGATGGCTTATGTACAGAATTTCAGAAATCTGACTCTTAAGATGCCAAGTAGAAAGGTGGTTGCCACAAGGATAGAGAATGGTAGGAAATGGAAAGGAGTTATGGAAGGGAGTGTGAAATTCTGTCTACACTGGAGTGACATCTAGGTGATCTGTGCACTGTATGACTAAGGTTAATAGGAAGGTGCTCACACAACAAACTGTGAGAGAGATTTTCCTTTTTTTTTCTTTTTTTTCAGATTTTATTATTTTTTATTTATTTATACATATATTTTTTATCAAATCTAGAACTGTGTCCCCCCCATCCCCCCACCCCTCAGAGCTCATGCATTCTGCCAAACATACTATTCATCTCTTTCTCAGTCTTTCTTAATATTCTCTGTGGGGAAGTTGACTGTTTTGAGCAGAAGTTCACTGTTTCAGTCAGTTCTTTGGAAACAACAACAACAACAACAGAAAGGACTGCATCAAAGAAAGATATTTTCCAAATTCTCTCCACAAAGGGCTGGAGAGATGTCTCAGTGTTTAAGACCACAGGGTGCTCTTCCATAGCAGCTGGGATCAATTCCTAGAAACTACACAGTGTCTAAAAATCATTCCTAACTCAAATTCTAGGAGATTTGATGCCTCCTTTTGACCTTCATGAACACTGCATGACAAAGTTGTACATACATATATGTAGGCAGTATATTCATAAACATAAAATAAAAATATTAAATGAAATACTAAAAATTCTCACCACAAAAATGTGTCTTTGCAGCAATGGATTACATTTATTAGCATGGAAGATTTTTTTCTGTTTACAAAAGTGAAACATGATGTAATACTCCATAAACATGCACAAATACCATGGGTCACTTGAACATTTGAGGACATTTCATTAAATGCATGTGTCATGATCATACATAGGTATAAAAGTAAACACCCTATATTAAGGTTTTGAATACCATGCACTAAACATAGATTTGAATAAGCATCACTAAGACCAAAATCAATTTACTATAAGGAAAAAAGTCTCCAAAGGAAGACATGAAAAATTATAATGGCATGAAAGGCATAAGTTCATTAACATGTAACCCTTGTTGCTTTCAGTGGGCTTCCCCCAGAAAACACTGAGGCAATGCAGAGTTACAGGCATCCTTATCATACAGAGGTGCTTTATCTAAGGTGACCATGAGTGTCTAACTCTGACCATGAGCTCCAGCAAGGAGGAGCTGTGTCCAGCAGAGGAGCATAATCCCAAAAGGGAGGAGATACACACCTGACATGAGCTCTACCCAGAAACTTGACCATTCCTGACCCCCATTTCCTGGTACCATATTCTAGTAGGGGATACCAGGACTACATACACTGCATTTTCTGTGCACAAAATATAAGAAAAATAAATATTTGTGAATTTTTAAGAAACAAAGTAACATACAGAAATATCACACTGTCTCAAATTCCATGTCTGTCATCCATGATCCAGAGGTGTCTCACATGTGCTTGTAGCACTGTCTTTTAGCAGCTCAACTTCACACCTCTGTATATAACAGGAGGACATGCAAATAGGGTCTCCCTCTGTTAATGAAAGCTGGCCCAGCCCTGACACTGCAAGTCTGGGAGAGGAGTCCAGCCTGCGTTCCCATGTATTCCCATTCAGCAACCAGCACTGACTTCAGACTCAACATGGAGCTCAGGCTAAGCTGGGTTTTTCTTGCTGCTATCCTGACAAGTAATTTCTGGATAAAGGAGACAGCAAGTTTGAAAGTGGACATGACAGAGTTGAGCAGTGGGCATGTGAGACAGTTTATGAACAGGATTCTCTGTGTTTGCAGATGTCCAGTTTGATGAGCAGCTGGTGGAGTGTGGGGGAGGCTTGGTGAAGACAGTGGGATCCCTGAAACTCTCCTGTGCAGCCTCCAGATTCACCTCTAGTAAATATGATATGCACTGAGTCTGCCAGGCTCCAAGGAAAGGGCTGGACTGGGTGGCATTTGTATGGTCGGATGAAAGGGTGAAATATTATGCAGACTCCATGAAAGACTTATTCACCCTCTCCAGAGACAATTCCAAGAACATGCTGTACCTGGGCATGAGCAATCTGAGATCTGAGGACACGGTCATGTATTACTGTGCTAGACCCACAGTGAGTGGACTTCAGTGTGAGCCCAGACATAAACCTGCATGCAGTGTGCTGAGAAGCAGCAGGGGGTGATCAGGAGACAGAGAGCTCAAGTTATACCAAAACGGAAGGAGAGAGCATGTAGGGCTGGACTCCTCTGTGTAAACTGCCTTTCCATGTCACAGGTCCATTTTCCCAGGGAAAAGTGTCTGCAAGCACAGTGTGTACACATGTGTGAATTTCCCAATTTGAATTCTCTTTTTCACTCTGATGAAAATATTTACATTTAGGTGGGAGTCTGCCTTGAAAAGGATGCAGAGTATCCCACAGGGCAGAAGAGACTCTGGCCTGTGTCCCAGGATCAGAAAGGAAGAAGTTAAGGAGAGTGTGCTCTCCTAGACACAGGGAAGATCCTCAGCAGAGTTCCCTGGTGACAGGAGCAATGGTGATTCATGTTGGAGCAAGTACACCTGAGGGAGGGAAAGCTGGAAGTTTTACTGAATTTTCCCTCTCAAACACTAATAATTTCATAGGTTTCATGGATCCATCTGAGATCCATGCCTATTTGAACTGTGCCATGATGGTCACTGATCTGAGGAGCAAATTCTGGCGAACCTGACACTCTGGGTTGTGTGTGTACATTGCTGTTGTTTTTGTAAGCACAGTTTAATTCTGCCATTCGTGGTCATTATATACAAACACAACAATGACAGTTTGTTATAAGCCCCACTGTGTCATTATTTCCTCAGTGCCATAAACCAGCACAAATTTTGTTTTTCATGAGGACTTATCAAATACTGAGTGGGTTCTCTTCTGGAATTTATGAGGTTTCTTTCCTCCTGAAGTCATCTTGAGGAGAAGGTATCTCCTCCATATCCACAGTGTTTGTCCTCCATGGAAGAGCAAAGACTGAGGAGCTGTGTGGGAGGCAGGAGGCAATCATGGTCTCAGAGCTGAAGAGTATTCTGAAGCCACACAGCATCAGGATAATTTCCCTCATGGAACACCTGTAGCTGCAGCACTGCAGTGAGGACTGTGTCTAACTTGGGTTCAGAGGAGAGACAGCTGTTGATCTGTCACAGCTATAGCACTGAGCAGCTGACTTCCTCAGTGTGCAGGATACCCCTGATTATTCTATGCCCTCACAGGGCTTTGCTCACTCTTGATAAGAAAGAATACAGTTATTCAGAATATTGTATTCATAATAACTTAGTAACACATCAGAAAATGATATCAGTGCTCTGTGAACGGAGCATAACTCCAACCTCAGAGGAGGATGAACCTTGATGTAATAGGAATCTGGAGCAGGGTTCAGGTGAGAGGTTTCCTGTGAGGCTGTGCACCTCCACTGCTGTAAAGAGAATACTTTCTCCTTGCCTATTTTGACCTTCACTCATTTCTTTCGGATGCGCAGCTGCCTATTAAAGTGTCTTAAACTCAGCTCCAACTGTGGTTCTGATGAGGGCTGCTCAGGGTCCCTTGAGAGTGTGCTTTCCTAGACTCAGGGCAAGGTGCAACAGGGTTCCCTGGTGACAGAAGCATTAGTGATACAGGTTGGAGCAGGTAATACTGAACGAGGGGAAGCTTGGCAGTTTACTGAGTTAGTCTGTGACACCTGTTTTGTCATCTGCAGCTCAAATGCTCAGAATGCAGATGACACTACATACACCCCATTCCTGGCATTGATTCGTCATCTTCCTCATTTGGGAAGCAGAGATCCACATCATTCCCAGCACTCCTACCCTCTTACCATTCTACCATGACCCCTGATGTAGGGCTCCACAGTGCAATCTGTGTTCAGAGGAACCTGAGATACAAAGTAATCCACAGTCTCACCTGAGCTGTGTGTGTGTGTGTGTGTGTGTGTGTGTGTGTGTGTGTGTGTGTGTTGTCAATCCCCCAGGCCTGCCAGAGAATTTTGTGGTCTGACCATGAACAAAAGGGGGTGAGAGGCTCAGAGTCAAGATGCAGACCATGGGATTTGGGTGAATGCAGGCAGAAGGTGAGCTGCCATGGACTCATTTATTGTGGACAAGGTTAGGGTGTATGTACTATTCACATTCCTCTCTCCTCTTAGTGCAGTCATCATGTCACCTTGTGATTGACCCACGTCTGCAACTCAGCTGCTTGTATGGTCACCTGCCTAGGGAAGGTTAGGTTGATGAGGGACAAGCTCTGTGCAGACACACTGTGTAATTCTCAGCGTGCAGGCTACTACATTTCCACCCTTTGTATTTAATTTTGTGTGAGTAACAGTCCAAGTGGGAGTTCAAGTGTTATGCCCAAACCTTGTTGGCCCCACCTCTGGCATTCTGACATTTTGACTGTGCCTGCCTTAGGTTGTTCTGGTTCTGAAGAGTTTTACTGCTCATTGACTAACAAGCCACCGAGGGAAGAGGCCAGGAGCAGTACCACAGAGGGGAGAGACAAGCTCATTACCATGAATTGTGAATGAATAAGACCCAGATTTGAATCACCTCAGTTGGAGGAGCCCGTGCAGAGTCCCTATATTGACCATTGCTGAGAGGACTTGGGACATCATTTTGTTAACCTTGCACTGGTTGCCGGTGAAGTGAAACAGAAACCTGAAGAGAAAAAGGCAGAGAAGGGCCAGGAGACAGAGGATGCCCCAGGGGACCAATGCAGCAGGATCAAAAATGGACTTTAGCTTAGACCACACCTGAGAAACAAAGCTAGTATTGAAGGCTATGACCTTCAGGTGGGTTGAATTAAGGGAGAGAATATGAGAACTAAGGGGCAAAGTGTAGTTAATAAACTGTTGCGACCAAGGGACTTTAATAATGAAACCAAGCCCACAATGTCAACGTATAATATTGAGGACTTGGTATGGGGTCAGGCAAAATGTGGAAAACCTGGGGTCACAACTCATTTCTCCCTCTCATTATGGGCCTTCAAATCCTTGAAGGGCTTTCACAAAAGTCAACCATAGTTGGTGTTTCCAAGATGAAATGATCTCTGCTAGGGGGTTGTATTGGGTCTTTAGTACCTACTGGTGAATAAATCTGACAAGTGAGTTGAGGATGCATGAGACACAAGTCAGAGCAACCAGATCCAGGGAGTCCTCAGCTCTCAGCTGAGAAAGAAATTGGCTCTTTATGGGGGTCTTGACCCTGAGTTAC
This sequence comes from Rhizomys pruinosus, assembly GCA_009823505.1. Taxonomy (NCBI): domain Eukaryota; kingdom Metazoa; phylum Chordata; class Mammalia; order Rodentia; family Spalacidae; genus Rhizomys; species Rhizomys pruinosus. Next base: position 1,118,022 of record VZQC01001662.1, on the reverse strand, counting down.
CTGGCCAATTTTTAGTTCCTGATTTTATAACATTACACTCTGAAGAAGTTAGCCCAATTTCTAAGATGGAATCAGGGGCCTGACCACTCTGACTTGTTCCATGCTGAAAAGGGGCATGGGGTGGTGATTGGGGTACCCCTGCTCAGTGGATCTATCTAAAAGACCCAAAAAAGTATAGTTACAGAGAGAACAAAATCTTTGACCAGTGCTTGTGAAGGCAAGAGCAGATAGGTACATTTTCTAGAGGGAACCAGGAGAAGAATGGTGTTAATTAAATGTCCAACTTAACAGCCATTAGAATTTCTCAGTGAGGGGTCTGAAGCATTCATTATTGGGCTTCTCTTTTTGTTCATTTGGCCATAGTGTCTGGACTCATGCATTCTGCCAAACATGCTTTTCATCTCTTTCTCAGTCTTTCTCAATATTCTCCATGAGGAATTTGAGTATTTTGAGCAGAAATTCACTGTTTCAGTCAGTTCTTCAATGCAGTCCTTTCTGTTGTTGTTTTTGTTGTTGTTGTTTCCAGTATGCATCACTCCCAACTGCTTTGGACAAAAGCTCAAGGGGCCATGCACAAGAAATATTTACAACTAGGTAATTGGCACTAGCATCCACAGATGAGGGATACCATTCATCATTTGTTTTTCTGGGACTGAGTTACTTCACTCAGCATGATGTCCTCTAGCTCCAGCCATTTTCCAGCAAAGCTCATGATGTCTTCTTTCTTTACTGCTGCATAGAACTCCATTATGTAGATGTAACACATTTTCTCTATCCACTCATCAGTTAAGGGGCATTTGAGTCGGTTCCATCTCCTTGCTATTGTGAAGAGAGCTGAAATAATCATGGTCGTGCATGTATCTCTGAAGTGGGGTGAGTCTTGAGGGTACATGCCCAGGAGTGATATGGCTGTGTCAGGTGGCAACTTCATTCCAAGTCTTCCAAAGTTCTCCACACTGCTTTCCATAGTGGCTGTACGAGTTTACATTCACAACAGCAGTGGATGAGTGTTCCCCTTTCCCCACAACCTCTCCAGCACTTGGTATCATTTGTTTCCTTGATCCTAGCCAGTCTTATTGGAGTAAGATGATATCTTAAAGTGGTTTTGATTTGCATTTCCTTAATAATTAGTGATGTTGAACACTTCTTAAGGTGTTTCTCAGCCAT
>VZQC01001662.1:1049083-1115519 GCA_009823505.1 Rhizomys pruinosus | reverse complement strand
GCAGATTGTTCCCTAGGCTTAGAAAAGGGGCACAGGTGGATGAGAAGCAAAACAGTCTACTTTCTCTGGAGCTGTTGTCTTGGTCTCTAGTCAATTCTGGCTGTTTTCTTTCATGGGCTGCCAGCTTGTCCAGGCATAACCTTTCGATCCTACTAATGAAGCACATGCAATTAGATATTTAGGTATTTAAACAGTATAATATATAGCCTTTCGATCCTACTAATGAAGCACACGCAATTAGATATATAGGTATTTAAACAGTACTAATTGTTATGGTAGGTTACTTTGGTATAGACACAGATGTTTGGATGGTATGTTAATTCATGAATTACATTTTCTTCTGTTAAGTATGGCAGGGTCTTCGTGTGGTTTATAACATCTCCTAACCATTAGAGGATGTAAGCTTGTGGCATCAGCCGTGGGTTATTCCTCCAAGGAGAGAGCTAATAGCCAATTAGATTTGGGATATACAGACATATGGCTGCCACTGCTGCACAGTATTTCCAGGCAGATGAGGTGTAGCTGGTGCTGATGGAGGAGTCTTTCTTGACTCACGGAGACATATATTTGCTTTATTGTTTTAGTGGCCTTTGGTAACACTCTCTGGCATTCCGGAGACCATCTGTATACTTGCAAGTGCGGTCTCCATACATCTTTCCCATGTTTATATCAGGTCTTCAACAGCAGGGCCTTATCGCCTCTCTTCCTGCAGATATCCCAGTTTGGAGGTAAGGAGCCTTTTAAATCCCTGTAGATAGTGAGTGTTGAGTAGGATAAGGAGCCAGGACACACATTTCCTGAGCAATCTGCCTTCCTGTATTCCAACTCTTTTTTTCCCCCAAAATCTGGATCCCGACCTTGGATAAAGCACAAATATCCAAAAGAGGATGAATAAGATAAGTAGATAAAGTGAAGTAATAAAGGTGTACAATGGAATGCTATTCAGCCACTCAAAAGATAAAGTCCTCTCACTTGTGAATAGATTGGGAAAATCAATGACCTTAGGCTAAAAGGAAAGCCATGGAAAGAAAGAAAAGAAACATATATGACAACTGTGCTATGATAGCTAAAAAAGATAATTACATAGAACCAGACAATAGCAGGATCACTAGACACAAGAACAGGGAAGTGAATAGGAGGAATTCAATCTGTAGGTTTTGTATATATCTTTCAGGGATGTAGAGGATTTATTGAATGGTATCACAAATACAATAGATCATTAGGCAATGGAATGGTACCCTACTCAGACTTGATCATTGCACAAGTATTGTATGCTCTGCATCTGTCTGTGAGTTCCACTGATCTATAAAGATATTTGTTAAAATAATATAAATTATTGTAATGGGTAATGCAGCTCTTGACAAATAGAACAGAAGGATGTAGCTATTAGCTTTTTCTGAACTTCTGAGGATGTTTCTTGCTTACAACATCTAGAATTCTCTACGAGAATCCATGTGGTTCTCTTCTTGAACAGAGTCTGTTTAGAAAACTTCTGTCATTCTTGAGCCTTTGTCACGGGTTGAAGAACAATGACTGACCACCTTCAGTTTCACTGCCTGGGTTGTTGCCAAAAATACTTGATTGCGTTAAGTCCCTCCTTTGGGTACAAGGGCAGGTTTTCCAACCTTTCCTAACTAATGCACTTATTTCATGGGACACTATCTACAGGTTGTGAAAAAGTTCATGGAAGGACAGCTGCTGTCTGGTGAAATAGTTTTTACTATGCTGAACACCTTCCCAATACTCCCATAGCTGAGTGCAGTCTGAGTGCACTATCTAGAAGAAGCATGGCAGAGAAGTGCTGTAGGTGAATTCCCCATGGTCTATCCCCAGCTCACCAATCAGAGAATTAGCGCATGCATTCCCCCGACAGTGCTAGTATGACAGACGTGTGCTAACAGCACTTGATGCTTCTGAATTTTTTGACAATTTTAACATTATGGAAAATTGTGATGACAGCAGGGGGCAATGTTGAGTAATGGCAAAGCCTTATAGAGATGCTTGGAATGATCCTGTGGGTCTGAGCCTCAGGCACTTGGGAAGACTGACTGTCTTAAAGATTTCCACTTTCAAGAAGGATATGGACCTTGTGTTAAGCCATCGTTTCAGGACATGATTAAAGCAAGTAGAGAACAAATAAAGCACCTGGAATATATTTCACATGGATAGGAATACTGTTCATTATGGTCCTCAGACAACCCTGGGATGCTCAGGTCACTGCAGGTCTCACTTTCACATTTTCTTAGATTTTGCTGCTGACTAGAGATGCAGCATGTAAGGCTGGCATCAGTGGTGATTTCCAAATCCCCATAGTGTTGAATAAGTAAGAGTGTAACCATTTATAATCTCATACACTATTTTATAACAAATTTAACTAATGATCATGGGAAATAATTTCACAGCAAGAATGAGCTTATTGATAATGAAGGTTTTATGAGAGAGGTGGAATTGTAGAAGTTCTTCTTCCTTCTTAGTTAATGCCTACACAGATGTGTTTGTGTAATCCTAGAAATATTACTGTAGTATCAGATAAGAGAATTGTCCTCTTGAACCTGCTAGGCTGTCAGGTGGAAGAGCTATAGATGCCCCTTCGTGCCTAGTATTGTGCATTTTCCATATCTTTCTATTCATATCATCCAAGATCCTGCAGTGGGATGTATAAGGTTTCTGTATCCAGGTAGGTAAGGCAGTAAGAACATACTGATATGAACAGAGTAATTGAATAGCACTTTTTTTTTACTCCAGCCATTCTATAATTTTATTTCCCTGTTTCCTTTTCATGAGAAAATCAGGAAAACCCACATCTCATAACTATGTGCATCTGTGATACATTATCAGACAAAAATAATTCATATTTTTCTTAAAGTTCACTTGGTCTCTGAGGGCCATAATAGTACACTCTTTATCTGATGGATGTATGAGCCCAGACAATACCTGATCACTACTAAGCTCACCTGCTTGGGGAGAGTGATTTCCTCTTACCTCCCCCCACACAAGTGGTTTTGTTTTTAAGTACAGGGCCATGATGGTGGTGCTGCCATGCTTCATTCTTCTGTTGCTGAGCTGCTGTAAATTTCCCCTTTACATGTTAAAATATTTCAAGTTAACAGGATAAGAGAGGGTTAATCTCTCTAAGAGATCTTCCAGCAGCCTCCTAATATGGGGATTCAAAGGGGAAGTTCCACTCTTGTTTTATAATTTTACATATGGGAAAATCACATATGCAAATTCATGGCTTTGGTACCAAAAGAGCCACATATATACTTAAATTCTGTTTTCTGACACTAGGCAGAGCAATTTTTGGGAGTCGTTGAGTTCATTTATCAGAATATGAAACACTTGTGGGTCTTTGCTTTCCTGCTGCTGGAACCCAGCTGTGAGTGTCACAGAGATTCAGAGGAAGATCTGAGGGGTTTGCTGATGCTGAGCTCATGACTGATTGTGGTTCTTTGTCCTCAGGTGTCCTGTCACAGGTGCAGCTAAAGGAGTCTGGATCCAGCCTGCTGAAGCCCACACAGACACTGTCCCTGACCTGCACCGTCTCTGGTTACTCCATCAGCAGTGGTTACTGGTGGAACTGGATCCGTCAGCAACCAGGGAAAGGGCTGCAGTGGATGGGCCGTATCTATAGGGATGGAGATACAAACTGCAACCCATCCCTCAAGAGTAGAATCACTATGACAGTAGACACATCCAAGAACCAGTTCTCCCTGAGGCTGAGCTCTCTGACCACTGAAGACACAGCTGTGTATTTCTGTGCGAGAGACACAGTGGTGTAACTTCAGTGTGAGCCAGGACACAAACCTCCACGTAAGAGCTGGGATATACTGAGTGCTCACCCAGACTTGGGTCTCAGCACAGAAGCAGGTGCAGGGGATATGAACTGAACTTCCTGTATACCCAAGTGTGTCAACTCCCACCAATATTTCAGCTGCTCAGCTGCTCCAGAGACACTGCTTCCTTTACTCTGTGGCTTTACTTTCTACCACCCTCACCATTACAGTAGGGAGGAAGTATCAATCTTTTTATAGATGGGGTAGGACAGTCCATAGGAGCTTTTCTTTTAGCAGTTCCTTTTTTCCCTGTTTTAGTAACTAGAGGAACAGAATATGTCAAAGATTATCAGCATCCTTAAATTGGTGTATAGAATGAATTGTGTCTTCACAAAATCAACATTTGAAATATTAAGTGATGATGCAGACAAATTTGTAACATAAAATATTAGGTCATACTTAAGGTTAAATTGGTATAAGGTTTGTAATCCAGCCAACAATGACTGCACTCTTATGGTTGGAGAGATGGCCTGGTGGTTAAGAGTGCTGACTGCTTTTGCAGAGGACCTGGGTTCAATCCCCAGCACCCAAATGCCAGCTGAGAACCATATGTAACTACAATTCCAGGAGAACTTCAGTTCAAGGGGAACCGACACCCTCTTCTGACCTCTGTGGCATTGCACGACATGGATGCACAAACCTACATGCAGACAGCACATTCACACAAATAAATAAATAAATAAATAAATAAATAAATAAATAAATAAAATAAAGTAAAAAAAATAAGGTAAAATAAAAAATAAAATTAAAAAAATAAAAAAGAAAATACTTAAAAGAAATCTCAGGATGCAATGAAAAAGGGAAATTGAACACTCTTCCAATCAAGAGGAAAGGAACAGAAAAAAAGCCTCGAAACTAGAATGTAAGAAGCAGAGAAAAGAATATCAGACCTGGAAGATAACACAGAACAACTAAAAAGCTCAAGTAAAGATTATGAAAAATTTAAAAATACAGAAAAGTGGAACAACCAGGAATTTGGGGACACTATGAAAAGATCAAACCTCAGCATCACAGGAATAGAGGAAGGACAAGAATCCCAAGAGAATGGAATTGATCAGATCTTCAACAGAATAATAGATGAAAATTTCCCCAAACTAAAAAAGACAAACCCGTACAAATACAAGAAGCACATAGAACTCCAAACAGACAACATCTGAAAAGAAACTGCATACACCACATCATAATTAAAACACTAGATGGCCAAAACAAAGACAAAATTCTGAAAGCCACGAGAAAAAAAAAAAACATACATATAAGGGGAAACCCATCAGAATAACAACTGACTTTTCAGTGCAAACCATGAAAGCAAGAAGAACATAGAGCAAAGCATTCCCCGTGTTAAAGGATTATAGATGCCAACCCAGGTTACTATACCCAGCAAAAATGTCTATTATAGTTAAAAGAGAGAGAAAAATTTTCCATAACATTAACAATATGATAGAATATATGTCTCAAAACCAACCCTTCAGAGAATACTTGATGCAATTCAAAGGACAGAAGAGAGGAACAATTATCCCCAGACATCTAGCAAGATAAATTAATATAAGCATATCTCCAAAAGTAGAAACCTAGACCAAAAATGCAAATCAAAAATAAGATGAAAAGAAACAACATACATTTTTCAATTATAGCCTAAAATATTAATAGAGTAAACTCCCCAATCAAAGGACATAGATTGGGAGAATGGATTAGGAAACAGAACCCATCCATATGCTGTCTACAAGAAATCCATCTCACTTTCAAGGATAGGCACCAACTTAAGCTGAAGGCATAGAAAAAATATTCCAAGCAAATGGTACCAAAAAGAAAGCAGGTGTTGCTATTTTAATATCTGACAAAATAGACTTCATGAAAGAAATCAGAAGAGACAAAGAGGGCCATTCCATCATTGTCAAAGGAACAAATGACCAAGACGATTTCACAATCATGAATATATATTCAACAAACCCTGCTGCAAGAAAATTTATAAAGATAATTCTTCAGGACTTCAAGGCACAGATTAACCCCAGCACACGCATAGTAGGGGATACCAACCTCACTGAGCCCTTTGGACAGGTCAACCAGAAAAAAAATAAACAGAGAGGCATCTGAAATGAACGATACAATATACCAAACGGTCCTCACAAACATCTACCAAATATTCCACCCAAACACCAGAGAGTACATTTACTACTCAGCACCCCAAGGAACATTCTGCAAGATTGACCAAATTCCGGAACATGGAAAGAAAACCTCCACAAATACAAAAGATTGAAATAATTTCATACACTCCATCAGGCCACAGTGCAATAAAGCTCAATATCAACACCAGGATAAGCCCTACTATCTACAAGAACACATGGAGACTAAACAACACACTCCGGAATAATGAATGGGTCAAGAAAGAAAAAGAAAGAAAGAAAGAAAGAAAGAAAGAAAGAAAGAAAGAAAGAAAGAAAAGAAAAGCATTCCTGGAACTGAAAGACAATCATAATACAACAGAACAAATCCTATGGGATACTTTAAAAGCAGTCTTAAGGGGGAAGTTTATAGCCCTGGCTGCCTACATTAGAAAAACAGAAAGAGCACATGTGAACAATCTAACACTACGACTAAAAACACTTGAGAGACAACAACAAATGAACCCTAACCACAGCAGACAGGAAGAAATAACAAAATCAGAGCAGAAATCAATGAAAAAGAAACAAAGCAAACAATACAAAAAAAAATCAATGAATCCAAAATTTGGTTATTTGATAGAATAAACATGATAGACAGACCTCTAGCCCAGTTAACCAAAAGAAAGAAAGAGCAACTCCAAATAAATAGAATTCATGATTAAAGTGGAAATATCACAACACAAAATGAAAATATCCAGACAATCAAATGGGAATACTTCTAAAACTTATACTCTACTAAGTTAAAAAACCTTGGAGAAATGGATGAAAATCTGAAATTCTGGGAATGACCAAAGCTTAACCAAGAAGAGAATGACAGCTTAAACAGACCCAAATACATGAAGAAATTGAAAATGTAATAAGAAACCTCCCAACAAATAAAAGCCCAGGCCCAGATGGTTTCATGGCAGAATTCTATAAAACATTTCAAAATGACTAACAACCATTATTACTCTAATTGTTCAGAAGGATACAGGGATCTCCAGAAGCCACATCACCACACCATGATTCTTCTCCATAGTTCCTGAGAGAACAGGCTCCAACCATGGTTTGGAGCTGAAACATTGTCTTGGTGGCAGGAGCTATTGGTAAGTAGTCCTCAAATCCCAAGAATGAGGAGGGACAGAGTCATAGGTGACAATGTCATCTACGCTACCTCCTCTCCATGGGGGTCCACTCCGAGGAGAAGCTACATTAGTCTGGGTCTGAGCTGAGGAATACAGGTGCCTCAGTGATGTTGTTCTGTAAAGCTTCTGGCTACAGTTTCAGAAGTAATTATGTGCACTGGATTAAGCAGAAGCCTGGACAGAGCCATCTGGAGTGGATGAGATGAATCCACCCTAGCAGTGGAAGCACATACTATGCACAGAAATTCCAGAGCAAGGTCTCCATGACCAGGAATACATCATCCAATACAGCCTACATGGAGCTGAGCAGCCTAACATCTGAGGATTCAGCCATGTATTAGTGTGCAAGGCAAGATTCACAGTGGGGCAACCCACATCTTGAGTATGTTAGAAAACCCAAAGGAGCAGGAACCCTCACTGAACCTGAAATGACAGAGCAGAGTACTATGAAGATGTGCCCAGAATATGGATTAAAACATTGAGGGATGGCACAATATAACTAAGAAACAATTTTCATTTCATGAAGAATTATTTTCTCCATGAGACTGCATGTACAATTTATTGAAAAGCAATTTACATATTAAAATGTGCTGGTTTGTTACTATGAACACTTCAGTGAAGTCACAAAGTTATATTAGAAGACAGATTTACACTGATAAATAACAAATGCTCACAGTTCATTGTCTAAATTAGTGTCACTTTTGGTGCTATGGAATATTAGTTTTTGTGAGATGGCGAGCAGAAACAAACAAGGAGACCGTGGCACCTCAGGTATCCAGGTTTTATTTTCACTGGTAAGTCCCTAGCTCTACACAGCAAATTTTCATGTTACTGTAGGAGCTATTCATTCCTATGCAAAATATGGATGCAGTGCAATTAGTATGTGCAGTACTAGAATCTATAAAATTGTGTGTTGAAGTAAATTGTTTAAAATGTCTAGGATTTACAAAAGCAATCTCCTACCTTCCTCCAACTTTGAAATAGTTATTGATAACCAGAGTAAGTATCTTGAATTCCATATCTTTCAGTTGATATAGATTCTCCCATGTACAGTGAGTGATGCAGTCAACATGACTGCAAGACTTTGACTCATGGTTTATAACATAGCTGCTGCATAAGGAAGCTGCAAGAACATTGAATTCTAATAGTCCAAATATATTAAGAGGAAAGATGCAAGAAAGAACTGTGCTGCTGAAAACAATCTGTCTTTAGGCAGGCTCATCTCTCTATCCTGTTGAGAAAGGCAATAAATAAATAAATAAATAAATAAATAAATAAATAAACAAACTTAGCAAATATTACACATTTTAAGGGGATTTATAACCAAAAGTATTTACTGAAATAAAATGTTCATGTTACAAGATTACAGAGAGAAAAAGTAATATTAAATATATGCTTTTAGTTCTAATGACTAAAAGCAGTATCCTGTATACACATGCTCATGGACACACACGCACAAATACATTCACATGCACATATTAATTCTCATAAATATACCTAAATTTCAAAAAACACCCTGTCATCTTTAATAGTTGTCTTTTAATTATCTTTTACCCAGTGAATTATGTAACATAAATACAAATATATAAACACAAAAAATAAATATATTTAAAACTTAAAAAAATTTTTTTCTTCACTAATATTCTTCATTTGGACAATTCTCTGCTACCCCCATGTCACAGAGGAATTTTTTTCTCAAGGCAGGTGCAACCACAATGCAAAGTTACTTATGCATCACCACACAGTCCACCCCTCCTCTGTCAGTTTCTGGTCCCTGGTTGCTAGGCAATCTCAGACTAGACTAGAATTTATTGAAATTGACTACACAGTAACTGGTGGGAAGTTAAAATCACTGGAGCTAAAGCAGAGGCTGGGTTCCCAAGTCAGCATGGCCACTTGGAGTTCTGGCTCAATAACCCTGTGCAATCTTTCAGGCCTAGAATATGGGGAGAGAGTGAGACCAGCCTCATGTTACGGAACTTTTATACATCTGCACCCCTCCCAAAGTCCTAGAATTCCAGTCCTTCCATAAGGACTCCATCATCTCACAAATGCCAGCATTGTTTGAAAGTTAAGGCATGTCAGCACCACAGGGGAAAGTCCCTGGGCAGCTGAGATACAAACTTAATTCTTCCCATTAGGTATTCAGTCTCTCCTGGTGATGAGCCCATTTCAAAGTAGAAACAATGCACCTCACATTCCACCGTCCTTCTTTGACCCTTACAAACTGGACAGGCCAACCTCTTCCACAGGAGTCCTTGGACCTTAGAGGGGTGGGAGACAGAAAGTCTTTGAGGTGACGCATCAAAATCTCAGATCTGTTCAAATTTTGTTTTCAACAGACCAATGGATCATTCTGGAGTCTCCCTTTTATTTCTNGATAGCCACATACACCTTCGATTGTGGTTTTGAAGACACACAAAGGGACTACCTTATGAATCTCAGTCTCATGTCATGATGCAACCCCTGTTAGATACTGCCATTCATAGCAGGTATGACACCAGATCAGCTTATTAATATGTAGTCTAGCATTCTAATTTATGAGTACTAAAGTTTCCCTTCCTGTTACACAGAAAACTCTGTTAGACTCTGTCAGTTCCACAAGCAGTGAAGAGAATGTAAACTCCTTTTTTTTTTTTTCTCTTCAGGCTGCCCTGGTGCCAAAAAGCACGAATTTCTGACTAGCGTCCTGGATGCTCTCTCCACAGACATGGTCCACGCTGTCTCTGACCCCTCCTCCTCCTCGGGCAGGTATGTAGTCCCAATATAGAGCAATACCTCAGCCAGAAGCCCAGATGTCTGAAAAAAAATCTGGAAAGCTGAAGTCCTCCTGGCCAGCAGCCATATGAAACCAGGCAGTACAGATGCATGCGGCTGGGTCTGAAGAGCATCTGTGGACCGGGAAGCCACTGGAAGAGCCCACGGCTCATATTCAGGGTTCCTGGGATCCTGGCGGGAAATCTGCCTGCCACAGGAGTGGTTGTGTTGGTTGGAATTGCATCCCAGAGTTTCTGATTGGATTTTAAATACTTTTTGAATTGTGAACTCAAAAATTTTTAAAAATGTGACTTATTTATTATGGAAAATTACCCAGCACATAAAATTTAACCCCTTAACCATGTTCGACTATACACACAGGGGTATTGTTCCTACCAACATCGTCAACCGTGGTGCTGTCCTCTTTGTGTGACTTTTGCATCGCATTAGGCCCCAGCAGGTTCTGTGTACACCTCTGCTTGTAGCACAGGGTGAGCTTCCCATGGGAACAGCCATGGCACCTCAGAACATCAGAGGCAGCCCTGGGTGCTAGCATTCATTCACTGCATCTTTTAAAGAGAATTCCTAATGGAAACGTGACGCGTTTGTGTCCTGAAAACACTGGTGCCCATCCCCTCCTAATGCCTCACAAGTCTGAGGTAATTTAAAGACTGAAGTCTAGCTGTTTCTTCGCTAAAGACACAAGAGGAGAAAGCAGTGCAAACGGGCTAATGCCACAATTGTGTATAAGTTAACTATGGAAAATCACCTACATTTCAACTTTACATTTCATATTGTTGAAATGGCTGACACAGCCTCTGAGCCACAGAAAAGCTCAGGAGTCCTGGCTCCCCTGGACGGGAGCGTGGGGCTTTTGACTGTATCCAACAGTGGATTCACGTAGGTATGAATGCAAAGGAAGGGAAGGTGGCAGGCAGAGTGGTGAGGCAGCAGCCGAGGCCTTCTGTCCTGATGGCACTGTGTCCCCTGTAGGCTGGCGGAGCCGGATCCCAGCCACACGCTGGAAGAGAGGGTGGTACACTGGTACTTCAAGCTTCTGGATAAGAATTCCAGTGGCGATATCGGCAAGAGGGAGATCAAGCCCTTCAAGAGGTTCCTGCGGAAGAAATCCAAGCCCAAAAAGTGTGTGAAGAAGTTCGTGGAATACTGTGATGGGAACAGCGACAAGTCCATCTCTGTGCAGGAGCTGATGGGCTGCCTCGGGGTCACCCGGGAGCAGGGCAAAGCCAACACCAGGAAGCGTCACAGTAAGAGCCTCTCCTTATGGCTTTGTGCTTGAACCGTATTGGAACTGGGGGTCACTTCCTGTGTTTTACAGGTGGTCTGTGGGTACAGGGTTAGTAGGGCACATACTCTTTATGCTTGCTGTTGCCCGTCTACCTGTAGAAATGATGGCAGGTTGTCAGCAACTTGCCTCCTGGTCAGAGGAGCATCAGGTCTCAGGAGCATCAGCTGAGAATGGCTGAACCATGGCGTTCTTATTCAAGTCTCAGAGACCAGCTTTCCAGACAGGCCTCAGCTCACAGCATTGGAACCATTGGAGATAACTGGCCAGTCTGTAGACTCTACCAGAATGTTCCGTCCAGGTCAGAAGCAGTGAAATCATTGTGCCTAGTTGACCATTTCCCCCTGGCCTTAGCTGGCTCTGCATTGGATGTGTCTGTCTATGACAGTAGCAGAGGGAAGTCCGGGGTGGATACAACCTAAGGCTTTGACATTTGAGCATATCCTTTGGTAACTGGCTTCATTAGCACGTTGGAGCATCTGTATGAAATGTGAGGACCCTGTGACCCTTGTATCTCTGAGCTAGGCTAGTTGTAGTTAGCACAGAATTAGAACTATTGGCTGCAGGGATCTCAGACAGCTGTCTTCAAAAGAAAACTCCAACTTCCCAGATGTGATGTCTTGCAGAAAATAGCAAGAAATCCTCCTCAATGTCAGAGATCTAGCCTGGACCGGAGAGCAGTTGTATAATGTCAAGTGGCCACATACTGAGGACATAGACACAACAGGAGACACATCATCGCCTTCTAGAAAAGCACATGTGAAAGAACCAGGGTCTGCATGGTTCACTGAGTGAGGTGGGAGTCTGCACAGGGCAGAGGGCCACTGGGAAGCATGGAATCAGGACAGGGTTTGGAAACAGCACTGTTTACCTGGTTGTCTGCAAAATGGGACAACAGGGGAACCCAGTGTTTGCCAAAGCATCTGTAGAATGCGGCTAACTGTTCTTGGAAAGGAAGGGGGCAAGCACCACATTTTTAAAAGAAAGACACAGACTCCTTATATCCTGCTTCTTTTCAAGTGCCTATCTAAAAACTCCATTAGGTCCCTGCTGAGTTGGAGGAGAGTTCTTGGGCGGAGGGACATAGGTGCACCTGGGATTCTGGCCTGTGGCCACCTGTGAGGCACTAGGAAACAGGTAGCCTACTGCCACCACAGGGCTAACAGGGCAGCTATGAATGGGGAGAGGGAAGGGAGATGAGGTGAGTTCACGGGGGGGGGTGATTGTCCCTGGTCAGAAAGGAAAACTTCAGACAAGAAGGAAGGAACGAAGGACAGGAAATAAGGAAAGAGGAAGGAAGGAAGGAAGGGCAGGCAAAGAGATGAGTGGATGCGTTGGTAAGGTAAGTAGGAAGGTGGGTGCCAGGAGTGTGTCAGAGCCCCTAGGATCCCAAGAAAGGAAGGATTGTAGCCAGGTCAGATGCTGAGCCCTGAACAGAGGCCATGAGATGAAGCTGTAGGAGAGAACGTGAGGACAAATGTCTGTGCACCCAGGATTGACCATACCACTGACAATAGGAAGGAAAACCCTGCCTGTTCCATCAGAGGCTGACCGTGAACCCACAGGACAGACAGCACATGTCCCTCAGCTGTGGTTTCATATGAAGATTTGGGGAAAATGCCGCGTGCCGACAAGAAAGTGTGTGTCGCTCTGTCACATATAATTGATGTAATCAGCCACGACCTAAAACCATTTCTTTTAAAATTATTCATTTATTTTTTATTTTTTATGTGTATGAGTACATTGCCTGAGTATAGGTAGGTGCAATTCCGAGGAAGTCAAAGAAGGTATGTCAGATCCCCTGGAACTAGGAGTTTTTAGGGACAGTTCAAGCCACCACAGTAAGTGCTCGCCGCACTGAACGCTCGTGTTCTTCTCTAAGAGCAAGCCAGTGCTCTGAAACCGTGGAGCCGTATCTCCAGTCCCCAAAACAAAAAACATTTCAGAGCATGCGCTGGTGTGGGCCTCAGGCTCGGAATCTGTGCTCTTCTGGAAAAGTTCTGAGAGTCTGTTCTCTGTGGTTAGCGAACCCCACTTAGTATCTGGGATAAAATGGGGCGTCTTCCAGCAGCGGGCTGGGCCGTCTTCCAGCAGCGGGCTGGGCCGTCTTCCAGCAGCGGGCTGGGCCGTCTTCCAGCAGCGGGCTGGGCCGTCTTCCAGCAGCGGGCTGGGCCGTCTTCCAGCAGCGGGCTGGGCCGTCTTCCAGCAGCGGGCTGGGCCGTCTTCCAGCAGCGGGCTGGGCCGTCTTCCAGCAGCGGGCTGGGCCGTCTTCCAGCAGCGGGCTGGGACGTCTTCCAGCAGCGGGCTGGGCCGTCTTCCAGCAGCGGGCTGGGCCGTCTTCCAGCAGCGGGCGGGGCCGTCTTCCAGCAGCGGCCTGGGCCGTCTTCCAGCAGCGGCCTGGGCCGTCTTCCAGCAGCGGCCTGGGCCGTCTTCCAGCAGCGGCCTGGGCCGTCTTCCAGCAGCGGCCTGGGCCGTCTTCCAGCAGCGGCCTGGGCCGTCTTCCAGCAGCGGCCTGGGCCGTCTTCCAGCAGCGGCCTGGGCCGTCTTCCAGCAGCGGCCTGGGCCGTCTTCCAGCAGCGGCCTGGGCCGTCTTCCAGCAGCGGCCTGGGCCGTCTTCCAGCAGCGGCCTGGGCCGTCTTCCAGCAGCGGGCGGGGCCGTCTTCCAGCAGCGGCCTGGGCCGTCTTCCAGCAGCGGGCTGGGGCGTCTTCCAGCAGCGGGCTGGGACGTCTTCCAGCAGCGGGCTGGGCCGTCGTCCAGCAGCGGGCTGGGCCGTCTCCCAGCAGCGGGCTGGGCCGTCTCCCAGCAGCGGGCTGGGCCGTCTCCCAGCAGCGGGCTGGGCCGTCTCCCAGCAGC
Source organism: Rhizomys pruinosus (assembly GCA_009823505.1). Lineage (NCBI taxonomy): Eukaryota > Metazoa > Chordata > Mammalia > Rodentia > Spalacidae > Rhizomys > Rhizomys pruinosus. The sequence goes on along the minus strand of VZQC01001662.1, from coordinate 1,101,486 downwards.
GGGCTGGGCCGTCTCCCAGCAGCGGGCTGGGCCGTCTTCCAGCACCGGGCTGGGCCGTCTTCCAGCGGCGGGCTGGGCCGTCTTCCAGCAGCGGCCTGGGCCGTCTTCCAGCAGCGGCCTGGGCCGTCTTCCAGCAGCGGCCTGGGCCGTCTTCCAGCAGCGGGCGGGGCCGTCTTCCAGCAGCGGGCTGGGACGTCTTCCAGCAGCGGGCTGGGCCATCTTCCAGCAGCGGGCTGGGGCGTCTTCCAGCAGCGGGCTGGGACGTCTTCCAGCAGCGGGCTGGGACGTCTTCCAGCAGCGGGCTGGGCCGTCTGCCAGCAGCGGGCTGGGCCGTCTTCCAGCCGCGGGCTGGGCCGTCTTCCAGCAGCGGGCTGGGACGTCTTCCAGCTGTCACAGGCAGCGCAGTGCGGGGTACCTCTAAGTATATATGGCTTTGCTGCGTCCTCTCAAGACCTAGGCTCGGATATACCTCTGCGAGGGGATGTGTGGGTCTCCGTTCCGTTGTGTGTCGGATTAACCTGTTCCTTGGCATAAATAATATACTATATAAGGATTTCCAGCCAGTTAGTGGTGGGGCGGCCACTGCCCGGTATATGTTATCCTATAGACTGGAGGCAAAGGGGCAGGTGCAGCGTGAGGTACTTAGGGCGTTTGGTTCAAGGTCAGCCTGGTCACAGAGAGAGTTCCAGAACAGCTGGGTTGGCAGGAAGACCCTGTGCTCAAATATATGAAAAATAAAAAAAAAAAAAAAGGATGAAGGTATATCTCGCCTCCGCGATATATTAATAGGGTGAGGGTATTCTGAATATCGGAGTGATAGATATCTTTTCTTTCTCTGGCGCGGCTCGGGTAGCTGCAGAGGGATAATGTGATATAGAGTGCTTCCATTCTTAATAGACAGTGAGTAGTCTCTCAGATGACTCAGTGCTACCTTGCCGTTCTTATTTACTAATACCTACTAATCAGAAAGCCTTGGTATGTTCTAGTGATCTATGTGCTCCCTTAGTACATGTATCTCGGAGTTCTTCTTCCTAGGAATAAAGTCTCACGCTCGCGCATAACACAAGAAGCTCCGCGGAAACTTCCCACTAAATTATCTGCGGACTGACATATCACCTACTAACCTCTCGGCTTCATTCATCCTGATTATAATGAGGCAATATACTCGTCTCCTACTCGGGAGAGTATTGTATGTGGGCACAACATCACATACTCATATTAGATCCTGCTCATCTAATATTACCTCTGAAAAATCTCCTGCGTTGGATGCGCTGCGTCTTGTGGCCAACTCTCTTACTTGATGTATTTCTTTATTTTTATTTTATTTTATTTTTTTTATTTTTTTATTGATGTTTGTGTGTATTCTACATCATTTTCCAATCAGTTCAGGCATATATCCCCTCCCTTCCCCTCCACGCCCACCCCTATCCCATCCCAAGATTCATGCATTCTGCCATAACTTTTCTGTCTTTCTCTTGTTTTTTGTTTTGTTCCTTTTATTTTTTTTAAAACATAGCTCTGTGAGTACAAGCGCATCCTTCATGCTAAAATCAATTTGACGCGGCACGTTATGTGCCCAAACTCCACACAGGCCAGCTCATGCGGGTCCCACCAGTCCCGCAGGGGGGTTGCGGGTCTCTGGTATGTGCAATCAGTTGATCAATATGAGTGTCCAGTCTATATGTTTGTATGTGTTCAACCATTCAGCCCCATCGTAGCCCTTACATATTCTACCACGCCCCCTCTTCCGCCTCAGATTGTTCCCTAGGCCTAAAAAGGGCAACTGGTGATGAGAACAAAAACAGCTTCTACTTTCTCTTGCGAGGCTGTTGTTTTGGTCTCTAGTCAATTCTGGCTGTTTTCTTTCATGGGCTGCCAGCTTGTCCAGCGCATAATCTTTCAATCCTACTAATTGAAGCACATGCATCTTAGATATATCGGTACTTAAACAGTATAATACATAGCCTTTCAATCCTACAAAGGAAGCACAAGCAATTTTAGATATATTGGATTAAACAGTACTATTTTTTATGGTAGGTTACCTTGTTATAGACACCAGATGTTGGATGGTATGTAAAATTGCCAATCAATGAATTACATTTTCTTCTGTTAAGTATGACAGATGTATTTCTTTAATAACATCTGGTAGAATACAGGCCACCTCAGCCACGCCTTGTTACACACCCTGTTTTTGATCTTCCATCTTCAGGGCTTGTAAAGTCTGCTCCAAGTGCTCTGTGGTTTACCAAACATCTCTAAATTCACACAGCAGCTTACACAGAGACCCCCACCAGTCAAGTAATTATGCTACTCCATACCATTTTGTATGAGAAGGCCAGCAGAGAACATGGCCCACTGATTCCATCTGCCTATCCAGCTTCACTCTACTTTTTGTCTTAATTGTGGAATACATGCAGTTGCCGCCATGAACACTGATCTGGCTACTGGAAATGCTGTATAAATAATACGCCGTTTCACCATGCCCTTTGTCTTTCTCCATAATAGTTACTCTGATGTCACTCTCTTCTATGAACTTGCTTTTGCCTAATCCTGCCTTGACTACACCAACTGGTGATCAGAGAGGTAAATTTCTTGGCTGGCGTTCCCTGCTGGGCGTGGGGGGGGGGCACATCCATGGTGCAAAACTGTGCATGCAGCATCCCACAGCCCCGCACCATCTCTCCCTGCTTCCTTTCCCTGGTTGCTAGGCACACAAGGGAAAGAACTCTAAAATCTCAGTCTAGACCACAATTTATTGAGATTGGCTACAAAGTAATAGATGGGAAGCATATATCACTGGAGCTGCAGCAATGCCTGGGTTCCCAAGTTAATAAGGCTGCTTGGAGTTCTAGTGCAAACAAACTGTACTCCCTGCCTTGGCTGGAATAAGGCAAGAGAGCCAGCCTAGCCTCAAGTGATGGGTGGGACATATACATGTAGGCCCTAGCCAAAGTCCCAGAATTCCAAATGCTTTCTGTGGGAATGCCAGCATCTCACGAAAGTCAGTGCATGTCAACACCACAGGAGTGCTGGACAGCCGGGATGAAAATTTAGTTCCTCACATTAAGTACTCAGCTTCTCTGTGTTATGTGCCATTTCGAAGAAGAAACAATTTATCCAACACTAGGTAATTACTTAATAATTGTAAAGTATAATAATATGTTCATGTATCATAGAACAAGCAATATCCTAGCATAAACTTGCACTCAATGTAGCTTTAAGAGAGCTGATGTCCAGTAGAATTGAATGGAAAGTCAGAGGATTCGGAACCCTGTACATATATCTCTGTTAATGCAGGGCTACCCATAGTCAAACATATTTCTTGTCATAAAAATTGTAAACTCATCACCCTGCACCACTCAGCATTCTGCCACCCCCATAGAGGAAGAGCCCTTTGCTGGGGAGATTGACCAGGTTCTAGGAGATAAACCCATATCCATGTGCATGTGGTAACAGAAATTAAAATTGATAGGCCATTAAATGATGATGATTTTAATATTTAACAAGACATAGGGGTAGGAAAAGACTTTCTATTCAGATAGCATCTGCACAGATAATAAGGCCAACAATCGACAAGTGGGACGTCATTAAACTCAAAAGCTTCTGTACAGTGAAAGAAACAATTACTGAATTGTAGAGAAAACCCACAGAATGGGAGGAAACTTTCACTGCTGATACATCTGACAGTGCATTAACTTCTAGAATATATAAACTACTCAAAAAACAAGGAAGTAAGAAAACAAATGACCCACTCAAGATATGGAGTAAAGAGATGAACAGAGACTTCACAAGTGAGGAAGTAAAGATGGCTGAGAAGCATCTTAAAAAATTAAAACCTCATTAATAATTAAGGAAATGCAAATTAAAACCACCTTAAGATATCATGCCACTCCAATAAGTCTGACTAGGATCAAGAAAACAAATGATACCAAATGCTGGAGAGGTTGTGGGGAAAGGGAAACACTCATCCAACTGCCTGTGGGAATGTGAACTGGTACAACCACTGTGAAAACCAGTGTGGAGAACCCTTATAAAACTCAAAATGAGCCTACCACCTGCCCCAGTCATACCACTCCTGGGTATATACCCATAAGACTCATCCTACTGCAGAGACACATGCACACCTATGTTTGTTGCAGCTCTCTTCATAACAGCAAAGAGTTGGAACCAACCCAAGTGCCCCTCAACCAACAAGTGGATAGAGACAATGTGGCACATCTACAAAATGGAGTTTTATGTAAAGATAGATGACATCATTAACCATTTGCAGGTAAATGGATGGAACTAAAAGATATGCTAATTGCAGTAACACAGTCCCTGAAAAACAAAAGGTGAATGGTATCTCTCATTTGTGGATGCTATAGCATCAAGTAAGGCAAAATGAGCATCAAGTAAGGCAAAATGAGTAACATTAATGCTATATATTTTTTTCTTTATCTAAAAGCAACACTGCTCTTAGAATGTGATTCCCTTAACTGACTCTAGAATTAACCTACTACCTATTTTCAGACTATACAATTTTGGTACAAGGGTGGAATGTATGTTTGCATATTTCAGAGCAATATAAAATTAATAGGGAAAAATGTGGGTCCTGGAATATGACTTGGAAATAACATACAGTTTATGTTCAGAGAACATGATTTTAGTACAGGTGTGACATACATAAATGCATATGGGGAATTAATATGGATTGGAGCGAGCAACAACAGCAACAAAAGAACTGGGACAGAGAACTGACTGTAGCAGTAGAGTTCTTCCCCCCAAAACATAATCTTCTGCTTTGAAAAATTTTGAAAAGTCTCAGAAGGGGAAACAGGACATGTATGGCAGACTGCATGAACTTGGGAGGGGATGGGGGCATGGAGGTGGAAATGAGTCTGGGTTGAACTGAGAAGTGATGTATGAAACGCACAAAAACCTCAATAAAATATAAAAAAGTAGTAATCATAATAACAAAGTATGGAGAGATGATTCAGCATTTAGAGCACTGACTGCTCTTGAAAAGGAACCAGGTTTGGTTCTCAGCACCCATGTGGCAGCAAACAACCATCTGTAACTCCAGTTCCAGGAGATCCTACACCCTCTTCTGACCTTCATGGGCATTTTACAGCATTGGTGCACATACATATATTCCGGCAATGTACTCATACATGAAAAATAATACTAAATAAAATTTAAAGGAAAAGATTATATGAAGTCTGGCAAGAGGTAGTAAAGTGGAATTAGAGCTGTGGCAGATTGTCTGGCTATGATTACATTATATTGTATTTAATTCTTCAATAACCAATAAAATTAAATAAAAATGAGCTAGTATTTATTTATTATTTTTTATGTGTGTGAGTGTACGGTCTGCATGTATGTTGGTGCACCCCTGTCATACAATGCCACAGAGGTCAGAAGAGGGTGTCAGATTCCCCTGGAACTGGAGTTCAAGACAGTTCTTATGAGCTACTATTCTTAATGTAATATTCACATTGATGTTTTGTGTGTTTCATATATCATTTCTCAATCCAATTTAGACACACTCCCTTTTCCATGTCCCCCATCCCACCCCAGTTCATGCATTCTGCCATACAAATCTTGCATCTTTTTTTCATTTTTTATTATTTTTATTTATTTTTTATTGATGCTTTGTGTATTTCATACATCATTTTCCAATTCAGTTCAGGCTATATCCCCTTCCCTTCCCCCCACCCCACCCCTACCCATCCCAGATCATGCATTCTGCTGTAACTTTTCTGCATCTTTCTGTTTTTTTGTTTTGTTTTGTTTTATTTTCATTTTTTTAAACAATAAGTGATAATTTGTGAGTACAAACATCCTTCATGTAAAACCAATTTGCAAGCAGTTGTGACCAAACCCACACAGCTCATGGGTCCCACCATCCAGCGGGGAGGGGGCTTGTATGTTCAATCAAGTTGATCAAATGAGTGTCCAGTCTATATTGTTGTAGTTTCGCCATTCACCTCAATCGCAGCCCTTACATTCTACCATGCCCCCTCTTCCGCAGATTGTTCCCTAGGCTTAGAAAAGGGGCACAGCTGGATGAGAAGCAAAACAGTCTACTTTCTCTGGAGCTGATGCCTTGGTCTCTAGTCAATTCTGGCTGTTTTCTTTCATGGGCTGCCAGCTTGTCCAGGCATAACCTTTCAATCCTACTAATGAAGCACATGCAATTAGATATATAGGTATTTAAACAGTATAATATATAGCCTTTCAATCCTACTAATGAAGCACATGCAATTAGATATATAGGTATTTAAAANTTTTGAAAATTTGAAAAAAAAAGAGGAGAAATAAAAAACCACTTTACAGAAGTGCAGGGCTGACAGTATTAGAAGCGGATCTTTCCCACCCAGCTGGTATATTATGGTGTCAAGTCGGTGGAATGGTTTTCGGTCTGCAGAAGGCCAGGAAGCCTAGTAATAACACCCATCCTGCATTTGAGACATTGTAAGTAATGCACTCGCTCCACTCTACTGGACAAACATTAAGGGGAATAATATCCCTAGGTTATAATTGGGCTATACAGAATAGGGTGACCTTACGTACATTATACCACAACAGATACTCCCTGATCACCATACCATTAGGGAGGGGAATATTAAATATACCGAGTGTAGCAAATGCTTTCCGATAAACAGACACGTATGAGGAAAGCAATTACAGTGCCAGTGTGCTGGGCCAGATAAGAGGTGTATTACCAGTGACTATTATTGTCCTTGAAAACTAAGAAGGACTCTATGGGAATTAACAAACTACTAACTGGATAATGTGATGTATTACAATAAGCTGACACTAGGCCTCTCTTGGATGAGGTCTAGTGTGGAGGAAAGGGCAAATGCAGACCACTTGTGGGAATATGTATATGAAAAGCATAGGATGGAATCTTATCATATGGCTAAAACAACTTGCAAGTGTTGGCACTGGAACGCCAGTGTGGAGACCCTTAAAAAAGAAAAAATACTCAAAAGTCGGAGCCTTATGTCCACCTGCCCTAATACATATGTGTGGTAACTGGGTAAAGTGACCTAAAGAGGAGACACTGAGTGATAATAATTAACCACAATAAAGAAGTCCTTGGGGTTAACATAAGAGGAAACCAGGAATCAGCTGAAATTCCTTTTATTCAGCGTCAAGGTCTCTAAAGGAAGGGGAGAAAACAAACAGTGATTAAGAACAACCCAAACCATATCTGAATATCTGCTTGTGAATGTGCGTTTAGCTTTAAAGCCTAGAGGAGCCGCGTCATTTCACACAAGAGATAAGAGTGTTATCCGAGATAAAAATGAAATAACAAGCTCTCTGGGGCGAGTGGCCCGATAAACAACGAAACATCCCAAAGTGGATGCCAAGTACTTAAAAAGTGTGTGTACATCATTTTTCATTTGCAAGATGATTGGACGAATATTCTTTGCTGGTAGTAGATAAAGGGAAGCATTTGTATACCTGTAGGCTTGGACAGTCTCCCACAGCAGTCCAGACCTTTGCAGGTAATGGATGGAACTAAAGATGTTCATGTCGTTACAATGAAAGTAGACGATAGAATCGCAGAATACAGCACGGCAGTTAAGGCGGAAAGGAGAACCCGTACAATAACCCAGAATAACTAGCAAGGTAAAGAGAATTGGAGTCAATGGGGCACGGAGACTTCCTCATACTTCTTCGCGGTTGGTGCCTGGTGCACAGCATTAAGGAACATGACCCGGGCCCAATTGCAAGTGTACTATACGCAAAGCAAAAAATAGCCAATCAGAATGATTGAGAACGGGCTAGAAATGGTGGTAAGATAAACACCACCAGGATAATTGCAGTATAATTGGTTGAGGAACTGATCACTTAGTTTGTTTCTCTCGTTTAATCGCTACAAGAGCCATACACTTGCTTCATTTATACGAATCTGTGCACTTTCCCCATTCTTAACTGACTCTAGAATGTAACTGTACCTTACCGGTTAATTTCCCATGTAACTAAACAGATTTGTGTGCTATCATCAAGACAAAAATTGGCAGGGAATAAGGAAATATATGGATAAAATCTTCTCATGAATAGCTCTATCATAGCTAATATAGAGACACTAGTGTTAATAGAGTGTTGTTAAATAGCACTGTGAGTCGTCTAAGGAATTGTTGAATCTGTAGGTGATAATTATCTACATTAACTAGTGGTTAATGTGGATGTACCGCAGAACGTGGAGTTTTTAAGTATAAAAATACATGTAAACCATCAGAGATGGTGAACCTACATAAAGATGACAAATATAAGGGGGATTAATTATGGACAAGTTTGGAAGGGCAGGAGTGTCAACAACACGAGACAATTCCACAGAAGCTGGGACATGAGAACTGACTGTTTAAGCAGTCATGAAGTTCTTTGCCAACCCAAATACTATATATCTTTGCTGGACGTTTTGAATAAATTTTGGAATAGTCTCAGAGGAGGAAACATGGACATGTATGGCAAGGTGGTCTAATATAAACTTCGGGAGGGGAAATTGGGTTAGGCGTTATGGAGTTGGAAAAGTGGATGTTTTCGGGTAATGAACACTAGAGAGCTGATGTAGGAAGCCATACGCGACACCAATATACCTTAGAGTAAGAGATATATATAAGGGACATGGATAGAGGTGAATCTTATAATAACAAAAGTATGGAGGAGACAGAAGCTTCACGCCATCATTAGACAGCTGACTTGCTCACTTGTAAAGGAATTGCCCTAGGGGGTTTAGGCTTCTCTAGCACCTCATGTGGCAGCAATAGGAGACCGATCTCGTAACTCCACAGTTCAGAGACTATCAACACCAAATCTTAAGTCTGAGCCATTTCATAGATCGCGGCCATTTGTTGCAGCCATTGGTTCAGAAACTTGGGGACACTATAGAAATATTATTTCGGACAGAGTGTACCAAAATAATAGAAAAATGAATCTGAAATAAAAAAATTTAAGGTAAAATGATATAATATGAAGTCCTGGGGAACAAGAGGTAGTTAACAGCTCGGAATTAGAGCTGTGGCAAGGCACTTTTGTCTTGCGCTAAATGACTATGAACCATTCAAGACTGGTTTTGTTTACTTTAAAGTTCTCCAATAGATCGCGAATAAACATTAAATAAAAATGAGATAGGTAAAATATATGATATCTATTCTATAATATGTGTGGTTGAGTGTCAAAAAACGGTGGGCCTAGGTATGTTGGTAATGGTTGCAGCAAAACCGCTGTCATTTGAGGCTCAATTGCTCGACAGAGCGGGTCTTACAGTGGAAGACAGGGTGTCAGATTCCCCTGGATTACTGGAGTTAAAGACGTGTTCTCTTATCGACTACTCGCTTACGCATTAATTGCTAATATTTTCATGTTGATAGTGAATCTTTTAAGTTTGGCGTGAATTATCGTTGGCCCAATACTATCATAAATGTCGCTCATAGTTAGACATTTTATAGAACCACCTCCCTTCACAGCCTTTGCCGCTCATGTCTCCTGCAGAAGCCGGAACCCCAGACACAAGGGTTCACCCATGCATTCTGCCATACATAGTACTGGATCTTGCAATTTTTGCTCATTTCATAGGTATCTACCCTCTATTTTTTTAATATTTAATACTTATTTTTTTTTTATATGGTGGACCCCTCGCCTATTTGTGAAGATTATTTTCGTTATATACGATCCCATGTTTCCAAATTTAGTTCAGGCATGATATCCCCTTGTTTCCTTCACCCAACTCCCCCCTAAACCATCCCTTCAGATCATATGCTCATTTCGGCTGTAACTGGGTTTTCCTGTCATCCATTTTTGTGGGTTTTGTATTTTGTTTATTGTTCTCATTTTTTTACATCAATACAGTTGGAATAATTTGGTGAAGTACAACATCCTTAGGTCTTTATAAGAGTAACACGGATATTTTTTGCGACGCCTAGTTTGATGAGCCTAACTTATATCCGTTCTATTTGCGCTTCATGGGTTACTCTTACCATTCTTTCAGCTAGTGGTGTGGGGACAATTGTAGGTCAAGATCGAAGTTGAATCTCAAATGTAGTGTCCCAATTTCTCCGTATATTAGTTGTTTCTGTTGGTTTAGCATTACACACCCAAAATTAGCAGTTGGCCATATACATTCTATTCTGCCGATGCGCCCGTCTTCCGTCAGTAATTGTTCCCTTAGAGTCGGTATGAAAGTGGGTCATCTAAAGGTGGATGAGAGCTTTGACAAATCAGTCTTATCTTTTCTCCTGGAGCTGTCGACATCGTCACCTTGGCTCTTCCTTATAGATCATGTCTTGCAGACTGGTTCTCTCTCTGTCATGGAGGCTGCACCAAGCGCTTGTTCCAGTGCATAGGACTCTTTCAATCCTACCCTAATTGAATTGCACCATGCGATTTATGTTATATAAATGATGAGTGTATTTTATAAAGACAGTGAATGTATAGTTAGGGCCTTTTCCATGGTGATCCTACAATAATGTTAAGGCCATGGCTTATTATTTAGATTATATATTTAGGGTATGTATAATTAAACAGTTACTGGCTAATTTGTCTAATGGTAAGGACTGATTTTGGGAAGATTAAGGTTTTATGGTATTGTTGCTATGGGCTGCCCAGGGGACCTTTCCCCTTGTGTCTGCTGACATGCCTTAGGAAACATCATGAATAGATCATTGGATTGGGTCATAGTGGGCTATATTTGCCCGCAATGATGGAATTCATTTGTGACGTGTCCTGTATAAGTGATGAAACCGTGGATTTTCATCGCTGGTTTATATAAACGTCAATAATACCATTTAGAGAGGTGTAAGAGGGGTGCATGTAAGTGGTATTATGGCATCAGCCATGGGTTATTCCTAACAAAGGAGAGAGCTAATAGCCAATTTAATCATTTGTGAGAATAAATGAGTGCTCGAGGATCATATGTGCTAAGCCACTCCATCTCTCTCGCCTGCAACTAGATATTTCCCAAGGCGATGAGGTGTAGCTGGTGTGAACAGTCCCAGAAAAACAAAACGACAAATAGTATCTCTCATATGTAGATGCCAGTACCAATTTCAACTAAAACGCCCTTCGGTTTATTGAATGGTATTCATCTGTTGAGTAGCCAGAGTTTTGGTCTCAGTTCATGGGGCTAATAGGTGGAGGAAATTAGAACAGACAAAATTGCATCAGAACAACATCGACATGAAATCTGGTACTGGAAGGCTCGGTGGGACGGGTGTGGGAGAGGGACTACGGGCGTAATATTTCGATTTGGTGCCTTATTGATCGCGATGTTCACAAGTATTTCAGTCGTTTGGCCTAGGACTACTCGTCTACAGACATGTCCATATCGGATCGGTCTTAGGACTTAGTAAAAGTAAAGACCTATTTAATATGTAGTCATCCATCATATTATAAACAACATCTCAGGGTCTGTGGCATGGGAGGGTTCCTTAAGCGCTTCCTGGTTGCGGCTTAATGAGGCCAAAGACGACACCCGGCTCTTGCGAGAGGGAGCCAGGGTTCGATTACCCAATGGAACACACGGACACAGTGGGTAAAGGAATGCCATGTCTGGTGACTTTCGCCGGTTGTCCAGGTAGAACTCGCAGTTCCAATGGGGAGATCCGTAGCGTCTTCTGCTCTTCGCGCGGGGGTCATGGCACAGCACGGTGCTTGTCGACCTGACGGATGCAGCAATACAATTAACATTACATCATATGATAATAGAAATCAGAATAAATAGAAAAGTTTTAAGCAAAAAGAACAACAAAATCATACTTGGTTGTGTGAATCAAGGCCGATAAAAACGTGTTGAATGCAAATTGAGTTATTGGAGTGATATTGTATTTAATGGGGCTGATTGTCCACATTAAGCTTTAACTAAAAAGTTGTATTAAATCACTACTTTGGGTATTAGTATAATACAATAATGTTTTTCTTCTATACTTTTGCTTGGCATATATATATCACCTTTGGGTTAGGCATTATACTCTTTTCACCTATAGGTGCTTGAAGTTCATTTAAAATAAAGTGTTGTTTCCCAATTATAGTTAATCACAAAGAGTTTAATAATAGTAAATTCCCAAAATAGCATGGGTGAACTTGAAATCTGTGCACTTGATTCCATCTTTCTATGATGGATAGATATATTTGACCTAACTGCTATTTGAGACTCATGGTTGTCAATATAAATACACTGTAAAAGTATAAAACAAAGTGGGGGATATAGATAGATAGTGAAGAAAATTTTTGCCAAGAATTCTTTGCAAATCCATCGTGCTAGTGAAACTTAATAGCTTGGGAAAGGATTTGGTATGTTCAACAGGCCTTTAGAGTATCACCAAACTTATGATCTGAGAAGGATAAATGCAGGCTTTGCATGTGAGCTAGGATGTAATCCTAGAAATGTGCAAGCAGAAGTATTTGACTCTTTTCTGGCAATTGAAGGAGAAATGCCTCAGATTGCTGCAGACATCAGGCCCTCTGCTGGATCCTACTAGTAAATAATATTTTTATGAATCTAAGATTAGCTACTTTCTAGGTGCTGCAAAGGTTTTAATACAAGAGACTTTTTCTTTAACCCCCCCTCCATAGAATAAGGAGAAATATGATGTGATGATGATGATGATGATGATCGATGATAGATCTCTCGAGCTTGTAGATTGGAGCCAGCTAGTTATAGGAGTTATTCTCTGTGAATTGGTAAAACTGCCTTCTTTATATTATATGTGAATGAGAACTCTGAATAAAGATTATTTCTCTATTCAGAACCAAATATAATACAAAGTCTCCTTAAGCTACGCACTTAAGCAAAATATATAATTACAGGAGCTTGACATCAACATGGATTATTCTACCAAGGGAATGTTGGACCAGTGGGATCCAAGCCCCCACAAAAGGTAAAGGACTCTTGCTCTCAAACCGGATATCTCAGCAAGAGAGGGATAGGCACTTGCTGTTGAAGACTTGATATAAACATGGGAAAGATGTATGGAGACCGCACTTGCAAGCATATGGATGGTCTCTGGATTGCCAGAGAGTGTTACCAAAGACCACTAATCCAATAAAGCAAATATAGGTCTCCTTGAGACAAGCAAGGCTCCTCCGTCAGCACATCTTGCATCTTTTTCTAGTCTTTTAAAAGTTTTTCTCTGCAGAGGTTTATTGTTTGGGCAGAAGTTTACTGTTTCAGTGAGTTCTTTGAACCAATTCTTTTGTCATGTTGTTTCCTCCGATTTGTATTGCTCCAAAGTATCCCTATATATACGACACATATATACCAAGATTGTGAAAATAAACTGCATGCTAATTCCCAAATATTTTAGTTTACAATTTTCCCTTTAATTTTATATTACTCTAAAATATGTATACATACCTTTCACAACATACCACAGTTACCAAGTCTGAAAATGTGTTTTCTGTTAATCCTAAAGCCCATTAAGGGAAACATATTATAACAGCGTAGTTGCCTTCTGATAAAAAGAAATATAACATCAGCTTTGTTCAGCTTGCCTTTCAACTAGGGATTTGGTGTCAGTATCCACAGCTGAGGGATACCACTCGTCCTTTGTATTTCTGGGACTGTGTTACTTAATTTACCATAATGGCTTCTAGTTCCATCCATTTACCTACAAAGTTTATGATGTCACCTTTCTTTACCGCTGCATAGAATTCCATTGTGTACATGTACCATGTTTCCTCTATCCACTTATCAGTTGAGGGATACTCTGGTGGTAGGCTCATTTTCAATTTCTTGAGAGTTCTCCACACTGCTTTTCACAGGGGTTGCATGAGTTTACATTCCCACCAGCAGTGGATGAGTGTTCCTCTTTCCCCACAACCTCTGGAGCATTTGGAATCCTATGGTTTCTGGATCATAGCTAGTCTTACTGGAGTAAGATGATATCTTTTTTTGGTCTTTTTGAGACAGGCTCTCCCTGTAGCTCCAGCTGCCCTGAAACTCACTCTGTAGACCAGGCTGGCCTTGAACTCTCAAAGATTCACCTGCCTCTGCCTCCCAAGTGCTAGGATTAAAGGTGTGCACCACCATGCCTGGCTGTAAGATGAAATCTTAAGGTGGTTTTAATTTGCATTTCCTTAATTATTAGCAATCTTGAACACTTTTTAACATGTTTCTCAGCCATTTTTACCTCTTCATTTGTGAAGTCTCTTGTCATCAGATAGTTGTAGTATGATGATACTTTACATGTATCTCGTATGTGCTGCCTTCCACAAGGTGTTCTTCCCCCCTGACCAGGGCTTGCAGCTCATTGGTACTGCAAGCCTTGGGATTGTCCCTGGCCAGCTGGTTAACAATCCGAGCTTAGGCCCCAGCATGGAGGGTGAGGGAGATAGGATGTAAGACCTGGAGGAATGGAAAGAAAGAAAGAGAAATGGACTCAGAGGAGAGACCAGGAGTAATTCCACAAGGGAAAAACTTGGTTTATTATTGTAACTCAGGGTTCTTTTATACAGAACCTTGTAGGGGGTTGTGACAGGCTGGATTTCAGGCCATATGCTCCAGATCACTATGGGAATGTGAAAATGCTTTGCCCAAGGCATCAAAGACAATTGGTACAGGGGAGGTATCACAGGCAAGCAGGATATCAGCAGGAGTCCAGGCTTGGAGGCTGATTGCTGACACTATAATTGCTTCTGCCAAAAGAATACCTATAGTTTCTGTTCAGTTCTTTATTCCATCTTTTGAGGAGGTCATTTGTGTTCTTCCTCCTTTCATTTTTGAATAGTTTATACACTCTGGATAGTAAGGCTCTATCAGATATATCACTGGTAAAGGTTTTCTACCACTATGTGGGTTTTCTTTTCACTTCTTTGATTGTTTCTTTTGCTGTACAGGAGCTCTTGAGTTTAATAAGTTCCCATTTGTCAATTGTTGACCTTATTTTTGTGCAGCTGATGTCTTATTTAGAAAGTCTTTTCTTATGCCTAAGTCTTTTTGGTTAACTACCAACATTTTCTTCTATAATTTTCAAAATTTTGGGTTTCACATTGAGGTCTTTGATCCATTTGGTGTTGATTTTTGTACATGGGGAGAGATAGGTGTTTAGTTTTATTCTTCTACAAGTGGTGATCCAGTTATGCCAACACCATTTGCTGAAGATGCTGTCTTTCCTCCATTGAGTCTCTTTGGTCCCTTTGTTGAATATGAGGTAGCTGAATTTGCATGTGCTCAGGTTCAGATACTCAATGTTTATGTTGTCCCACCACCAGGTTGTTTATATGACTATAACCCTGTAATATAGTTTGAAGTCTGGTATGGCAAGACCCCCATTGCTCTTTTTGCTCAGGGTTGCTTCGGCTATTGGGGGTCTTTTGTGTCTCCATATGAACTTTAAGGTGTTTTTTTTTCTAGGTCTGTCCAGAAGCTCATGGGGGTTCTTATTGGGATTGCATTGTATCTGTATATTACTTTGGGTAGAATGTTCATTTTTACTATATTGATTCTTCCAGTCCATGAACATGGGAGGTTTTTCCATCTTCTATTATCTTCCTCAATCTCCCTCTTGAGAAATGTAAAATTTTCTTTGTAGAGATTTTTTTTGTGTTTGGTCAGGTTTGTTCCCAGATAATTTTATTTTTTGAGGCTATTGTGAGTGGGAAAGTCTCCTTGTATTCCTTCTCCAATTGCTTTTTATTGACATAAAGGCTACCAATTTTTCCAAGTTAATTTCGTATCCCACCACTTTACTTAAGGTGTTGATGGTTTCTAGAAATTTTCTGGTGGGGTTTTTGGCATCCCTTAGGTAAACTATTATGTCATCTGCAAAAAGGAATAATTTTACTTCCTATTTTCCAATTAGTTCTCCTCTAATTTTCTTTTCTTATGGCTCCAAAGAGTTCAAGCAAAGACTATAAAAAATGAACTATTTTTAAGAGTTTCATTCACTGAAACCAAATGAGGATACGTTGTTGGAGATAACACCTTTATCTGAACATTACCTAAAACATGCTTGATTACACTCAATGGCACTTGCAGTGTAGAGTGTCTACTTGACATAAAACTGCATTATAAAAGGGTGTTGGGACACATAAAGGAAAGCTGTGTCCGAGACACCAGAATTGATAAATGAGCACTATATTTAAGGTAATAAATTCAGTTGTTCTTAGTCTTTCCTTCTTAACATACTTTTGTGTTTTAAAGGAGAATACCAAGATGTCTTAAGGAAACATTGACAATACTGGGATGTCTGCAGTGAGTAATGATACTTATTTGTCCTATAGATGTAAGTTAAGACAGTAAGTAAACAATGGGACATGAGCTCAGGGCCTATGTACCCTCAGCAGAGAGCCTACTGATACCCCACCATTGAGATTGAAATGGGACATAGTATCTTTCCATTCATGCTTCTTCATCTCACCTTAAAGATTCTTTGAACTATTGTCATGCCTATTAGGGCACAAATAGGGAACAGAAGAACTCTTCTAAAATTGGATAAAATTAAATGGAAAAAGTGAAAGTACAGATGATGGACAGTACTCTATTTGCTTGGCAGAAATCTGCCAACATGTGCACAAGTAGTTTTTAAGTCTTTCGTAAATCAGGATAAATAGAGGAAGGATCAGTCTTAGAAATCTAAACGTCATATTCTGTATCTTAAGAGTTTATTATATTATGACCTTTGATGCCAGGATCTAAAGTAGAGGAATTGTAGAGCTTTGATGAATCATAAATAATGGTTCTGAGATGAAGTAATGTAGACCTAGAACGTGGGGGGACAGATAGTAAAATTCTAAATACCTGACATTAGTGGGTGGCTTCTCTTTCTTTTTTCATTTTTTTTTCTATGTGGAGATTAGTGAAGGATATTTTGGAAACATTATGGTAATGTAAATGGATTCTATAGTCTAGGGATGTGGCAAAAGTTGTTGATTTTGTTTTCCCAACCATCTATGATCTCTCCACTTGTAAGTACTTGTTATGATTACTTTAGCACACATGAGTTCACTCCAATTAGTTGAGCCTAAATTTTAATTTGGAAAGGTTTTGTTTACTCACAAGATATATGTTTTCCTACTGCACCTATAGTGGTAGTTTGCTGGCTGGACATTGCTGTTTATTATGCTTGAGAACTGGATAAGTCCATTGGTTGATTTTCTTCCATGGCAATAGAGTATATTATCCTCTCATACCATTTGAATTATTCATCATTGAGGAATGTTGTTGGTAAGTTCAAGCTCCATTGTTCCAAATCCTCTGCCCAAAATGTGGCCTGTGTTCAGCAATAGGGGCTGGTCTTCACGTTCTAGGCAGCAAACACGTTCTGTGGCAATAGCCTGTGTTATATGGGGAATCTCTTGGACTACCCTAATCAAAAACTCACAGGAAAGTTTCTCCTTCATGGCACTGTTTTGTTTATTTGTTTGTTTGTTTGTTATTGTATTGAACTCAGCTATGTCAATACACTCATATATTGTTTGCATTTGTAATTTTCAGTAGGACTTTGAAGTAATACATTTCCTCATTCTAAATATTAGTGCTCAAAAGCCTAACAATCACAACTATGACTAGCACAGAAATTTCTACATTGGTGTAAAAGTATCACATTTACATTGGTGGTGATTCATAGGCCCGTTGCTCAAAAGACAGTATACCAGATCCACAGGGCATGGAGAAATCAAGGTGAAACCAATATGTAACATTCATTTTAATGGCTGGAAAGTTCTATGCATATTACCAGTGGAGGAAAACATACAACACTCTTACCCAGATTTGAACCCTTGAAACAATTGTAATTACTAGCCTTGCAAAATATGCCCACTGGTACAATGGTGGTAGGAATACAGGAGTACCAATCAAATTCTGATTGTATTTAAAGCCCATATTGTAAGATGGAATCCATGACTTGCACTGTTAAATGGACATAGTAATAAACTACTCTCCAAGTTCTCAGCTTCATACCAATAGATTAGTGCACCTCTTTATACTTATCAGCCATGCTTCTTTTTGTTTTAGATGGCAATAACTGGTCAACCTACCGAGAGGAAAAAAAGTGTGGATTGTTCAGTTGTAAAATGGAGATCCACAAAATATCCACTGCATCCAAGGCTCAGAAATCATTGTATAGTGGAGGGGTGGAGTTTAAGAGTTAGAGAGAGTGAGTGTCTATAGCAAAATATTTTCCTATCATGACAACACAACTGCACATGTGAACTCTCAATGGCTAACAAATGCCTGAAAAAGAAATTCATAAGAGTAAATCACTGTAATTTCCAGCATTTGTTGTCTCTTGTTCTGCTGTACTTAGCTAGTCTAAGTAGAGTAAAATGAAATCATAAAGTGATTTTTATTTGCATTTCCCTAATTACTAAGGATGAATTATTTATTTTTATTCTAGGTGTATGACTTTATTTCCTGTGGTGACATAAAAGCATAACTCTCAGCTAAAAGAAATTAAGAAATGAGTGACTTAGACTGGGAACATAGATTCAGATTACCCCCAATTCCAAGTTCCAGTGTGGTAACAATTGCATTACAGTCTTATAGTGACTGAACAAAGGAAAGTAATAAATCAAGACACCATTTAAATACATTAGTTTTTATACTCAGTAGACAGATCATAGCAAAGTGGGATAGTTTATCTTATAGGTTTCCGATCCTATCAGAAGGCATTCTTAGCATTTTGATTGGTGGGATCTGGTAGTGTGCTATAGTAATAAATTCCAATTTTTTTTATCTGTTAGTTAGGGGATATTAGGTCAGAAACAGAGTTGGGAAGGGAGAGGCTATTTAGGAGCTAAACATGGACCAAGATAAATTGTAAGTTGGCTCTGAATCTGCCACATTCCAAACTCTCCACAGTTGGTCATCCTTGCAGGAAGTTCAGTCCAAGATGCCGGATTTTTCTGGGAACTTTCATTCATATCTGAATGTATCTAAGTGTATCCATGTCATGCATTGCATTACTAATGGGGAATAGAAGAGGGCATTGGGCGCTCTGGAACTGGAGGTATGCACAATTGTTAGCCACCATGTGAGTGCTGAGTTTTGATCCCAGGTCTTCTGCAAGAATATCTAGTCCTCCTGACCACTGAAACATCTCTCCAGCCCCATGCTCAACATTTTCAACACATTTCTTACCCATTATTCTGCCTTCATTTGAGAACTCTTTGATTAAGTCCTTAGCCAATATTTTTATTTGTTTTCTTGATACCTTGTTGTTGTTGTTTTTTAATACATTGTAGATTCTGGTTATTAATCTTCTCTCAGATACATAGCAATTGAAGATTTTCTCCAACTAAGTGATTTTACTCTTCACATCCTTCTTCGTTGCTTTGCTGTACAGAACAGTTTTAGTTAAATGGGCTTCCACTTGTTGATTTTTACCTTAATTACTGAAGAACTGATGCCTAATATAGAATCTTTCAAACCAGAATATTCCTCAAAGCATCTCAGCTTTCGTGATGGATATACAGTGAAAGGATTATTTCTATTTTTTAGAAATTCTGGAAACAAAGACAATTATGTACCATATATTTTTGAATGCTATATTACAAGGTAAACGAATTGCTCTCTACAGGAAATTTGAATATACACAGAATGAAATTATACCACAGAGTGTAATATGCATTAATAGCATATAAACCACCCAGAACTTTTGAATTTTGAATAAACATTTATGACAGTGAATATTCTCTGAACCATACAAAATGGAATTATTTAATACTGTGCAAAAATTGGAATCCATGAACAACTGCGTGGAAGATTTTCTGCTTCAGGTCCAGAGGACCTTGACCTCCTACACTTACGATAGTCATGGACACATTGATCCCTCACTGAGACCCATCTGGAAGTTGGCTGCTCTTGGCAGCTCTTCTGTGCTGTGGGACAAGACAACCTAGTCTTTGAGTTACTACATGGCCTAGCTCAGAAGTGTGGATTACTGGAAAACCAATGATTATGGAATTGACTTTGCTTATACTGTGCTACTTCATGAATTCTCAATACAGGAAATCATACCCTGTCACATCCATTTGGTCTGGTAACCTGGTAAACCATTTAAGGTGAAATACCAGTGTCAAGAGCTGCAGAGCACAGAAGCCTCTGGAACTGAGGAAAGATCAGCTATGGTACCTATGGAGCTTGAAAATTCTGAAAGAAAAAAAAACCCTAATCTGCTTATATCATATCCCAGATCAGATGACTGTAGTAGCCTCCATCACTAACTACTCCACCACAAGAGCAGAGGTCCAGGCATTCTATTTACTGAGGCTACAAGTACATATTGGAAATCAAAGAGCTGGGCTGTTTCTTAGTTGACTTTTCATGTTTGTCCATGACAAAATATGCATGCCTAAATGCTCAGGGCTGAGTGGTCACTGCACATTTCTGGGGTTTCTGTTGTAATGTAAGATCCAGCCAATTGCAGATAGATTGACAACTGCTTTAAAAAAATGGTTTCACCAGGTGAGGTGGCACATGCCTTTGATCCTAGCACTTGGGAGGCAGAGGCAGGTTGATCTCTGTGAGTTCAAGGCCAGCCTGGTCTACAGTGAGTTTCAGGACATCCAGAGCTACAAGGAGACCCTGTCTCAAAAAGACCAAAAAACGTTTCATCTCTGAATTTGTATTTCTCATTATTTTGGACATATTATAGCTATTTTATGTCGCTAAATTACTCCTACTTATTATATCAACAAATTTTCAATGAAAGTATAAGGAAATATTAACGGTTTAAGGAACTTTACTATATTTTATTATTTTAAGAAAATATTCCTTTTTAAATTGCTATTTACCTTCACACAGATGTTTATGTTTCTAAATAATAAAATGCATTTGCAAAAAAATGGAATCCATAACATTTAGACATTAAGAAATAGAAAATTGAACCTGAGGCCCTCTTATGATCTCCACAGTATTGCACGACACGGGTGCACAGACCTACATGCAGACAGTACATTCATACACATACAAAAATAAATAAAATTTTTAAAAAATTAAAAAAAAATTGAAATTCATTTGGGTCCTCATCATGGAATTTACATCAAATTGTCACACTATGAAATGATCAAACTTGTGCATCATAGGGATAGAGGAAGGAGAAGAATCCCAAGAGAATGTTATTGATCAGATCTTCAACAGAATATTAGAAGAAAATTTCCCAAACTGAAAAAAGACAAATCCATACAAATACAATAAGCACATAGAAAACCAAATAGAAAAGACCTTAAAAGAAATTCTCCACACTATATCATAGTTAAAACACTAGATCCTCAAAACAAGGACAAAATATTGAAAGCCACAGAGAAAAGCAACAAGCTACATATAAGGGGAAACCCATCAGAATCACAGTTGACTTCTCAGTGCAAACCTATGAAAGCCAGAAGAACATGGACCAAAGAATTTCCAGGGCTAAATGACTTTAGATGCCAACTCAGATTACTATACCAGCAAACATGTCAATCATAGTTGAAGGAGAAAGAAAATATTTCATGATGTAAACAAAATGAAAGAACACATGTCAAAAAAAGCAACACTTCAGAAAATACTCGAAGCAATTCAAAGAACAGAGGAAAGGAGCAACAATCCTTAAGCAACTCAAAAGAGAAATTAACAAAAGCATAACAGAGTAAATAAATACCTAGACCAAGAATGCAAACAAAAATAAGTTGAAAGGAAACAACATATATGTCTCAATAATAACCTTAAATATTAATGGTCTAAACTCCCCAATCAAGACATAGACTGGGAGATTGGATTATGAAACAGAATCCATCTATATGCTTCCTACAAGAAATCTATCTCACCCTCAAGGACAGACAACACCTTAGAGTGAAAGAATGGAAAAATAATATTCCAAGCAAATGGCACCAAAAAGCAAGCAGGAGTGGCTATTCTAATATCAGACAAAACAGACTTCAGAGTAAAATTAATCAGAAAAGACAAAGAGGGGCATTATATCCTTATCAATGGAACAATAAACCAGGAAGATTTCACAGTCTTAAATGTTTATGCACCAAACTCTAATGCACCAAACTTTATAAACACAATCCTTCAGGACCTCAAAACACTGATTAATTCCAGCAGGCTAATAGTGGAGGACTTCAATACCCCACTGTGTCCCTTGGATAGGTCAACTGGACAAAAAATAAACAGACATCGGAACTGATCAATAAAATACACCAAATGAACCTCACAGATATCTACAGAATATTCCACCCAAACATCAGATAATATACTTTCTACTCAGTGCCCCACAGAACATTCTCCAAAATTGACCACATACTGGGACAAATACAAAATGGATTGAAATTATCCCATGCATTCTGTCAGACTACAGTGCAATAAAGCTCAATATTAACACCAGGGTAAACCCTACTATCTGTAAGAACACATGGAGACTAAACAACACAATTCTGAATAATGAATGTGTCAGGGAAGAAATAAAGAATGAAATAAAAGCATTCCTCTAACTAAATGAAAATGACAGGACAACACAACAAAGCCTGCCGGATGCATTAAAGTCAGTCCTAAGAAGGAAATTTATAACCCCAAGTGACCACATTAAAAAGACAGAAAGAGAGCAAATAAATTATCTAACACTGTACCTAAAAACACTTGAGAGACAGCAGCTAATGAACCCTAAATGCAACCAAAAAGGCTAAATAACAAAAATCAGAGCAGAAATCAATGAAATAGAAACAAAGAAAACAATACGAAAAGAATCAATAAATCCAAAAGCTGGTTCTTTGGAAAGATAAACATAATAAATAGTCCTCTAGGCCAGTTAACCAAATGAAAGAAAGAGCAAATGAAAATTAATAGTATTCATGATGAAAGGGGAAATATCACAACAGATACAGAAAAGATCCAGACAATGACATGAGACACAGCTTTTTAACCTTCCAATATGTACTGAAGACTCATTTCTCTCCAAGAATCCTCCAATCCTTCAATGTCAGATGGGGACTAATTAGATACCTAGCTTGTGGACTAAACAACTAAAGGGATATCAGCCTCATCAGAATATAGACTGCCATTGTTGGACTACCTGGACTGTATCATAGATGCCAGTACACGGGGATCAAGACAGGACACATGCTTACTGGACTTCATTTGGGGGATCATGGGAGGGAAAGAACCCAATGTGGAGCAAAAGTGCAGTATTAATGATTATTCAGGATTGCCAAGGAGGAATCATCGAGCACTTTCTTAAGGAAAACATGACATCTTAAGGAAAAAAAAATGCATTTTTTTTTTTTTTTTTTTTTTTTTTTTTTAAGATATATATATATATATAATATTAGCAATACAGGTTAGAGAGAACAAAAACAACAAAAGAACTGGAAAAAAAAGACTGAGAGAAATATGCAGGACATTTATGGCAGAATGCATGATCTGGGGTGGGGTGGGGTGGGGTGGCGGGAAGGGAAAGGGGAATATGCCTGAACTGAAGTGGAAAATGATGTCTGAAATATAAATAAAAATTAAAAAAATCCAGACAATCATACGAGAATACTTCAAAAAATTTACTAAATTTGAAAACCTAAGAGAAATGGATGATTATTTGAAATCCTGGGATTCACCAAAACTTAACCATTAATAGACAACAAAAACCACTGAAAAGAATCACTCCATGAACAAGAAGAGCAGTTTATTAGCAAACATCTGTGCTATTTCTCAAAGGCAGAGAAAATAGCAACTAACAAACAAGTACAATAGATTTTATAGGTAGTTCGAACCTTGGGTGTCTTTCCATGTCACTCTCGCCTAGGAGAGATCATGGAAGATGAAGGAGCAGTAATTTCCCAATAAGCTGAGAGTTTAAAGAAACCTGTTTTCTGGGGAAACATTGTCTCTGCTGGGGTGTGTGTGAAACCAGGTCTCCTCTTCAGATTTTGTGAAAACTCATGTCTGAGGTTGCCATTTTTAGTTCCACTTTCAGGTTGAAGAAAATTTAATCTGACATTCTGGAAGTTTGGTGTCACTGCTGTCATTTAGGGGATATAAATGCGTAGCTGAAGGCTGTGCTTCACCTGAGAATAGATCAAATACTAATTCTTGGCAAGCCTCCAAATTCCATATCACTGCATGCCTTGTCCTGGGATAAGAGAAATCTGGTTTTGGGGAAATTAGATGGAGGGTGAGAATAGAGCTCTCTCTCTCTAAGAGAGCATCCAAAATCAGTAACCAGGATGCATTCATGGCAGAGGGCAACCCTGTTCTTCTGCCTTTGCTTAAAATCCTGTATTCTATCACTCCTACTCTAACTGTATAGACACTAAACTATATATCTAGTTACTTTTTATTGCTGTGATAAAATACCATTACTAAGAGCAAGTAACGGTAGAAAGAGTTTAATTTGCCTAAAATTCCAGAGGAAGAGTTCATAATGGCTGTGGAGGCAAGAGGTCAGGCAGCCAGAGCAGGAAGCTGAGAAATCACATCTCAAGCTACATACTGAAAGCAGAGCAAACTGGAAGTGGGGTGGAGTTATAAACTCTAAAATCCTCACCCCAGTGATGTACTAACTTCCACAAGGATTCATATTCTTAAATTCCTATAACTTCCCTAGATAGGCCAGCAACCCAGGACGAAGAGGTTTTGTTGTTGTTGTTGTTGTTTTTATTTTTTGTTTTGTTTTTATGAGAGCGTATGTTTGACCTTTCTTTTTATTTATTTTTATTTCTTTTTTATTAATATTTTCTGTATTTCATACATCAGTTTTCAATTCAGTTCAGGCATATTCCCTTTTCCCTTTCCCTAACCCACCCCACCCCAGATTATGCATTTTGTCATAACTGTCCTGCATCATTCTGTCAGTCTTCTTTTTATGCTTAGGAATTCACATTTTCCTCCATTAATTTTTTACTACTCTAAAATATGGATACATATTCTTCACCCATACACAGTAATTACAGAGTCTGAAAATACTTGGTGGGTGGATTCTACAGCCCGTTGAGAAATTCACATTATAACAACATAGTTGCTTTCAGATAAACAGAAATATAACCACAATTTTATTCAGCTTGGCTTTCATCTGCGGGATTTGGTATTAGCATCCACAAATGAGGGAAACCATTCTCTGTCTTTCTGGGACTACGTTACTTCATTCAGCATAATGGCTTCGAGCTCCATCTATTTACCTGCAAAGTTCATAATGCCATCTTTCTTTATCGCTGAATAGTACTCCACTGTGTAGAGGTACCACATTTTTGTCATCCACTCATCTGTTGAGGGGCATTTGGTTTGGTTCCAGCTGTTCACTATTGTAAAGAGAGCTGCAATAAACTTGGATGTGCATGTATCTTTGCGGTAGGATGAGTCTTTGGGGTATATACCCAGAAATGGTATGACTAGGTCAGGTGGTAACCTCATTACAAGTCTTTTAAGGGTTCTCCACACTGCTTTCCATAGTGGTTGTACAAGTTTACATTCCCACCAGCAGTGGATGAGTGTTCCCCTTTCCCCAAAACCTCTCCAGCATCTGTTGTCTTTTGTTTTCCTGATCTTACCTAGTCATATTGGAGTTAGATGATATCTGAGAGTGGTTTTAATTTGTATTTCCTTAATTATTAATAACTATTAATAATGTTGAACACTTTTAAAGATGTTTCTCAGCCATCTTTCCTTCCGCACTGGTGAAGTCTCTTTTCAGCTCTTTTGAGTAGGTCATTTGTTTACTTCTTTGTTTTTTGAGTAGTTTATATATTCTTGATGTTAATGCTCTGTCAGATGTATCACTGGTAAAGATTTCCTCTCACTCCGTTGGTTTTCTCTTCAACTCCTTGGTTGTTTCTTTCACTGTACAGAAACTTTTGAGGTTTATGAGGTCCCGTTTGTTGACTGTTGACCTTACTTCCTGTGCAGCTTCTATCTGATTTAGAAAGTCTTTTCCTACATCTATGTCTTGTAGGTTGTTGCCATCTTTTCTTTAATCACCTTTAGGGTTTCAGACTTCATGTTGAGATCTTTGATCCACTTGGAGTTGATTTTTGTACAGGGTGAGCGATAGGGGGTTAATTTCATTCTTCTACACCTGATGATCCAATTTTGCCAGCACCATTTGCTGAAGATACTTTCCTTCCTCCACTGAGGATTTTTTGCCCTTTTGTCAAATATGAGGTGGCAAAAATTGTATGAGCTCAGGTTTGGATCTTCAATTTTGTTTCATTCGTCAACAGGTCTGCTTTTGTGCCAGAACCAGGCTGTCTTTATGACTATGGCCGTGTAATATAGTTTGAAGTTTGGTAGGGAAATCCCCCTGTATTGCATTTTTCACTGAGGGTTGCTTTAGCTATTCAGGGTCTTTCGTTTTTCCATATGAATTTAAGGATTTTTTTCCAAGTCTGTGAAGAATCTCATAGGGATTTTGATTGAGATTGCATTGAATCTGTATATCAATTTGGGTAAAATGGTCATTTTACTATATTAATTTTTCAAGTCCATGAGCATGGGTGGTCTTTCCATCTTTGATGTCGTTTTCAATGTCCTTCAGGGATTTAAATTTTTGTTGTAGAGGTCTTTGGTATCATTGATTATGTTTGTTCCCAGGTATCTTATTATACTTGAAGCTATTGTGAGTGGGAAGGTCTTCTTATATTCCTTCTCCACTTGTTGGTTGTTGGTGTGAAGAAAGGCTACTGATTTTTCTAGGTTAATTTTGTAGCCCAACACTTTACTAAAACTCTCAATCATTTCTAGAAGTTTTCTGGTGGAGTTTTTAGCATCCACTAGTTAAACTATCACATCATCTGCAAAAACTGATAGCTTAACTTCTTTTCCAATTAGTGCTCCTTTAATTTCCTTCTCTTGTCTTATTGCCCTAACAAGTTTATTGATCAATATGTGAAGAGGAGTGGTGATTGGGGCAGCCTTGCCGAGTTCCCACCTTTAAGGGAAATGGTTCCAATTTTTCTCCATTTAGGATGAGATAAGTTGGCAGTGGGTTTGCTATATGTGGCTTTGAACATGTGGAGGAATGTTCCTTTTAGTCCTATTCCCTCTATGACTTTAAACATGAAGGGATGATGGATCTTGTCAAAGGCTTTTTCTTCATCAATTGAGATGATCATGTGGTTTTTGTTTTTCAGTCCATTTATGTGTTTTATGATGTTTATTGATTTACATATGTTGAACCATCCCTGCATCTCTGGTATGACTCCAACTTGATCATGATGGATGATCTTTTCAATGTGGGTCTGTATGCAATTTGCAAGTACTTTGTTGAGAATTTTTACATCTATGTTCATGTATAGCTTTCATTTTTGCTTGAATATTTGCTTGGTTTTGGTATTATAGTGATGCTGGCTCCATAGAACCTATTTGGGAGAATTCCCTCTGTTTGTATCCTTCTAAAGAGTTTGAGTAGCAATGGTTGTAGGACCTTTTTAAATGTTTTAGAGAATTCTGCGGTGAAACATCTGGACCAGAGACTTTTTTAGTTGGGAGGTTTTTAATTACATCTTCAATTTCCTCAAATATTATGGGTCTGTTTAAACTGTCAATCTCTTCTTGATTAAGCTTTGTTGGTTCCCAGGATTTCAGATATTCATCCATTTTTCTTAATTTTTTTCAAATTTCGTGGAGTATAGATTTTTGAAATATTCCTGTATGATTATCTGGATCTTTTTTTTCATCACAAATACTATTGATTTGGAGTTGCTATTTCTTTTTTTTTTTCCTTTTTTTTTTTGGTTAACTGGGCTAGAGGTCAGTCTATTTTGTTTATTTTTTCAAAGAACCAGCTTTTGGATGCCTTGAGTGTATGTATTGTTTTCTTTGTTTCTATTTCATTGATTTCTGCTCTGATATTTGTTGTTTCTTCATGTGTGTTGTGTTTAGGGTTCATTTGTTGTTGTCTCTCTGTTAGGCCCTGTGGGCCCTCCAAGAGAATGTGGCCTACTGTAATCCCCTCAGCCTGACTGGAGTTTGGCCACCTGTCTTTGGCTGGTCACTTCCGCATAGGAGTGACTCATCATAGCCCGATCTGAATTACTGTTGGCCCAAAGCTATTCCCCCACTCTATGTATTTCCTCTCCTGCCTTCTTTTCTCAACCCCTCCTGCCGAGCGAATATAAGCTGCTGTCTGATGCAGTAAAGTGAGTCCTTGCTTTGACAAGTTCCTGGCCTGGTGTGTTCTCTTGTGGATCTTCAACACTCATCATCCCGCTCAGGCCCATCCACCGAGGAGGCCGGCTGGTTTGAGCCTCTTCTCCCCCTGTCCCTCTACAGGTGACACCCACAGACTAGTGTTTCCACAGGGTTACCTTTGGAAGTTCCCTGACAGGCCAATCAATCTATGGGTGAGTGTACCCCCTTAAGATATGCAGAAGTCCAATTCAAAAATTGATCCCTCTTTAGACTCCCTTAGGATCCTCCTCAAGAGTAGAGGTTTAGACCTCTCTGATATCCAGACCCACCAGGCCTGGTACTGTTTACTGAAATACAAAAAGGGCAAACTTTTTGATTGGGACACTTGGGATAGGGTTGAAAACCTAATCAGAATAGCTCAAATGGAAAGGGGGAGATTCCCCCCTTGAGGATGCTCCCCACTCTGGAAGCTCTGAAGGGGTGCTTCCCACCCCCCCAAAATACATGGATGGAGGCCCTGTCCCTGAAGGCCATCAGAACCGGATCTGACACCTAAGATAGATTCACAAACCCTCTATCCCTCCCTTGACTCCTTTGGGAGCGCTCCCTGGCCCCGTAAGGGTCCACTCCAGCTGGACCCTCAAATCAATCCTTTTCGGGCCCCATCAACACCACCTTCATATGGAGGGGGGATGACATACAACTCTGGGGAGGGGCCACAGGCATTCCCCATAAACCTGGCACGAGGAGGAAACCGGCCTTTAGATTGGTACCCATGGGAGGCCAAGGACCTCAAAGAGCTCTGCAAGTCAGTGGCAGAAGAGGGCCCCAATTCTCCCTGGGCCAAGATGCTGTTGCAAGACATTGCCTACCATCCCTGCATCCCTCAGACTGGATTGATGTGGCTAAGGCTGTTTTCTCTAGTCCTATGTTCATCAAATGGACCTCCATTTTCAAGGAGGAGTGTAGACTTAAGGTGGAGGAGAATCAGAGAGCCAACCCTCCCATCCCTATTACATTTGGGATACTTTCAGGGACAGGGGAGGGGTACCACACAGGGATCCAGCAAGCAGCCGTCTGCAGCCCTCACAGAGACCAGATGAGACAATGTGGATTGGACACTTGGGGGAAACTAAACAAGGGCCCTACTGAGTCACAGATCTCCAGGGTGAGGCAAAAGCCCGGGGAATCAGTGTTGGATTTCATTGATAGGGTTCAGCAAAGCATCCCTTGAAAGCACCCTGCGGGGGAGCTTAGAGACATGTTTGTAAGGCTCTTGGTATGGGAAGAGATGAACAATGACCACTGCTTAGCATGTGTGGGCTTGAAGGACCAGTCTATGAGTAGCTGGGTGATTGCATCACAAGATGGGGGCACCCCACACCACCAGTCCCAGTCCCTGACCCTTGCCTACAGGCCCAGACAGTGGCAATGACTGAGGCTCAAGCTTTGGTGGTGCAGGAGGAGAAGCCCTACAAAAAAGGGGAAGAGGATGGGGACCTGCTTTAGGTGCAGGCAAGAGGGCCACTTCAGAAGGGACTGCCCTCAAGGGGGCTGCCAGGGCATGGCTGGGGGCGTGGAGCAGGCCTCCCGCCACCCTGTGTCCCCAGTGTAAGAAGGGCTACCATTGGAAAAATGACTGCAGATCAAAGTTTGACCTGGAAGGCAAGCCTTTAAACTATTCTTGGGGTTGCCTCCAGCCCCATCACACCAAGGAGGAGCATGTCAGGAAAAATGAGGTGCCAGGCATGAAAATGTGAGAACCCAGGCTCACTGGGCTGTCCCCTTAACTGAGGGCTTGTGCCCCCAAATGTCAGTTGTCATTGGGGGCCTCAGATTCCAGTGCTTGATAGATACCGGAGCAGACAGGACAGTTTTAAGAAAAGAGGAGGTGCCTGCCTCCTGGTCCCTAACACCTGGGCGCATAGTTTTGGGGGTGGAAGGGAACTCCAGAAGAGATCTCCACCCTCATGCGATGGGTGGGTCCAGATGGAAACCAGGGTAAGGTTAGACCACTGGTAGCCCGGGGCCTCACATCCAACCTTCTAGGCCAGGACTTACTGGAGCAGATGGATGCAGTGCTGACCACTGATTATAAGATATTTTCTGAGGATCCCCTGAATGAACCCCCTACTCAGAAAAGGGGAAACAAGTCAAAATCTACCCCCAATCATAGGGGCCACTGCTCCCCAGTTTCCTCCTATTAGATGGAAGCTGGGTAAACCCATTTGGGTAAAGCAGCAGCCTTCAACATGACCAAAATTAGAAGCTTTACACCAGCTAGTGGAGGAACAACCGAGGCTCGGGCATATTCGCCCAACTATGTGTCCCTGGAACACGCCCATCTTTATTATCCACAAACCTCAGGGTCATGGTGCATGCTACAGGACTTAAGGAAGGTAAATGATTGGATGGAGCTGGTCGGAACCCCCTTGCAGGTCACACCCTGGACTACCGCAATCCCCACAGACTTCTCGATTGTAGTAATCAACTTTAAAGATTGATTTTTTCTCAATCCCCCTGCACCCAGAAGACTGTGGTAAGTTTGCCTTTTCAGTGCCATCTCTCAACTACTCTCGGCCTGATCGCCGATATGAGTGGGTAGTGCTACCCCAAGGTATGGCCAACAGCCATGCATTCTGCCAATGGTACATCGTCAACCTCCTGGCCCCCATACTGTCACGGAAATATTCCCTATTATACCTCTATATGGATGATCTGATTATTGGCCACTGGAATCCTCACAATTTTCAAGGATTCCTCAATATAATATCACAAACGCTAATACAGGGGGGCATTCATGGTGGCACCTGAAAAGATCCAACGACTCCCCCCTTTTAAGGTATTAAGCACCCATCTCTCCCTCACAAAGGTCAGTTCTGTAAAACCTAACACAGAAGTACCAGAACAACTCACCCTGACACAGCTCCAAAGTCTGCTCAGTGAGATTAACTGGCTTAGTCCCTGGGTGGCCGTACTCACAGAGACATTTTTTTTTTTGGAATTTAAAAAGATAATGTTTATTCAATAAATACAAAGTTTATAAACATATTATTACTATGAGTATTGATGTTGGAACGCATCCCCCACCACCATAGGCATATGTATTTAATTTTTTATTTATTTTTGTGTGTGTATCAATGTACTGTCTGCATGCAGGTCTGTGCACCCGTGTCATGCAATGCCGCGGAGGTCAGAAGAGAGTCTCAGATTCCCCTGGAGCTGGAGTTCTCCTGGAATTGGAGTTTCAGACTGCTCTCAGCCGCCATGTGGGTGCTGGGGATGGAACCCGGGTCTTCTGTAAGAGCGGTCGACGCTCTTAACCGCTAGGCCATCTCTCCAGCTCCAGGCACATGTATTTAAACACTTCGTCCCTAGCTGGTGGCACTGTTTTGAAAGGTTGTAGAACCCTTTAGGAGGTAGAGCCTGACTGAGGAATTGGGTCACTGGAGACAGGCCTTGAAGTTTCAGACATACAGGGAACAGGATATACAATCCCTATTATCTTTGTTTCAGGATTACATTCCAGGGGATGCATATATTAAAGGAAGATATTCCCTTAGTAACAAGTTCTTCATTTCAGTAGTAACAACACAGTGTAATATAGTCATGCATGAAACCATAATTAGGTAGCTTGAAATTGACTCATGGATAGAACAAATATTTTATTTGATTCTTCAAGGAATGTTCTTACTTGACTGAAAATTTTAAAACACAGAATGAAGAAGATTATGGAAAAATGCAAACCAGGAATATGGTTTGCTGTGAAGTGTATCTGGATTGTCCTCAAGGACACAAAGATAGGCTAGCTGCCCATGCCTGATTTACATAAGTGAGCACTAAGGGTTGCCTGGTGAAGCTGTGAGTGCCTAGTCCCTGGATATGTTTAAACAGAAGCTAAAGAACCCTAAGGAAGAAATGTTGCACAGTGATTATGCATTTTAGTAGATTAGCCTACATAATTTTAAGACTTGCAAAGTCAGTTTTAATAACACAAGTGTGTGTAATTATAACTGCAAGTAATAAAGTGAACATAACTTATGTAATCTTTTTTTTTATTTTTTATTTTTAAGGGATTCTACAATATAATGACACAGTTGTTTGAAGATAACTTTGATGTTACTCAGTATGTCATACAATTAGGTAATTAGTACATTTTGCAAGTATCTATGTCCAAATTTTGAACAACCCAAGATTCCCAAAGTCCAGTTGGAGAAGCTTGTATGCACAGGCATGTTGATCAATTAGGAGTCCAGACATATTCCTGTAGTCTCATGATTCACCCCTATCTCTCTGCAGCCCTTACAATCTACCATGCCTCCTCTTCCGCAGTTTGTTCCCTGGGCTTTGGGAAAGGGGCACAAGTGGGTGAGAAGAAAACAGTCTAATTTCTTTGGAGTTGTCATTTTGGACTCCGGTCTGTTCAGTTTGTTTCCCTTCACGGATTGACAGCTTTCACAGTGATACCCTTTTCAGTCATACTAACAAAGCTCAAGCTATTGGATGTACAGGCATTTAAGCAGTACCACTTATTGTGTCAAGCTAAGCTGTGAGCATAGACACAGATGCTTGGATGGTATGCTAATCCGCAAACTGTGGTTTCTCTATAAAGGGTGACAAGTTCTTATTGTGGCTTATAACATCGCCTAACCACTAGAGGACATAAGCTTGTGGCATCCGCTGTGAGTTATTCCTCCAAGGAGAGAGCTAATAGCCAAATAGTTTTGGGATATAATATAGACACTTGGCTGCCACTGTTGCACTGTATCTCCAGGCTGTTGAGGTGTAGCTGATATTTTCGGAGGAGTCTTGTTTGTCTCAGGGAGACCAATATTTTGCTGTATTGCTGTAGTGGCCTTTGGTAACGCTCTCTAGCATTTCAGAGGCCAGTTGTACGCTAGCAGGTGACGTCTCATAACATTTTTCATGCTCACACCAGGTCTTCGACAACAGGGACTTACTGCCTTTCTCCTTGCATATATCCCATTTATAGGCAAAAGGCCTTTATAATTTGGGGGGGCGGGTTTGAATCCCCTAGCCAACATCTCCTAGGCAGAATAATTCATTGCTGATGTCAGAGCTTTCCTGTAGTAATATATTTTGCTTAATTACACAACTTATAAACACTTTACTATTGAATTTGGCTCTAGATAGAGAAATATCCTTTCACAGTTCCTATGCCTATCAATCAGTTAATACGTTGTGCCTGTTTTATAGGAAATTACCACCGTAACAATTGGCTCTAGTTTACAGTTTGGGAGTGGTTTCATTACCATCCTGTTTTCCTTTTTTCAAAAAAAAAAAAAAAGAAAAAAAAAGGGGGGGGAGAGGTAGGAAGGTTTCTCAGCATTAGGGTCCATTATTAACAGTCAACCCCAATATTATTCAGAGAGATGCTCAGTGACCGTGTCTCAGGCAGTCTGATGTTCCTCATTCCTTAGTGTTCAGATGGGTCAACCTCTCTGCTGACATTCCCCAGTTCATCCTGCACAGCCATAAGTTGTATGTTTTCAGGCATTTAGATTGGTGACTTTTACCTGTGGGAACATAAAATTCTCCTCCCATTGTTATTTTCAAGATCAGAAAAATTGAAAATTTATCAATAGGATTGAAACACAGAGTTTTCCATTTGTATCCCAGAAAGGATAGTACCCCACCTCCCCCCTTCCTCTTTTCTTTTTTTTTTTTTTTTTTTAGGTTTTTGTTTTGACCTATAGATGCCTAAGTTGTATTACACATACCCATAAGCAGGAGCCAAGGCATAAGCTTTCATTACATTTACCCAAACTGGTTCTCATTGACTGTATGCTACTTATTTGGGAAGGAAATTTAAGCTTAGTTCCTTTAACTTGTCCTACAAGTAAAGAAAGTGTTATAATGTGATATTGTGTTATTCAGAAAAAATATATAGGCCATTTGTATACCTTAACCCGATACAAATTATAAATAAGACCAATTAACATTTTATATTCCCGATTGGTTCAATTGTATTACCATTTCCACCAAAACCTACACCTAAATTTAATTAATCTAAACAATTCACTAAGCCATTGAAATATCCTATACTTGGTGGATAAAGCTTGGGCAGAGTTGAGAACCTGCTAAATAAATTTTACCCAATAAACACTTTGCTCTTTAACGCTTTATGACTGGACTAAGACTTCTACTTATTTGGTAAGTAAAAATTTAAGCTTAATTCTTTTAAATTGTCCTACAAGTAAAAGAAAGTGTTACACTGTGATGTTGTGTATTTCAGAAAAATATAGAGCCCAACCCAATACTAACTATGAATAAAACAACTAGCATTTTATATTCCCAGTTAGTTCAAATGTCAGTATCTAGCTCCTTTTCTTTTTTCCCAGCACAAGATTCCTGCATATAAAACCAATTTGCAAGCAGTTGTGTCCCAGCCCACAGAGCCCAAGGCTCCCACCATCTAGCTGGAGGGGCTTGAATGTTCAATCAAGTTGATCAAATAAGTGTCCAGACTATATTGTCATAGTTTTACCGTTCACCCCAATCGCCGCTCCTACAATATACCACTCCCCCTCTTCCACAGATTGTTCCTTAGGCTTAGAGATGGGGCACAGGTGGACAAGAAGCACAACAGTCTACTTTGTCTGGAGATGTCGTCTTGGACTCTAATCAGTTCTGGCTGTTTCCTTTCATGGGCTGCCCGATTGCCCAGGGACAGGCTTCCAATCCTACTAATGAAGCACAAGCGGTTAGATATATATGTATTTAAACATTGCTAGTTATTATGGTAGGTTACTTTGGTATAGACACATATGTCTGGATGGTGTCTTAATCCCTGAATTACTTTTCTTTTTCCCCCTGAGAGAGATGACAAGGCCTTACTGTGGCATATATATCTCCTAATCGCTAGAAGGTATAAGCTTGTGGCAACATCCTCGAGTTATTTGTCCAAGGAGAGAGCTAATAATCAAATAAAGTTGGGATATACAGACATATGGCTGCCTCTGCTGCACAGTATCACCAAGCAGTTGGGGTGTAGCTGATGTTGGTGGCGGAGTTTTGCTTGACTCAAGGAGACTAACCTTTGCTTTATTAGTTCAGTGGCCTTTGGTAACACTCTCTGGTATTCCAGAGACCAACTGTATACTTGTAAGTGCGATCTCGATACAATCCTCCCATGGTTACATTAGGTCATTGACAGCAGGGCAGACCTTACCACCTCTTTTCTTGCAGATATCCCAGTTTACAGGCAATAAGCCTTAACCTTTTTTTTGGGGGGGGGGCTTGGGTCCCCTGGCTAGCATCTCCTTGGCAGAATAATCCGATGCTGCTTTCAGTGCTCTCTTGTATTAATTATATGAACTACTTAAAGTAGTGTTTAAGTGTATTGTCTATTCAGAAACAAACACAATACTTTAGTATTGTGTTTGTTTCTGGATAGACAATAATCCTTTTTACAGTTCCTATGTATATTAGTCAATTGAAGAAAGCCGTTTTTCCAGTTTTATAAGAGATTACTTCTATACCAGTCAGCTCTAATTTACCATTAATGGATGACTTCATTACCACCCTGTTTTTCTTTGTTCTGTGAAAAAGAGGTAAGGAGGTCTCTCATATTGAAACTGTGCTGCACCTAGAAGGTAAAGTTCGTTAGGACTCACTGTAAACAGATGTTACACCTATGGTCCTCAGAGATGTTTGATGCCTGTAGCAGTCTGAGGCTTTTATTCCTTTTAGTGTTAAGATTGGTGAACTTCTCTGCTGGTATTTCATGGTACAACCTATACGACGGAAGGCTGTATCCATTCTTTCTCTGCCTTTGAGTTGGTGTCGTTTTGACCTGTGGGAACATACAAATCTTTTCCCATGGTTAGTCTTAAGATTAAATTGAAAGTTTTGGACAAAAAGGTTTAATATATAACTGTATCTCCCCTTTTTTTAAATTTTATTTTTTGACCCATGAGTCTCAGGAAGGCATTTGTAGTACACTTACCTATAGGCAGGGATCAAAGAGTAAATTTCATCAAATTTGCCCTTTTTTTTTTTTTTGGGTGAGTGCATGATGTTAATTTGGGAAGCAAACTTAAATCCTTTAGTTAAGTTATCCTACAGGTAAAAGAGGATGTTACAAGCTGATACTGCATAACACAAAAATTATAGAGAACATTTGTATATGTTAATCCCAAAGCTATTGTTATATAAATTTTGAGTAAAATACCATATAATTTTAAATTAAATATACATTAATAGAATATAGACCCATGTCCCTCTCCCGCCGCTCCCACCCCTCCCACCCCTCCCGGTTCACCATTTCAGTCGGTTTTCTGATGCAGTCTTTCAGTTGTTGTTCTTTTAATATGCATCCCTCATCACAAGAAATATTAATAACTGGGTTATTGATGCTAGCATCCACATATGAGGGATACCATTCGACGTTTGTTTTTCTGTGATTGCGTTACTTCACTTAATATAATATCCTCCAGCTCCATCCATTTACCTGCAAAGTTCATGATATCATCCTTCTTTATTGCTGCATAGAACTCCATTGTGTACATGTACCACATTTTTTCTATCCACTCAGCAGTTGAGGGGCATTTGGGTTGGTTCCAGCTTTTTGCTATTGTGAACAGAGCTGCAATAAATATAGCTGTGCATGTATTTCTGCAGTAAGATGAGTCTTGTGGGTATATACCTAGGAGTGGTATGACTGGATCAAATGGCAAGCTCATTTTGAGTCTTCCAAGGGTTCTCCACACTGCTTTCCATAGTGGCTGTACCAGTTTACATTCCCACCAGCAATGGATGAGTGTTCCCCTTTCCCCGCAACCTCTCCAGCACTTGGTATCATTTGTTCTCTTGATCCTGGCCAGTCTTATCGGAGTGAGGTGATATCTTAGAGTGGTCTTAATTTGCATTTCCCTAACTATTAGTGACGTTGAACAGTTTTTAAGATGCTTCTCAGCCATCTCTAGCTCCTCCTCTGTGAAGTCTCTATTCAGCTCTTTGCTCCATCTTTTGAGTGATTCATTTGTTTTCTTTTTTCTTTGTTTTTTCAGTAGTTTGTATACTCTGGAAATTAATGCTTTGTCAGATGTATCTGCAGTAAAGGTTTCTTCCCACTCAGTGGGTTTTCTCTTTACTTCCTTTATTGTTTCTTTTGATGTACAGAAGCTTTTGAGTTTAATGAGGTCCCATTTGTCAATTGTCGATCTTATTTCTTGTGCAGCTGCTGTCTGATTTAGGAAGTCTTTTCCTACACCTATGTCTTGTAGTCTGCTGCCAAGTTTTTCTTCTATTACCTCCAGAGTTTTGGGTTTCACGTTGAGGTCTTTAATCCATCTGGAATTGACTTTTGTGCAAGGCGAGAGGTAGGGGTTTAATTTCATTCTTCTACAAGTGGTGATCCAGTTTTGCCAGCACCACTTGTTGAAGATGCTGTCTTTCCTCCATTGTGTCTTCTTGGCCCCTTTAACAAATATGAGGTGGCTGAAGTTGTATGTGCTCAGGTTTAGATCTTCAGTTTTATTCCATTGGTCAACTGGTCTGTTTTTGTGCCAATACCAAGCTGTTTTTATGACTATAGCACTGTAGTATAGTTTTAAATCTGATATAGAGATGCCCCCTGTATTGCTCTTTTCGATCAGGGTTGCTCTGGCTATTCGAGGTCTTTTGTTTTTCCAAATGAAATTGAGGATTTTTTTCCAAACCTGTGAAGAAGCTCTTGGGGATTTTGATTAACACTACTGTTTGACTTACTTAGAGATAGAAGCCCCAAGAGGAGATCCCCATTACACAAGAACATTGAGAGATCTTCAGGGTTTTTCAATAGGCTTTGCATTCCTGCTCCTTAGCTAGATCAGAGAATACTCTCTATCCCTATGGGTGCTTGCAGGACCTGGCTTAGCTAGAGCAGTAATCACTCTAGAGCCTGCTGGACTACAGTCCATTCTGGAGAGAAGGCCAAACATGCCCAATCTCATTTTCTGCAATGCTTCGCAACATTAGGGCTGCCCTGCCAGGTGAAATCAGACAGTGGACCTTGCTTCACCTCAAAGGCTCTTGCAGGCTTTTTCGAGAGATGGGGCCTCAAACATGCTACAGGAATCCCTTACAATCCTCAGGGACAAGCCATTGTTGAAAGACACTACCAATACCTTAAGGAACAATTACAAAAACAAAAAGGGGGAATAAGCCCCCACCTGCAGCTGGCGGAGGCCCTGTTTACTATAAATATTTTAAATTTTTCTAAAGAAATGAATGAATCAAGATTACAAAAACATTAGGGGCATTCGAGCCTCAGGCACCAGGTAAAGGTCAAATGGAAGGACCCATTGATGCATCAGTGGAAGGGCCCAGACCCACTGCTCACAATGGGGAGGGGCTTTGGCTGCATATTCCCCATAGGGGAAGAAGCCCCAATTTGGACACTGGCTAGAAACCTCAAATAGCTCCCCCAACAGGGGGACAATGATAATGACACCTCCAGGGGATGTGTCACCCCTGGGGATTGTCCCTCTCTACTTCCCTCAGGATCTGCCTAGGATGAAAATGTTGCAGCTCCTCCTGCTGCTGGCTCTCATCCCGCCAAGTGCCAGGGGATTCAGAAACTCTAATGAGGCTGTGAAGGGCCTAGAGGAGAAGTGCTGCTTCTATGCTAATCAGTCTGGAATTGTGCATGGCAAGATAAGAAAATTACAGGAAGACCTGGAAGAAAGAAGGAAGAAACTGCTAGAGGACCCATTTTGGACCTGGCTACACGGCCTCCTGCCCTACTTACTCCCCCTGCTTGGAGCCCTCCTTATGCTTTTCCTTCTTCTCACCTTTGGCCCATGCATTGTTAATAAATTCATACAGTTTATCCAGGGCAGGTTAGAAGCGGTAAAGTTACATGAGGTCGAGGTCCACTATCACAGGCTCGCCAGCCAGGAATCAGGGTCTTATGAACAGCCATCTTTGTGCGATTACCTGACCCCCACCCTCCATGTGGCCAATGAAGGTAAGACCCCAGAGAGACTGGGGCAACCTAAGTCAGGACATGGAGAGGCTCTTCAGCAGACCAGAGTCATAGCACCTGACAATGGGTAAGATCCTTCTGCACTTAGCCAACCTAAGACAGCAACCAAAACCTTAGCTGTTTGTGTCCCAAAGATGGGTAAGACTGAGTTCGCAAGAACAGACAACCTAAGACAGGGGCTATGTTTCTCCTCCTGCATTACAAAAACAAAAGGGGGAATTGTTGGGCCCTGTGGACCCTCCAAGAGAATGTGGCCTACTGTAATCCCCTGAGCCTGACTGGAGTTTGGTGACCTGTCTTTGATGGGTCACTTCTGCATGGGAATGACTCAGCATAACCCGATCTGAATTACTATTGGTCCAAAGCTATCCTCCCACTCTACTATTTCCTCTCCCGCCTTCTTTTCTCCACCCCTCCACCGAGCAGATATAAGCTGCTACCTGATGCAATACAGTAAGTCCTTGCTTTGATGAGCTCCGGGTCTGGTGTATTCTCTTGCAGACCTTTAACATTCATCATCCTGCTCAGCCCCATCCACCGAGAGGCTGGCTGGTTAGAGCCTCTTCTCCCCCGTGACTCTTCAGGTGACACCCACATCCCTCAAGTGTTTTTACCTGCAGTGTTAGATCATCTATTTGTTCCCTTTCTGTTTTATTTTGATGTTGTATTGTCTTTTTCGTTCAACTCCATAAATACTTTTATTTCATTCTTTATTTCTTCACTGTATGACCCATTCATTATTCAGGATTGTATTGTTTAGTCTCCCTGTGTGCTTGTAGCTAGTTGGACTTATTCTGGTGTTCATATTGAGCTTTATTGCACTGTGGTGTGATAGAATGCATGGAATAATTTCTATCCTTCTGTATTTGTTGAGATTCCTTTTGTGCCCCAGTATGTGGTTGATTTTGGAGAATGTCTTGTGAGATGCTGAGTAGAAAGTATATTCTCTGGTATTTGGGCGGAATATTCTGTAGATGTCTGTGAGGTCCATTTGGTGTATTATATTGTTCAGTTCTGATATCTCTCTGTTTATTTTTTGTCCTGTGGATCTATCCAAGGGGCACAGTGAGGTGTTGAAGTCTCCAACTTTTAGTGTGTTAGTATTAATATGTGTCTTGTGGTCTGGAGAGTTGTGTTTATAAAGTTAGGTGCACCAGAATTTGGTGCATAGACATTTAGGGTTGTTATGCCTTCATGTTTCATTGTTCCTTTGACAAGGATACAATGACCCTCTTTGTTTCTTCTGATTAATTTTACTTGGAGATCTATTTTGTCTGATATCAGCATAGCCACTACAGCTTGTTTCTTAGTAGCATTTGCTTGGAATTTTTTTCCATCCTTTCACTCTAAGGTGGTGTCTGTCCTTGAGGGTGAGATGGGTTTCTTGTATACAGCATATGGAAGGGTTCAGTTTCCTAATCCATTCTCCCAGTTTTTGCCTTTTGATTGGGGAGTTTAGACCATTAGTATTTAAAGTTATTATTGGGAGATGTATGCTGATTCCTTCCACCTTATTTTTTGTTTGAATTATTGGTCTATTTTTTTATATTTACTCTGTTACAATTTTGTTGATTTCTCTAATTGTTTAGGGATAGTTGTTTCTTTCCCCTGTTCTTTGGGCTGCCTCACGGATTTTCTGGAGTGTTGGTTTCTGAGACATGTATTCTTTCATCTTTTTTATGTTGTGAAAGATTTTTCTTTCTCCTTCAACTATAATTGACATTTTTGCTGAATATAGTATTCTGGGTTGGCAAAAGTCGTTTAGGACAGGGAATACTTTGGTCCACCTTCTTCTAGCTTTCATCGTTTGGGCTGAGAAATCAGCTGTGATTCTGATGGGTTTCCCCTTATATGTAACTTGTTGTTTTTCTCTTGTGGCTTTCAGTATTTTGTCTTTGTTTTGTGCATGTAGTGTTTTAACAATTATATGGTGTGGGGAGTTTCTCTTCTGGTCCTGTCTATTTGGTGTTCTATATGCTTCTTGTATTTCTATGGGATAATCTTTTTTCAGTTTAGGGAAATTTTCTTCTATTATCCTTTTGAAGATCTGGTCAATAGTGTTGTCTTGGGACTCCTCTCCATCCTCTATCCCTATGATGGGCAGGTTTGGTCTTTACATAGTGTCCCAGCTTTCCTGGTTGTTCCACTCTTGTGTTTTTTTTTTTTTTTCATAATCTTTACTTGATCTTTGTAGTTGCTCCGTATTATCCTGAAGGTCTGATATTCTCTTTTTCTTCTTGTTCCATTCTGCTTCTGAGGCTTTTTCCCATCCTTTTCTGGTGGTTGGATGAATGTTCAATATCGTTTTTCATTTCATCCTGTGATTTCTTTAGATTTTTCCACTTCCCTCTGGAGTCTATCATTCTCATCTTGTATCTTCTCGGTTCATTGGCCATTTTCCTTGTTCATTTCGGCCTGAGATCTTTTCTGTGTTTCCACTTCCTTCTGGAGTTTGTCATTTTCTCACTCTAGGTCCTTCTTGAGTTTTCAATCTCTCCCCTTAGTTCTTTCCACAGTTTGTCATTATCTGCCTCTAGGTCATTCCTGTGGTTTTCATTCTCTTCCCTTAGTTCTCAGATTTCTTTGAATGTGTCTAAAGTTGTTCTTCTAAGGTCAGTGCCTTGGTTTCTTTCCTTGGAGAAGTCATTGTAGGTATCTTCTGTAGGGTTGGTAGAATTCAGTGTGGATTTATTATGAGCTTTTTTCCTTTTTTCTTTGTGTCCATGGCATGTGGATTTGTCTGTTTATTTGCTTCTTTGAATTCTGGTACCTCAACGTTGGCTGCACAGACTATAATCACCAATGCTCCACCTGTTAGGCCCTCTGCAGGAAAGCTCCACCAGAATGGGTTGGGGGACACAAACATTGGGTTAGGTTGCTACTTAGGGCCTCAAGGGTCAAGGCAGGTTTGTCTTGACTCACTGGAACCTCACTGACTCCGGAAGAGTGTCTGCAGTCTGAGCTGGAACTTCCAGGGACAGGTGGTGCGCCCCCTAGTGACAAGGCAGATCTGCTTTGACTCACCAGAACCTCACTGACTCCAGGAGAGTGTCTGCAGTCTGAGCTGGAACTTCCAGGGACAGGTGGTGCGCCCCCTAGTGACAAGGCAGATCTGCTTTGACTCACCAGAACCTCACTGACTCCAGGAGAGTGTCTGCAGTCTGAGCTGGAACTTCCAGGGACAGGTGGTGCGCCCCCTAGTGACAAGGCAGATCTGCTTTGACTCACCAGAACCTCACTGATTCTGAGAGGGTGTCTGCAGTCTGAGCTGTGACTTCCCAGCCTATGTTTGACCTTTCTTATTTAAACCCACACAATGCCTAATTAAACAACTAGATTTCATGGCAGTCCACATTTATTTATAATCAGCCTCAATATCTACTGTGAAAAAGTTTTCTGGTAGATGTGAAATTTTCTATAACTCCCATATTTGTGGTTTTCCTCTTTCTGGTAGTTTCCAGAACCCAGTGTCCCACACATTTATAAGGAGAGGTATGGGATGAGACATTGGAGCTCCCCACTCAGTGTGGTTTCACATCCCTAGGATTAAGGTCATATTTAATTTGGAGAAGTTGGGAAAAGATTTGGTGGAGGCCTTCCAGTCCTTGGATTTCAATTGTGCTATCTTTGATTACTCACTACAACAGAGTGTTTATTGCAGGATCTTGATTCAACATCAAATAGACAGGAGCTTGAAGTTAATGTAGGTCCTGATAATCATGGATATGGGGCTCATTTTAAATCCTTGAAAAGTGTATTCATTATTTCTTTGGACAAATATCCCAAGCCAGTTTTGTCTACAACTGTTGTCTGTAATGATTACTGTACATTAGCCATACTGGTGGTACTGTGAAATAGAACAGGAATGTGTTCTCAGGTCCAGCAGAGGGCACTCTAGATCCATCAATACTCAAGAAGACATGTAAGGCTAGTACATAAATTGAAGTACTGGAGAATGAGGTTTATGTCAACATATGTGGTTTTCATTGTAAATGTCCTCACCTTAAGAATATGCAGTTGACATGTGAAATTTTCAAGCTCAAAATACAGTGAATATCCTTTGTTACATATGACGAATATGTACTGTTTCTTGATTATTTTATTTTCATAAGAAATTTGGGGGCTGGAGAGATGGCTCAACAGGTAAGAGCCCTGACTGCTCTTGCAGAAGACCTGGATTCGATTCCCAGCATTCACATGGAGGCTAAGAACCGTCTTTAACTCCAGTTCCAGGGAATCCAACGCCCTCTTCTGACCTCTGTGGCATTGCACGACATGGGTGCACCAAACTACATGCAGACAGTACACTCATACACAGAAAAATAATAAATAAATTAAAAAAGAAAGAAATTTCAATAAAACACAAAAATGAATGGTATAAAACTTATAATTGTGGGCCTCCCCTTGCCTCACCACAGGCGCCGTCATCGCCAGCAGCGCACCATGGACCAGCTGCCCGGTTGGGCACTGGGGACTGCCTGCCTTCTGCTCTTGGCAGCCAGATGGCTGGGACCAGAGTCCTGGGGCTCCCCCACACCTCCGCTGTCCCCCGCTGTCCTGTGGCTGCCCCTGCAGCCCAGGGCTCCAGGTGGCTCGAAGGACACCTGTATATTGTGCAACAGCAGTGTCTGCGGCTTCCAGTGACCAGAGGAGATGGGCCAGTGGACAGTGACTTCTTGGAGGCAGTGAAGCTACACATCTTGAGCCATGTGCAGTTGCGAGGCCGGCCTAACATCACGCACGCTGCGCCCAAGGCCACCATGGTCACGGCCCTGCAAAAGCTGCACACAAGAAAGGTGTTCGAGGACGGCCACGTGGAGATCCCCCACCTCGACGGCCACGCCAGCCCTGGTGCCAATTGCCAGAAGTGCATCAATTAGATTATCAGCTTTGCGGAGACGGATGGTCTCTCCTCCTCCCAGGTCTGCCTGTACTTCATCATCTCCAATGAAGGCAACCAGAACCCATTTATGGTGCAGGCCAGCCTGAGGCTGTACCTGAAACTCCCCCCCCCCCACCTCCTAGAGAAGGGCAGCCAGCAGAAGGTGCGGGTCAAGATGTACTTCCAAGAACAAGGTCAGACTGAAAGGTGGAACGTCATAGATAAGAAGGTGGACCTGAAGCATAGTGGCTGGCACACATTTCCAATCACAGAGGCCATCCAGGCCCTGTTTGAGCAGGGAGAGTGATGACTCAACCTGGATGTGCAGGACCACAGCTGTCAGAAGTTGGCCGTGGTCCCCGTGTTTGTGGACCCAGGTGAGGAGTCCCACAGGCCCTTTGTAGTGGTGCAGGCCTGCTTAGGTGACAGCAGGCACCACATTTGAAAATGAGACCTGGATTGTGATGGGCGGACAAACCTCTGGTGTAGGCAACAGTTCTTCATCAATTTCCAGCTCATTGGCTGGAATGACTGGATCATCGCACCCATTGGCTACTACGGGAACTATTGTGAGGGCAGCTGCCCAGCCTACCTGGTTGGCATCCCTGGCTCACCCTCCTCCTTCCACACAGCCATGGTGAACCAATATCGCATGCGAGTCCTGAGCCCAGGGCCCATGAACTCTTGCTTCATTCCCACGAATCTGAGCTCTATGTCCATGCTGTATTTCGATGATGAGTACAACATTGTCAAGAGGGATGTGCCCAACATGATCGTGGAGCTCTGTGGCTGTTCCTGATGGTGGCAGTGGGTGTGGAGTACAGGCTCAGTGAGCTTTGGGGCAGCAGGAGACATGGGTAAGCTGAGCGTGGTCAGTCCATTGGGCTGTGGTGAG
This sequence comes from Rhizomys pruinosus, assembly GCA_009823505.1. NCBI lineage: Eukaryota > Metazoa > Chordata > Mammalia > Rodentia > Spalacidae > Rhizomys > Rhizomys pruinosus. The sequence continues at coordinate 1,056,701 of VZQC01001662.1, read as the reverse complement.
TGCCAGGGTGAGGCCTGAAAGGATTTTCTCCTGCTTCAGAACCAGAGGGAGAACCTTCCCCTGACATGAGACTTCCAACCGCACACATAGACATGTACAGCTAGTCGTATACTGCCACCTACACAGCAGCCTCCAGGATACCATCAAAAGGATATGGTGAAAAATGGCAGCTTAGCTACCAATGCCTGTCAGTTGGGAGAATGAGGTGAGCAGCCACCATTTCCACCAGCTGGATGGGCACTCTGATTCACGCCTTCTGGCAACACATAAAAGCACAAAGACAGCAAGACAGAGAGAGTGAGCCAGAGAGCCACGGAGAGGAGAAGCAGAATGGGGAACATGGCCGGGTGGAAGTCTGTGTGCTCCAGACTGGTCTCAGGCTCCTTCACCACAGAGCCTGGCGCAGTCCTGCTTTCACGCTCCTTGCCTTGCCTCCTCCATGCTTTGAGGCCAGCAGAGCTGTGCTTCCTGATTCTTGGAGAGGGCAAGTGGCCCTGGAGGGACCTGTCACAGAGACTATTGGAGCGGGGGCAGTGACCCTTTGGCTATTGGTTGAGTGTGTGTGTTTGTTTTGGGGGTGGGATGGGTGGGAGAGGAGAGGGGTCTTAATTTTTACGCTTTAAACTCATCTCCATCAATTGACAGGTCATTTATGCCAGTTGTGTAACTGAAAAGGGACTCCATCAGGTTTGACCTTTGGAGTGGAAAATCCAAATGGTTCTAAATGAGAAGAAAATATGTTGCAATCATTGCCCTTTGCTGGGGGAATTCCCCTAGTGCTAGAGGAGGGTGTGGATGACCACTAGGTAAAGCTAAGAGACCACAGGAGGCAGAGGTAGGGTGGAAGCTTCAGTAAGAAGCTTAGCTGCCCTTAGAGAGATGGGGAAGGTTGTCCATGGACATGGTCCCTGCCCACTTCATACACCTGCCTGCCTGCCCCACAGAGCATTTGCAGACCTTCCTGAATGCACATGACATTAGCACTTGCAGATCTACATGTGTCCAGAAGTGGCTGTGGGGCAAGCACTGACGTGGTTCTCACTGTAGATGTCTAAGTGTCACATGAACTATGCAATTTAAAGGCTTGACCCACACTAGGTGAAACTGGACTTGTAGGACTCTTTTTTTTTTATATTCTTTTATACTTGAAATAAAATCATTTGCTTCTTTTTTAAGCAAATGATTGCTTTCAATGTTTGCACTGATTTAGTTGCATGGTTAGTCAGAAACTGCCATTTGAAAAAAAGAAGTTATATTTATAGCAGCAAAAAATGAATACAGTTAAATGTATTATACATAATTTTGGAATCAAAGAGGCCAATGGATCAGTTTTAATTTTTATTAGAGGCGAGGCCATCTTATATGAGGTAGATGTTCTAAACAATCCCTTGAGTGGCCTGCCAATGTTTCAGGGTGTAAATGAATTTTATTTTTTACTCAGTTGATATGTCTTTTCTGTCCTTACACACCCAGGCGATAGAGTTAAAAAATGACTGGTAGAATGCAGGTGCATATCCTTAAATCCTCATCTTCAGTTTATTTAATAAACCTTTCCATAGATTCTGTTTCATAATAATTTAAAACCAAATGATTTTCCCCATAAGCTTGCTGTTAAAGTATTTTACGTTTGTATACAGTTTAAGAAAATAAGAGTGCCAAAAAACAACCTTATAATTTTGTTTTTATTGCTGTGACAAAACCTTGACCAAAATCTTTAAGGATGAAATGTTTTATTTCAGCCTATATGTTATCATTAAGAGAAGCCAGGGAAGGAGTTCAAGCAGAATGCCAGAGGCAGAAATTGATGCAGAGAACATGGGGGAAAGCTGCTTACTGGTTTGCTGACCCTGTTTCTATTCAGATAGATTTTAAAATCCAACTCAGGTCCACTTGCACAGAGCTGGCACAGCTGGCTAGGCCCTCCTCTTTCATTTAGCAATCAAGAAAATGTCTCACATGTAAACTCACTGGGTGTCTGGTGGGAGGAATTGATCAGCTCAATATCTGAAAGAAAACTAAATTATCAGGACTTATCAGTATGTTAAATGCACATTTGTCAAAATCATCACAATCATCTATAAAGCTGTCCCCATGATGAATAATTATCCCAACTGTTAGAATCTTGGGAGTTCAGTGGGACATGGTGGTGCACGCCTTTAATCCTAGCACTCTGGAGGCAGAGGCAAGTGGATCTTTGTGAGTTCAAGGCCAGCCTGATCGGCAGAGTGAGTTCAAGGCCAGCCTGGTTGGCAGAGTGAGTTCCAGTTCAGCTGGGACTACAGCAGGGAGTTCCTGTCTTGAAAATACAAAAAAAAAAAACATCTTGGGAGCTCAGTACCTGATATTCTATAACAAATTGGTGTCCATGGAGCCCACCGTATGCGGTGATTCTGCAGGATATATGAACTCCTTTTGGCAGATGTGTAAATAAGTAATTGACATGTAAGTTAGAATAATGGTGAGTTAGACGTTCATGCTTGTGAAACTGCAAGATTTTATTTGGTGTCATTGGGAATGGGAAAAAAACCTTTCCAGAAAACATTCCTGGTGAATGCTTTGGAAACCTTGAGTTCATCAAGAGCATCATTTTATCCCTATTGTCCCTAGATGAAAAAGCATAGACATGAATTATAGTTTAGGGGTTGTGGGTAAGAAAAAGGAACTGTCTGTGGAATATATTGAACTTAGAACCCCAAGACACATGCTGGGAAAGTAACTCAGGAGTATCCAGGTAACATTAACCATCTCATGGGTAATATAGTCACCAAGACAGGATGAAACAGTCTCTGTTGTTCTTTGCTGATTCTTGATTGAGATAAGATGGGCTCAGTGCACTTGTCACAATCATAGGTTCGTAGTCTGATATCCATTTCGAGGTTCAAATGGCCCAAGGATCATTGAAACATATTTAAATATGAGCTGCGTAGATGTAGTGAATTTATACTCATTGGTAAGGGCTCTCTGAAAAAGTCTCAGGAATGTAGAGGATGCATTTTCTTAGACAGGATGAACCCTTTGAGATTATCATGATATTGTTTTCTGACCAGGTGTCTATTGACTCCTCCTTGCCAAACTGGATCAACTCTTGATCTAATAAGTACTTTGTCTCATTAATAAGCAAATGAACCAAGTCTGTGGTGGTAAATATAAGGAAGTCTTTATCTGACAGCCCTACATGGCCATCTTCCTCTCCACAATCCTTGAGAACACAAGTAATCACCATGGGCTGGAGCTGGGTCATCTTCTTCCTGGTGGCAGCATTCAGAGGTAAGATGAACCCTGGTAACAGGAAGAGTTACCAGAAACTTTGTATTAACTAAGAGCCAGTGATTCTGGTGAACATGATACTCATTATTTTTCCCTTCCACAGGTGTCCATTCCCAAGTCAAGCTGCAGCAATCTGGGGCTGAACTGAAGAGGCCAGGGTCTTCAGTGAAGTTGTCCTGCAAGGTTACTGGCATTGACATTGCTAACACCTACATAAGCTGGGTGAAGCAGAAGCCTGGAAAGGGGCTGGAGTGGATTGGAAGCATTGATCCTGAAAATGGGAATACAGAATATGATCAGAAGTTCCAGGGCAAGGCCACATTGACTGCAGACACATCCTCCAACACAGGCTTCATGGAGCTGAGCAGCCTGACAACTGATGACTCAGCCATGTATTACTGTGCAAAGCACAGTATGACAATCCACGTTCTGAGTACTTCAAAAACCATTCAGGAACAGGAAACTGGTAGGCCTGACATGTCAGCGAATATTTTTCTGACGACTTGCTCAGAACTTGTGGTTAAATTATTGAGGAAATTACAAAAAAATATGATATTATTCTTGTATGTGGAACTCTTAGTTACCCTGCATGCCAGTCTCAAATAAGAAGTTCCTGGGCGTGGTAGAATGTAAGGGCTGCGATTGGGGCGAATGGTGAAACTACAGCAATATAGTCTGAACACTCATTTGATCAACTTGATTGAACATACAAGCTGCCCCCCCCCGCTGGATGGTGGGGCTGTGGGGGTTTGGGCACAACAGCCTGCAAATTGGTTTTACATGAAGGATGCTTGCACTCATAAATTATAACTTATTGCTAAAAAATAAAAAAAAAACTGAGAGAAAGATGCAGGACAGTTACGGCAGAATTCATGATCAGGGATGGGGTGGGGTGGGGTGGGGGGGAAGGGAAAGGGAAATATGCCTGAACTGAATTGGAAAATGATGTATGAAATACACAAAGCATCAATAAAAATAATAAAAGAAGTTCCTAATTGATAAAGTTGATCTAAACATTTGCACAGAAATATTCATTTGAACACATGCCTACCATAAATATAGCATTAATAACTTTACAGTTCTTTGTAATGGAAATAGTTGAACTTGTATTAATCATAAGTGTAATCCCCAAGAGTTGTTGAAAATGATATTGAAATACACTTTGTTAAATTTATGTGTATATCCAGTTCATGTTCTTGATATTTAAAGGGTAGTTTTAGAGATTATTTGGTTAACTCTTTGTTGTAATTTACATCCTCTATTCCTTTGTAAAACACTAACAATTCCCACTTAGGGATGAAAGAGTTTGGTGAAGTTGGTATTATTATTCAGTCTAAGGGTTTTGTTTGGTTCATGTTATCAGCCAATGAGACAGTTCAAAGAATTAAAATGCAGGAAAAGTCTCAGATCCTTAGAGAGAAATATTCAAATATATATTTCTTCAAAGAAAAAGAATGACATTTAAACACATACAGAGTCCCCTGGGCAGAATCTGGAATTTGAGCCCTTGAGTGTTCTCTTTCTCTAATTTCAGACTGGTCAAATTAAACAATCTCCAAGCTGTAGTATATAGACCTACATGATTCAAAGCAGATCAGTTGAATGAACTCTGTTGGAGTTAANAGTGTTCCCCTTTCCCCACAACCTCTCCAGCATTTGGTATCATTTGTTTTCTTGATCCTAGCCAGCCTTATCAGAATCAGATGATATCTTAGAGTGGTTTTAATTTGCATTTCCTTATTAGCCATGTTGAATACCTTCGAAGTTGTTTCTCAGCCATCTTTATTTCCTCACTTATGAAGTCTCTGTTCAGCTCTTTACTCCATCTTTTGAGTGAGTCATTTGTTTTCTTTCTTCTTTGTTTTTTGAGTATTTTATATATCCTGGAAGTTAATGCTCTGTCAGATGTATCAGCAGTGAAGGTTTCCTCCCACTCTGTGGGTTTCCTCTTCATTTCCCTGATCTTTTCTTTCACTGTACATAAACTTTTCAATTTAATAAGGTCCCACTTGCCAATTTTTGACCTTATTTCCTGCCCAGCTTCTGTCTGATTTAGAAAGTCATTTGCTCTGCCTATGTCTTGTAGGTTGCTGCTAAATTTTTCTTCTATCACCTTCAGAGTTTTGTATTTCACACTGAGGCCTTTGATCCATTTGGAGTTGATATTTCTACAGGGTGAGAGGCAGGGGTTTAATTTTATTCTTCTACAAGTGGTGATCCAATTTTGCCAACACCAATTGCTGAAGATGCTGTCTTTACTCCATTGAGTCTTTTTTGGCCCCCTTGTCAAATATGAGGTGGCTGAAATTGTATGTACTCAAGTTTGGATTTTCAGTTTTGTTCCATTGGTCTACATGTCTGTTTTTGTGCCAGTACCATGTTGTTTTATGACCATAGCCCTGTAGTATAGTTCGAACTCTGGTAAAGAAATCCCCCCTGTTTTGCTCTTTTCACTCATTGTTGTTTTGGCTATTTGGGGTATTTTGTTTATCCATATAAATTTACGGACTTTTTTCCAAGCATGTGAAGAAAGTCTTGGGGATTTTAATTGAGATAACATTGAATCTGTATATCAATTTGGGTAGAATGGACATTTTTACTATATTAATTTTCCCATTCCATGAGCATGGAAGGTCTTTCCATTTTCTGATATCTTCTTCAGTCTCCTTCTTCAGGGCTATATAATTTTTGTTGTAGAGATCTTTGGTGTCTTTGGTTAGGTTTGTTCTTAGGTAATTTATTGTTTTTCAGGCTATTGTTATTGGAAATTTCTCCTTGTATTCCTTCTTTAGTTGTTTGCTATTGGTGTAAGGAATGGTTACTTATTTTTCTATATTAATTTTGTATCCCACCACGTTACTGAAACACTCAATTGTTCCTAGAAGTTTTTCTGGTGGAATTTTTAGCATCCCTTAGGTAAACTATCATTTCATCTGTGAAAAGGGATAGTTTTACATCATTTCCTGCAGGATCCTGCCTGCAGCACTCTAGGGGTTAACAACTGCATTTCCAGCTATGGGCCGGCTCTAAGCACTGGTGACCTTTCAGAGAACATAAATAATATACTTGAGGTTGATGTTCTGGGAACTGTGCCAAGTGTGCTGCCCAGGTGGATATCATGGTCATGAGAACTTGCTAATGAGGCAAGAGACCTGTATCTCTGTGCAGAACTTTCTCTTGCAAAATTTCCCATGTCTACAAATAAGAAGCCCTTTTGTACAATAAATGAGACTTGATCAGAGCCCTGTCTTGTCTCCATTTCTCATGACCTTTGTCCTTTTCCCCTCTCTCCTTCTCTTCTAGAACCCCGTTGACTGACCCGCAGGATGGGTCAATTTCCAATTAGTACTCCTTTAATTTACTTTTCTTGCCTTATTGCCCTGGCCAGTGTTTCAGGCATTATTTTGAAGGGGAGTAGCAACAGGGGCAGCCTTGCAGAGTTCCTAACTTTAAGATGAATCCCTCTAACTTTTCTCCATTTAAGATGATGTTGGCTGTGGGTTTTCTTGTATATGGCTTTAATTATGTTGAGGAATTATCCCTCTAGTCCAATTCCTTCTAAGGCTTTGAGCATGAAGGGATGCTAGATATTGTCAAAGGTTTTTGTCTGCATCAACTGTGTTGATCCTGTCTTTCTTAAATCCCAAAACTGAGTTTTAATTGTACACTTCCTTGCATATCAATTTTCATCTCGAGATGAATTTTTTATAATATGACCATTCAAAATCTGTTAAGTTAAATTTTTTCTCAAGTATGCCTATTAAGGTATTAAATCTAATGCATGGGCACCCAAAAACATCATTAAATGAAAATGTGCACAATTAGTAAATTTAAAAAGTCCTAGGCAGTTTTGGAGCCTTTCAATTGTGTTTTCACCTTTTATTTATTTATTTTTTTTTCTATGATAAAGTTTAATTTGTAAACTAGGCACAGTAAGAGATTAGTAACAGCAACAAAGTAGAATGATTATGATAAAATGCTGCAATAAAAGTTATTTAAAACTTTTTTAAAAAGACAGATAAAGATATGTTATCTTTGTAGATTTCATTTTTTTTTCGAAAATGTAGTCTTTAATAAAGCAAGTTAATTTAACATTTTCTTTTTTTTTATTGATGCTTTGTGTATTTCATACATCATTTTCCAATTCCGTTCAGGTGTATATCCCCTTCCCTTCACCCCGCCCCACCCCTACCCATCCCAGATCATGCATTCTGCCGTAACTTTTCTGCATCTTTCTGGGTTTTTTGTTGTTGTTTTGTTTTAATTTTTTTTAACAATAAGTGATAATTTGTGAGTACAAGCATCCTTCATGTCAAACCAATTTGCGAGCAGTTGTGCCCAAACCCATACA
>VZQC01001662.1:999672-1049052 GCA_009823505.1 Rhizomys pruinosus | reverse complement strand
TTGTTGTTGTTGTTGTTGTTGTTGTTCTTTTCAAGACAGGGTCTCCCTGTGTCCCCAGCTGTCACGCCCAGCCTGAGTATAGATTTTTTAAAAGTATTTCCTTACGATGTTCTGGGTTTTTTGTTTTTGTTTTTGTTTTTGTTTTTGTTTTTTTTGTTTTTTTTTTTGGTGTCTGTTGTGATGTTTTTCCCTCTCATCTCTGATTTTGTTAATTTGTATTTGCTCTTTCTTTCTTTTGGTTAGCTGAGCCAAGGGTCTGTCTTGTTTAACCTTTCAAAGAACCAGCTCTTAGATTAATTAATTCTTTGTATTGTTTTCTTTTATTCAATTTTGTTTATTTCTCCTCTGATTTTTCTTATTTCTTCTTGTCTACTTAGTTTGGAGATCATTTGTTCTTGCCTTTCCAGATTCTTGAGTTGTGCTGTTAAGTCTTTTATATGTGCTCTTTCTGATTTTTAATGTAGGCATTAAGGGCTATAAATTTCCCTCTTAGGACAACTTTTAAGGTGTGCCAGAGGTTTTGCTGCATTATATTCTCATTTTCATTTAGTTCAGGAATACTTTGATTTCTTTCTTAATTTCTTCTTTGACCCATTGGTCACTCAGGAACGTGTGGTTCAATCTCCATCCATGAGTTTATGTAGTTTATAGAGCTTCTTTTGCTGTTGATTATAATCTTTATTGCACTATTTTTTTTAATTTGTCGTTTTGTTTTGTGTCCCAGAATGTGGTCAGTTTTAGAAAAGCTTGCATGGGCTGCTGAATAGAAAGTAAATTCTTTAGTGCATGGGTGGAATATTCTGTAGATGTCCATTATGTCCATTTCTTGTAAGGTGTCATTTAATTCACATGTCTCTTGGTTTATTCTTTGTCCAGTTGACCTGTCTATTAAAGAGAGTGGAGTACTGAAGTCACCTGCTATTACTGAGTTGTGGTTAATCTGTGTTTTATAGTCCTGGAATACTGTTTTTATGAAATTGGGTACACCAGAATTTGGTGCATTTATGTTCATGATTGTAATATCTTCTTGCTCAGTTTTTCCTTTGATTAGAATGAAGTGACCCTTTTATCTTTTCTGATTAGCTTTAATTTGAAGTCTGTTTTGTCAGCTATTAGAGTTGCAACACCTGCTTGCTTTTTAGAGCCATTTGCTTGGAATATTTTTTCCATCCTTTCGCCCTAAGGTAATGTTTATCCTTGAAGGTGAGATAGTTTCCTGAAGACAACAAAAATGGGTTTTCTTTTCTGATCCATTCTGCTAGCCTGTGTCTTTTGATGGGGGAGTTAAGACCATTGATATTTAATGATATAATTGAAAGGTATATATTGGATACTGTCATTTTAATTTATGTTTGTGGACCTATTTTGTGTTTCCATTATTATACCCTCTTCTGTTTTCTTTCTGTTGCCTCCTGAGCATGCTCATTCCTGTCATCAGTCCTTTGTATTATTTCAAGTATTCTTTGTAGGGCTGGTTTGGTAGACATGATTTTTTTCAGCCTATCTGTGTCACGAAAAATTTTCTGTTCCCCTTCAACCATGATAGATAGTTTTGCTAGATAAAATATTCAGGCCCATGAGGACTAAGTATGTGATTAAATAATTTCTCAACAAAAATGTGGCACATTACTGGTGTATCTTAAATCTGTGGACTGTTCCCTACTCAGAGAATTGAGAAAATGTATTCTCTAAATATTTATTGATGGCTTCCAAAATATATTTTGAAGACTCAGCATGTATAGGCCATACTGTTAGACATGATAAATATAAGAGTCAGAAGATACATGTAACTTTGGAAGGGAAAGAATATGCAGTAGAAAGCCAGGTGTTCCTCTTTCCCGGGCCCTGGAAGACTTTGCAAAAGTAGGAGATAACTTACTTGGGAAAATGCAGGATCCTACCTGCAGCACTCTAGGAGTTAACAACTGCATTTCCAGCTACCTGCCGGCTCTAAGCACTGGTGACCTTTCAGAGAACATAAATAATGTTCCGGGAACTGTGACAAGTGTGCTGCCCAAGTAAATTTCATGGTCATGAGAACTTACTGATATGGCAAGAGGCGTGTATCTCTGTGCAGAACTTTCTCTTGAAAATTTCCCACAACTTGTCTACAAATAAGAAGCCCTTTTGTACAATAAATGAGACTTGATCAGAACCTATCAAGTCTTGTCAACAACCTAACCTGTCTTGTCTCCATTCCTCACGACCCTTGCCCTTTTCCCCTCACTCCTTCTCTTCTAGGACCCTGTTGACTGACCCGCGGGTCGGGTCACGTGGCGCCCAACGTGGGGCTCGAAGCATGAAGGACCCATGAAGGGGACGCAGTGAAAGGCCGGCATGAGGAGAATTTTAGTTTCAGTTTGCATCACAGGAGCCTGCCGCTGCATAAAGTGAGGTAAGTGCTGTGTTAAAATGGGGCAAGAATTAGGTTAGTACCAGTTGTATGTTGGACAATTGAAGCAAACCCTCGAGGCATGAGGAGTAAAGGTTAAAACCCAGCATCTTTTTAATTTTTTTGACTTTGTTAAGGAAATCTGTCCTTGATTCCCTCAAGAAGGGACTATAGATGTTAAAATATGGAAGCACGTAGGAGACTCATTCCAAGATTATTATAAGACTTTTGGTCCTAATAAGATTCCTGTTACTGCCTTTTCCTATTGGAGCCTGATTAATGACAGTTTAGGTGAGTGACCTCCAGTTGTTATGGCAGCAAGTCAGGGAGAATCTGTTGCTCCACCTGATCATTTTCAGACAAAAACTCCAATTTCAGAGGACCCTGATAAAATACACTATGAAAATGAGTCAGTAACATCAGATGGTTCAGGCCAGGAACCCTCCATACAAAATTCCTCTCCTCCATCAAAACCGATTCCAAAACTAGTTCCAAAGATCTATCCTGACCTTTCCTCACTTAATATGTACTCCAGTCCTGAGGCCCTTAATCCCACAGATCAGGAGGACTTGGAGGAGGAAGCGGCCAAATACAAAAATGAAGATTGTCCTCCCTTTCATAAGCCCCCACCATATGTACTGAGCCAAAACCCAGTTCTAATACTTGCCTCTAATCCTCAGAAAGAACTTCAGCAAAAAATTGAGCACCTTAAATTACAGATAAAATTAGAGCAGGAACATCAAGAATTGATCATTCGCTTAAATAAACTCCGCTCAGGCCTTCCCGATCATGACCCTATTAATCCTACTCCTATTCTCCCTCCTCCAGAGGCACCCCCCATAAAACCTTTACAGAGACCCCTTGCACCTAGTGTCTATCCTATAATGCAACAAGAGAGAAGGGAGCGGTGAGAAGGAGAAGAAGGAGAAGGCCCTTGGTGGGATTGTGTACATGTGAGGCTTGAATTTAAGACACTAAAAGAACTTAAGACTACAGCTTCACAATATGGATCCCAAGCACCATTTACTTTGACCATGATAGAAAACATCAGTGAATTATGGTTAACTCCTGAGGACTGGCACAAAACGACAAAGGCTGTACTAAGTGGAGGAGAATTTTTATTGTGGAAGTCTGAGTATTATGACCCCTGTAAAGAAACAGCACGTCACAACCTCCAGGCTAATAATGGTTGGACTTATGACATGCTCATTGGGGAAGGACAATATGCTGATCGTAACCATCAGATATATTAAAACCCAGGCCTTTTAACTCAAATCCTTACTGCCGCCCTTAAGGCATGGCGAAAACTCCCCAATAAAGGGGATACAGGCACCTCCCTCACTATGGTGAGGCAAGAAGCCGATGAGCCTTTTCAAGAATTTGTTAATAGATTATTGACTACGGCTTCTCACATCTTTGGTAATGTGGAGGCTGGAATTGATTATGTCCAACAATTGGCCTATGAAAATGAAAATGCTGCCTGTCAGGCAGCCATTCGACCTTATCGGAAAAAGACTGATCTGTCTGGATACATTAGGCTCTGCGCTGACATTGGCCCCTCATATAATCAAGGCGTGGCTATGGCTGTGGCCCTAAAGGGCCTCACAGTCCAAGAATTTTTCACCACAAAAAGTAAGGGCAATTGTTTTAAGTGTGGGAAAATTGGTCACTTTGCATGAAATTGCAATAATGTAACTAAGGGATCTCCTTCCCCCACTCACCCGGCGCCCTCGCTGCCAGAAGGGAAAACATTGGCAAAAAGAATGCCGGTCCAAAACAGACAATCAGGGAAATCCATTGCCTCCACCCTCGGGAAACGGGCACAGGGGCCCGCCCCAGGCCCCACACAATCGACAGCCCAAGCAGGCTTATGGGGCAGTCAACATGTCTCCCCAGTCAAAAAGGGACAGCGTGTGAGCATGAAAAATGTTATGAGACGTCACTTGCTAGTGTACAACTGGCCTCTGCAAAGGTTAGAGAGCGTTACCAAAGGCCACTAAAGCAATACAGCAAAATATTGGTCTCCCTGAGACAAGCAAGACTCCTCCGTCAATATCAGCTACACCTCAACAGCCTGGAAATACTGTGCAACAGTGGCAGCCAAGTGTCTATATATATCCCAAATCTATTTGGCTATTGGCTCTCTCCTTGGAGGAATAACTCACAGCGGATGCCACAAGCTTGTGTCCTCTGGTGGTTGGGCGATGTTGTGAGTCACAGTAAGAACTTGTCACTCTTTATAGAGAAACCACAGTTTGCGGATTAGCATGCCATCCAAGCATCTGTGTCTATGCTCACAGCTTAGCTTGACATAATAAATGGTACTGCTTAAATGCCTGTACATCCAATAGCTTGTGCTGTGTTAATATGACTAAAAAGGGTATCACGGGGAAGCTGTCAATCCATGAAGGGAAACAACCTGAATAGACTGGAGTCCAAAATGACAACGCCAAAGAAATTAGACTGTTTTCTTCTCACCCACTTGTGCCCCTTTCCCAAAGCCCAGGGAACAAACTGCAGAAGAGGAGGTGTGGTAGATTTTAAGGGCTGTGGAGAGATAGGGGTGAATCATGAGACTACAGGAATATAGTCTGGACTCCTGATTGATCAACATGTCTGTGCATACAAGCTTCTCCAACTGGTCTATGGGAACCTTGGGTTGTTCAAAATTTGGACATAGATACTTGCAAAATGCACCAATTACCTGATTGTATGACATAATGAGTGACATCAATGCTATCTGCAAACAACTGTGTCATTTTATTGTAGAATCCCTTAAAAATTAATTAATTAATTAATTAAAATAAATAAAATTTGAGAAAAAAAAAAGGGACAGCAATCCATTCATTCCCTCTGCAGAGCAACACCAGGAAGTGGCAGACTGGACCTCAGTTCCACCACCTACACAGTATTGACTCCCAATATGGGACTCCAAAGCTTATCCACAGGAGTTTTTGGCCCCCTTCCCAAAGGAAATTTTGGGCTTTTGTTAGGCAGAAGTAGCAGTACTATGGAAGGATTACAAGTATTCCCAGGGGTCATAGACAATGACTATACAGGAGAAATAAAAATCATGGCTAAAGCCCTTCATAACATTGTTACCATTCCAGCTGAAAAGCACATTGCTCAGCTAATTATACTGCCTATGGTTAATACTGGCAATCAGGCCAAAAATATGCATAGAGGTAATAACGGCTTTGGGTCTTCAGACACCTATTGGATTCAGGCATTAGGTAAAGAAAAGCCCCTTATCACCTATGGTTAGAAGAAAAAGCCTTTCAAGGCCTAATAGATACTGGCACTGATGTAACCATCATAAAAGAAAAAGATTGGCCAAAGAGTTGGGAATTAACTCCTACAATCACCCACCTACAAGGTATTTGGACAGAGTCAAAAACCTAAACAGAGCTCCAGACTATTAAATTGGAAGGACAAAGAAGGCAATACAGGTCAAATTAAACCCTATGTCTTACCTGGTCTCCCCATTAATCTCTGGGGAAGGGACTTGTTGTCTCAGGTGGGCCTTGTTATGATGAGTCCCAATGATACAGTCACAGCCCAAATGCTAAACCTTGGGTACTCCCCAGGTCAAGGACTGAAAAAACGCTCTCAAGGAACAATCCAGCCAATCCAGCCTGTCCAGAATCCCCATAGATGAGGTCTAGGTCACCCCTAATGGGGGCCATTGTATCCTCTGCACACCCAGTCATTACTGCTGATCCCATTACTTGAAAGGACAGTCTACCTGTCTGGGTAGATCAATGGCCCCTTACTCAAGAAAAGTTACAGGCAGCCCAGTTGTTAGTGCAGGAACAACTTAAGACAGGACATCTTGAGCCTAGTAACTCACCATGGAATACGCCCATTTTTGTCATCAAGAAAAAATCAAAAAAATGGAGGCTGCTGCAGGATCTGAGAGCAGTTAATCAGACCATGGTACTTATGGGAGCTCTTCAGCCTGACCTCCCAACACCAGTAGCTGTTCCTTTAGATTATTACAAAATTGTCATCGAGGGGAATCCGAGACCCTCTTCTGACCTCCGCGGCATTGCACAACACGGGTGCACAGACCTGCATGCAGACAGTACATTGATACACATACAAAAAAAAAAAAAAAACGATTGCTTTTTCACCATCCCCTTGCATAAATATGACCGAGAAAGATTTGCTTTTTCAGTCCCTCTATTAATTTTTAAAAAACCCATGAAAAGGTATCAATGGTGAGTGTTGCCACAAGGTATGGCCAAATAGCCCACTTTATGCCAAAAATTTGTCCATAGTACCATTCAAGGAAGATGCCTGCTGATACAATTCATTAATGGATGATATACTTTGGCAGGTTCCCAAAGTCAACAGGTTCTCTAACTGCTTTAAAGATATGCAAGAAGCTTTAAGCCAAGCGGGCTACAAATTGCCCCAGATAAAATTCCACACCAAGATCCTTATACATATCTTGGTTTCCATCTTCATGACAAAAAAATAACTAGCGCTAAGACCTCCTTTAAGACTGATCATCTTAAAACGCTCAATTATTTCCAAAAGCTGTTAGGGGACATTAATTGGCTAAGACCATATCTCAAACTCACCATTGGAGTATTAAAACCTTTATTTGACATTCTTAGAGGTGATTCTGACCCCCGATCCCCTAGGCCCTGATAATGAAGGAACTAGCCCTGCAAAAGGTAGCTGCCGCCATAGATCACAATTTGTACTAATATTGATATTCTAAGCCCTTGTCTTATTTAATTTTCTTTTTTTATTTTAATATTTTTATTGATGTTTTGTGCATTTCGTACATCATTTTCCAATTCAGATCAGGCATATTTCCCTTTCCCTTCCCCCACCCCCACCCCATCCCAGATCATGTATCTGCCATAATTGTCCTGCATCTTTCAGGGGTTTTTTTTTCATTTTTTAGCTATAAGTGATAATCCATGAGTATAAGCATCCTTTACGTGCAAAACCAATCTACAGACTGTTGTGCCCAAACCCCCACAGTCCCACCATTCAGTGGGGGGTGACAGGTTGTTTGTTCAATCAAGTTGATCAAATGAGTGTCCAGACTACATCGCTGTAGTTTCACCGTTCACCCCAATCACAGCCTTTACATTCTACCACGCCCCCTCTTCCACAGATTGTTCCCTAGGCTTAGAAAAGGGGCACAGGTGGATGAGAAGTAAAACTGTCCTCTCTCTCTGGAGCTGTTGACTTGAATTCTAGTCAATTCTGGCTGTTTCCTTTCAACACTCTGTACTGTCCCACTGCAGTTTTCTGGCAGTCTGCACCCATCATGTGGGTGCATTTGCCCTCTTCCCCTAAAAAGGTCACTCAGTTGCTGACCTTATCTGACTTGGCCAAGAAACTAGTAGGAAATATTTTGGTAAAGATCCAGAAAATATTGTGCAACCATATACCAAAATTCAATTAGATTGGCTGTTACAAACCACCGAAGAATGGCCTATAGCTTGTGCGTTATTCTCGGGGAATTTAGACAACAATTACCCCCCTGATAAGCTTGTGCAGTTCTGCAACAGACATGAGTTTATATTTCCAAAAGTCGCCTCCTCAGAGCCTCTCTCAGACGCTTTACTCGTATTTACAGATGGATCCTCATCAGGCTGTGCTGCTTATCATTATCAAGATAAAACTGTTTCTTTTACTACTCCATCCAAATCCGCCCAATTAGTAGAGCTTTATGCACTCTTAGCTGTTTTCCAGGCCTTTCCTCATTTGCAGCTAAATATTTACACTGATAGTGCTTACTTGGCTCTGTCCATTCCTTATCTAGAAACAGCCAGTCAGCTAAAACATACCTCTACCGCTGCTCAGCTTTTTGAACAATGTAGAACTCTCATCATCCATAGATAGCACAAATTTTATTTAGGACACTTAAGGGCTCATTAAGGGTTGCCTGGTCCACTGTCCATGGGCAATGTTAAGGCAGATCTCACCACTCGATTAATTATGATCTCTCAACCCGTGTCTCCTATTGACCTAGCAACTCAAGCTCATTCTCTGCATCACCTTAATGCTCACACACTTCGTCTACTATTCAAAATAACCAAAGAACAGGCTAGAGACATTGTCAAAAATTGTTCAACTTGTGTCACCCACTCTACTGTTTTACACCTAGGCGTAAACCCTAGAGGTCTCGTACCCAATGCCTTATGGCAGATGGATGTCACTCATTATCCTAAATTTGACAAATTAAAATATGTTCATGTCTGTATTGATACATTTAGTGGCTTCATCTTTGCTACTCTCCAACCAAGAGAAGCTACAAAAAATGTCATTACTCACCTCCTACAGACTTTTCCTGGCCTAGGCATTCCTACCACCATTAAAATGGACAATGGCCCTGGGTACACTACTGCCTCCTTTAAAAATTTCTGTAAAAAACTAGCTATTACTTTAAAAACAGACATCCCCTATAACCCCCAGGGACAAGGCATAGTTAAAAGAACTCATCAAATTCTCAAGTCTTATTTTGATAAGATAAAAAAGGGGGAATGGTACCCTACCAAAGGGTCCCCAGGTAAAATTCTTAATCATACACTCTTAATTTTAAATTTTTTAACCTTGGACAGTGATGAACGCACGGCTGCAGAAAGATTTTGGAAGTCCACAACAAAAAAACATTATGCCTCAGTCATGTGGAAAGATCCTCTTAATAATAAATGGAATGGACCTGATCCAGCCCTTATATGGGGACGAGGATCAGTATGTATCTACTCCAAAGAAGCTGATTCAGCCAGATGGCTGCCTGAAAGATTAATAAGACAAATTAACCAATCATCCAGGAATGACTCCCATTCCTGAGATAAATCTAACCCTTTTCTTCACAGGCAATACAAAATGATGAGTCTCTGATCGTGACCCCCTTCTTCAGCATTTACACACCTTGGGAGTTTCCGACCTCCAATATTCATGAACCTTGAAATATAACCTGACAAGTCATCATGCCCAGCTCTCAATCCATGGTAGTTCACATCAGTGGAATTCACCCTCGAGGTACCCTGGTGGCCTTTGCTGGAGGTGGACATGCTGAACCTGCTCTCCCAGGATCCCACTTCACACATGTTTGCTATTTTTGATAAACTTTGGGCAAAAATGGTGTTATCTTGGACTGGTTTTTAGGTCTGCCCAGTTGGTAACAGTAAGAGACGTGGGGGACACAGTGATTGTGCTTACTGGGGATGTGAGACCTCTGCTGAGGGGTGGGTATCTTCATCTAACTATCTTCATTAGCTGAGGTTGTCCTGCAAAATTGTAGAGGCCTAGATCTGTTACTATTCAACAGGGAGGTTTGTGTGCTGCCCTAAAAGAAGAGTGTTGTTTCTATGCTGATCATTCTGGTGTGGTTAAAGATTCCCTACTAAAAGTAAGGGAAGGTTTACAACAAAGAAAATTACAGAGGGAAAAAGAACAAGGCTGGTTCAGCAATTGGCTTAATACTTCTCCTTGGCTGACCACTCTTTTGCCTACCATTCTTGGTCCTTTACTTCGGCTCCTCCTCATGATATCTCTGGGTCCAGTGCTATTTAATAAAATAATGGCATTTCTACGATCCCAAATAAAGGTCATTCAAGCCAAACCCCTGCAGGTCCATTACCAACAATTGGCTATGCAGGACCCCCCTGCTTATTCTGAGGCACGTCGTTTTGACAATGCAGCTTGCTAAGCTGGATAGTCAGTGACGGGTAATGGGATCACAGACTCAGGCTAGCCTGCCCTACCAAGCTAAGACAGGGGGGCGACACTAGAAGTCACCTACCCAATGATGGCTAAAGAGGGTGCCTGAGTGGATCCGAACCTAAGACAGACACAGCTTCTTTGTCTCTACTTTTCTTTTTATATAAAGAAGGGGGACCTGCAGGATCCTACCTGTAGCACTCTAGGGGTTAACAACTGCATTTCCAGCTATGTGCTGGCTCTAAGCACTGGTAACCTTTCAGAGAACATAAATAATGTTCTGGGAACTGTGACAAGTATGCTGCCCAAGTAAATTTCATGGTCATGAGAACTTACTGATATGGCAAGAGGCATGTATCTCTGTGCAGAACTTTCTCTTGAAAATTTCCCACAGCTTGTCTACAAATAAGAAGCCCTTTTGTACAATAAATGAGACTTGATCAGAGCCCTGTCTTGTCTCCATTCCTCTCCACCTTTGTCCTTTTCCCCTCACTCCTTCTCTTCTAGGACCCCGTTGACTGACCCGTGGGTCAGGTTGGGAAAACATACCAACTAAGTTATTTATGTTTATGTTTTAGGTGAACATTCTGAACTGCTAATTTAAATCCTATAAAATTTCATTTCTATTTCTCTTTGAGATGGCTGAAGAATTTTACTGTGCCAAGGAAAGATGCCATTACATCTAAACTTTAACCTTTATTTTTTTTTAGGCTGGGTGAGATGGCACACACCTTTAAGGCCGCCATTCAGGGAGGCAGATCTCTGTGACTTTGATGGTCTACATAATAAGTTCCATGCCAGCCAGGGTTACAGAGTGAGACCCTGTCTCAAAAACAAGACAAAACAAAAGCTTATCCTTTTTAAATTTTTTTAAATTTTATTTATTTCTTTTATGTGTATGAATGTACTATCTCCATGCAGGTCTGCGCAATACTGTGGAGGTGAGAAGAGGGCATCAGATTCCCCTAGAACTGGAGTCAAAGGCTGTTCTCAGCTGCCATGTGGGTGCTGAGAATTGAACCCAGGTCCTCTGTGAGAGCAGTCCATGCTCTTAACCACTAGGCCATCTCTCCAGCCCCAGCTTATCCTTTTTTTTAAACTGAACCAGGTATTGCACATGTGATCTTTTGAAACATGCATGATGTACAAGCTGAAATCAGAGCTACATACATGTATCCCCTCAAACAGTTATCATTTCATTATGATGAAATCTTTCAAAATCCTTCTAGCTTTTTGGGTCTGCTCTCCTGATCGCGGCTCCCCTGTTGCAGAACATCATGCCAGCACTGCTTAGTCCTTGAACTGTGACTTGGCTCCCATTGATTTACTTTTCTCCCTCACTGAATAAGTTATTGGGACAGAGCCCAATGAGTGAGGGGGCAGGAGTGGGTGTGAGTCAGAGCTGGAGCATAGATGTGGTGCTGAACCTGTCGGAGACAAGCGGGGGGGGGAATGAGAGGGTCGCAGGGGGAGGGGTGGGTGGAACTTAGCTGGCCTTCCTGGTCTCTAACAATGGTCATATTACCAAATAATATAAGAACCTTCACTGTGGTCACGGTCCTATTTCCCACAGAGGGGGTAGGGGTTCTTACTTGCCATTCCATTTCAGGAATATCTAGATCAAGAGCATCTATCTCTTAAACTAGTGGAGAGCCCAGGACTTTTAAGTCTGGTTCTGTGGTGATGAAATGCTTTTTACCCCACTGGGGTTAGAAGGGAAGACACTTTGGATGCAGGGATGATGACAGAATAAACCAGCTTGAAATGAGCTTGTCCAAATTATTTACTTTTCTTTCTTCTTAAAGGGTCAGTGCTCCTGCTTTTGCCAATGAAATGGCTATTTGGATACATTTAATTTCTGGACATCTTGCAGACTTATGGTGTGGTGCACTGTCCAGCGGCGCAAATCATTGGAGGTGGACTGGGAATTAATCACACATTTAACTTGTTCTTTGTAGTTTCTTTTAATCGTACCATTTACTTCTTAACTTTTACAATTTTTAATGTTACTAATAACTAATGCTACTAACCACTAATGTTACTCACAACAACAGGTTAGAAACCAAGAATATTTATACTAGTAATGAGCCAACCAGCAGACAGATCATATAACAGTAGTGGACCAGGCAACAGATAAGTTTTGCATCCATAGATACAATTCCTTATGTAAGATGTTATGTTCATGAAGTTGGCAAGGTAACATATCACCTTAAAAGTTACTGAAGCATGCGCACTGTGTTCTTCAGCCAGCGCCTTTTGGCTACAGACCAAAAGCCATGGCTACAGACCAAGCGCCATTTCTCTTCAGCCTGTCACTTCAAGCACTCTTTGACTCCCACAGTGTGGAGCCACCATATTGCTGTCCATGTATTGTGGTTTCAGCGCTGCCCAGTTAGAATGTGCTCCACCAAGTGCTGGAGAGGTTGTGGGGAAAGGGGAACATTCATCCACTGCTGGTGGGAATGTAAACTCGTGCAGCCACCATGGAAAGCAGTGTGGAGAACCCTTGGAAGACTTGGAATGAACTTGCCACCCGACCCAGACATACCACTCCTGGGCACATACCCTCAAGACTCACCCCACCACAGAGATACATGCACGGCCATGTTTATTGCAGCTCTCTTCACAATAGCAAGGAGCTGGAACCAACCTAAATGCCCCTCAACTGACGAGTGGATAGAGAAAATGTGGTACATCTACACAATGGAGTTCTATGCAGCAGTAAAGAAAGACGACATCACGAGCTTTGCAGGAAAATGGCTGGAGCTAGAGGACATCATGCTGAGTGAAGTAACACAGTCCCAGAAAAACAAACGACGAATGGTATCCCTCATCTGTGGATGCTAGTGCCAATTACCCAGTTGTAAGTATTTCTTGTGTAGGGCCCCCTGAGCTTTTGTACAAAGCAGTTGGGCATAATGCATTTTGGAAACAACAACAACAACAACAACAGAAAAGACTGCATCAAAGAACTGACTGAAACAGTGAACTTCTGCTCAAAACAGTCAACTTCCCCATGGAAAATATTGAGAAAGACTAAGAGATGAAAAGCATGTTTGGCAGAATGCATGAGCTCTGGCGGGGTGGGGGAATGGGCGGGAACACGGGTCTAGATTTGTTAAAAAAATAAAAATAAATTTATGTGGATAAAAAAAAGAATGTGCTCCACCAGCTGAGGTCGGATGAAGACGTGTACAGACATGACTGGTGGTAAATCCATGGGTAAAATTATATGTGCAAGAAGATTCTGTGGTCATTAATGAATTCTAGAAACTTAAAAAATGTTATTTATAGTTTATGTGTATGACTATATTGCCTGTGTATATGTAAGTGTATCTGTGTTGTGTAATGCTGGTGGAGATGAGAAGGGGACATTGGATCTCCTGGAACTGGGTTATAGACAGCTGTTAGCTGCCATGTAGGTGCTGGGAATCAAACCAAGGACCTCTGCAATAGCAGTCAGTGTGCTCTTAAATACTGAGCCACCTCCCCAGCCCTGGATTCTAGAAACTTTTTAAGAAGACTTGCAATAAGTGAAAACACTAAGCAAAAGCTCTCTTTCTAGAAGAAAATTACCCTGTTCCAGCTCAGCCTCAGACAGAACACAGTGACACCAAGGCGTGCCATTTGTCCTGCCTTTTGATTCTAGACTCCATTTTAACACTTTCATGAAAAGGACAATTTTGCTAAAATTTGTAAATATTCCACAAATTTTAAATGGTCTTTATCTTTTAAATCTAATTTCAACTTTTCTTATGCATTCCTAGAAAAAAATTGACTAAATATCTGATTCATCCAGCTCATTAAAAAGTGATTGATATAATATTTGCAGAAGGCTGAAAATTTGTTCCAGATAAGCAGGAAGGTATTCAGTAGAAACATAAATTTATATACTCTTGAGTTATATGTGTGCTTGGCTCAAAGCTTAGCTCACTATCTACTGTCATCATCAAGTGAGAGAAAAATGACATGTGTAAGCATTTCTTTATATTGAATAAATGAGTTTTATTGTGTAAAACTTCAAACAAGCTGTCTGGGCTACAGAGCGAAACACTGCAGGCACCAGAAGAAGCAACCTGGAAAATAACCAAGTGGCCAAAATCTGTTCCTAATAAAATTCAATAAAATTAGAAGTGTTTGATGAATTCTTCATAGGAATGGAAAACTAAAGAAAAATCTTGAAAAGATGGGAAATTGGAAGAAAATTGAGTCACCTGACCCCTGGCAAGAGAATGGAGCCTGTTGAAGATGGCGAGAACCACTGCTGTCAGGAAGGGAAGACGCTTTCCATCGAACAGCTATGTTGACCATCAAGCAAGTATGTCTGTCCATCAAGCAGATATGTCTGTCCATCAAGTAGGTATGTGTATATATTGAGAAGCTATGTCTATACATCGAGCAGATATGTGGGCCCATCAAGCAGGTATGTTTGTCCATGGAGTAGGTAGGTCTGTCCATTGAGTAAGTATGTCTGATCATCTATTCATTGAACAACTATGTCTGTCCATCAAGCATGTCTGTCTGTCTAGTAAGGAGCTATGTATATTGATTGAATAGGTATGTCTGTCCATTGATTATTTATGTCAATCCATCAAGCAGGTATGTCTGTCCTTTGAGTAGGTATGTCTATCCATTTAGCGAGTATATCTTTCCAGCAGACAGCTATATCTATCCATTGAACAGGTATGTCTGTCCACCAAGTGAGTATGCCTGCTCATTAATCAGGCATGTCTATGCTTGGAACATCTATCCATCCAGCAGGTATTTTGGTCCATTGAGCAGGTATGTCTATCCATGGAACAGGCATGTCTCTCCAGCAAGCATTTCTGTCCATTGAGCAGCTATGTCCATCCACTGAACAGCTAAGTCTGTCCATGGAGCAGGTACATCTGTACAACAAGCTGGTATTTCTGTCCATTGAGCAGCTAGTCTTCAAGTAGGTACATATCCATTAAGAAGTTATGTGTGAAGAGCAAGCAGGTGTGTCTGTCCAACAAGCAGGTGTGTCTGTTTAGGAAACAACCATGTCTATCCATCAATCAAGTATGTGTGTTCATTGAGCAGATATGTCTGTTCATCAAACAGGTATGTTTATCCATTGAGCAACTATGTCTATTTATTGAGCAGCTATGTCTGTTCATTGAGCAGCTATGTCTGTTCATTGAGCAGCTATGTCTGTTTATTGAGGAGCTATGTCTGTTTTTTGAGCAGCTATGTCTTTTTATTGAGCAGCTTGGTCTATCCATCGAGAAGCTATGTATGTCCATCGAGCAGTATATCTTTCTATCAAACAAATATGTCTATCCTTGAGAAGATATGTATCCATATAGCAGGTATGTCTATCCATCAAGCAAGTACCTATCCATTGAGCAGGTTTGTCTATCCATCGAGCAGGTACACACATTGAGAAGCTATATATGTCCATCAAGCTGGTATTTCTATCCATGGAGAGGGGGAGTCTGTCCATCAAGTGAGTATGTCTAACCATTAACCAGCTATGTGTGTCCAACAAGAAGCTATGTCAATCCACCAATCGGGTATGTCTGTGCCTTGAGCAGGTATGTCTATCCATTGAGCAGGTTTGTCTGTCCATCAAAGAGGTATGTGGGTCCATCAGACAGGTATGCCTGTTCATGGAGCTGGTATGGAGTCATCAGGCTGCTATGTCTGTCTATTCATGGAGCAGGTGTGTCTCTCCATGGAGCAAATCTTTCTATCCATCAAGCAGGTATGTACATTTCAAGAGGTTTTGTCTCTCCAATGAGCAGCTGTGTCTATGCACGAAGCAGGTATGTATGCCCATCAAGAGGACATGTGTATCCATCAAAGCAGGTATGTCTCTGCAGTGAGCAGGTATGTATATCAAGTAGTCTGTCCATCCAGTTGGATATGTCTGCCATCAAGCAGCTTTGTCTATACATCAATCAGATATGTGTATCTAGCAAGAAGCTATGTCTATCCATGTAGCAGACAGGTCCCCCCCCCCAGCAAGTATGGTTGTACTTTGAGCAGTTATGTTTGTCAATGGAACAACTATGTCTATCCATCTAGTAGGAAGGTCTAAATATTGAGGAGGTTTGTCTACCCATAGAGGAAATATGTATCCCTATTAGAGGTGTGTCTATCCGTTGATCAAGTGTGTATCCATTGAACAGGTTTGTCTGTTCATCTAGCAGGTATGATTCTCCATAGAGCAGGTATGTCTCTCCATAGAGCAAATATTTCTTTTTATTTTCCTTTTTTTTAAAGGGGTGAGGCACCACACCCAGCTTAAATGCAGTTCTTAGCCACCATGTGGGTGCTGGGAATCGAACCGGGTCCTCTGCAAGAGCAGTCGATGCTCTTAATCACTGAGCCATCTCTCCAGCCCCAGCAGATATTTTCTAAACATCAATCAGGTATATATCCATCGACCAGTTTCATCCATATGGAGAGGTATGTCTGTCCATCAAGCTGATATGTCTATCCATTGAGCAGGTATGTCTGTATACCAAGAAGGTATGTCTGTATATCAAGAAACCATGTCTGCTGGGTGTAGTGGTGCATGCCTTTAATTCTAGCACTTGGGAGGCAGAGGCAGGCGGATCTTTGTGAGTTCAAGGCCAGCCTGGTCTACAGAGTGAGTTCCAGGACAGCTGGGGCTACAGGGAGACCCTGTCTCAAAAAGACCAAAAAAAAAAAAAAAAGAAAGAAAAGAAACTATGTCTATCCATCAATCAGGCAGGTATGTCTGTGCTTCAAGCAGGTATGTCTATCCACCAAACAAGTGTATATCCATTGTGCAGGTTTGTCTGTCCATCAAATAGGGATGTCTTTCTTAGAACAGGTATAGATCCACTGAACAGTTATGTCTTCATCAAGCAGGCATGTTTATTCATTGAGCAACTCTGTCTATCCATGAAGCAATTACATCTGTCCATCAGCAGGTTGGTCTCTCCTTAGAGCAGTTGTGTCTGTCCATCAAGAAGGATGTTTCCATGGAACAGTTACATCTGTCCATCAGCAGGTTGTTCTCTCCCTAGAGCAGGTGTGTCTGTCCATCGATTGGATATGTCTATCTGTCAAGCTGCTATGTCTATAATAGATAAGGTATGTGTGTCCAGCAACCAGCTATGTTGATACATGGAGTAGCTATGTCTAGCCATCAGGCTGGTATGTCTGTTCACGGAGCATGTATGTATCCATCAAGCAAGTATATCTGTCCATCAAGCTGCTATGTCTATCCATGTAGCAGGTATGTCTGTCCATCAAGTGGATATGTCTATCCATCAAACAGTTATGTCTGTCCATTGAGTAAGTTTGTCTGTCCATTGAGCAGCTGTCTATTCATTGAGCAGGTATGTCTGTTCATGGAGCATGTATCAAGCAAGTGTGTCTGTCCATTGAGCAGGTACATCTGTCCATCAAGTGGATGTGTCCATCAAGTTCTGTGTCTCTCCATCAATCAAATATCTGTGTCCAGCAAGCATCCATATCTGTCCATCAAGCATGTGTGTATCCATTGAGCAGATTTGTCTGTCAGAGTTATGTCTGTCCATTGAGCAGGTATGTCTGTTCATAGAGCAGGTAAGCATCCATTGAGCATGTATGTCTGTCCATCAAGCAGCTATGTCTACCCATCAAGCAGGTGTGTCTGTCCATCAAGGAGGTATGTCTGTACAGAAAAACAGATATGTTTGTCCATGGAGCAACTATGTCTATCCATCTAGCAGGTGTGTCTATCCAGCAAGCAGGTATCTATCTAGTAGGTATGAATATACATCGAGTAAATGTATATCCATTGAACAGGTTTGTCTGTTCATCAAGCATGTGTGTCTATTCATTGAGCTGGTATGTCTGTTCATGGAGCACATATGTGTCTATCGAGCAACTGTGTCTGTTCATGGAGGAGGTATGTCTATCCATCAAGCTGGTATGTCTATCCATAGACAGGCATTTCTGTCCATCTAGTAGGCATGTGATGAATATTCATCATGGCAGACTGAATCTCACTTTGAGATATTTCTTCCCATGATCCTCTTGCAAAACCCATGAAAGGTAGGAGTCAAAACCATAATGAAAACATTGTTTTCAAGCCAGACGTGGTGGCACACACCTTTAATCCCAGCACTCAGGAGACAGAGGCAGGCGGATTTCTGTGAGTTCAAGGCCAGCCTGGTCTACATAGCAAATTCCAGGCCAGTTGGGGCTACAGGGAGACCCTGTCTCAAAAGGACAACAACAACAACAACAACAACAAAGAAGATACTATTTTAGTGACTTTGAGGTCTTGAACACAAGCCCTTCCTTAGTGCACATGTGCAGTACTTGGGAAGGTGACCTGGTGCCCTAGTTTCTGATCTAACAGGAAGTTTCTTCCTGCAGCTTCAAGTGCATCTAATCACAAAGAGGTATTCTGAGTATTGGGAGCCACAGCTGCAGCTGAGGTTTCCTTGGCTCCCTCATGTCTACTAATCACCTGCCCAGTGTCATAAGCACCATAGACCCTTGACCTACCCCTGACTTTTGAACATTTTCTACTACAGATTTGAAGCTAATTTTTGGCCATTTCTAAAATTCTATGCATTGTGTTGATTTCTTAATAACGAATTACATGGCTATACATATCTACAGTCTTATATTATTAGGAATTAGCTATAATCAACAAGAAGTCATCATTTGCAGGGAGACCCACCTGGCAAATGAGCAAAACTTCCTTGTGCTGTCTCATGAGACAGCAGCCAGTGGTGGGACTCTTCGTTTGAGAGAACAGTACAAATGGTGCTTGATTTTCTCTTATAAAAATCCAGGTTCTGTTGCTACTAGTCCTACATTCTACAGAACTTCAAAGGGAGAAAATCTCTCTCACTTAAAGAGAAGGATTTTTATAAGCAATGTGTAATCTTTATACTAAATAAATAAAATACCATCATTTTACTAGAAAAGTTAAATAATGACATTACCATTTCAGAGAAGATGGAGTGTTATTTCCCAAAGGTTTCCGTTATTGCAGAAGTAGTAAGCAATGTTGGTTTCATCTGACAGATTGCTCCCTGAAGCCTCTACATCTCTGGTAGTAAGTTCTGTATTACAGAACTCCAGTTACTCCAGCTGAATGATAGTGTTTAACACGATCAACACAAGATAACCCATATTTTAACTCAGTTCTCTCTGAAGACCAAGCCTACACTTACAACAGGAAGTACTTTAAATATTTACTTAGCTCAAGCTTCTATAGGAGGCACTATTAATTTCTCTGATTGGACAGATAAGCTATAAATTAGAAAGACAACATCTTGTATCTTTCAGTGATAATGATATTGTCTCATTACACATGTACACACACACATATGCTTATGTTTTACTCTATGATGAAGTCTCCATGTATTACAGTTGTCGATAAATAGTTCCCTTTCATGTAGGCCAGGAGACACTCAGCCAAGATGAGATCCCCGCCATCTTTCTGGAAAAAAAGGCAAAACAATATGAAGACCATGAGGAAGAAGGAATAGCAAGTGCGAGGCTAAAAAATATGGATCATGCATGCAAATGAGTGAATCAGAAAGTGAGATGGACAGATTTAGTAGGTCTTGATGCTATCATAGCACCTGTCAAATGGAAGATGCTGAACAGTATTTATGAATGAATGAACACAGCTGATGTATTAGTCACTTTTCTGTTGCTGTGATAAAACCACCATGACCAAGGGAACTTATAAAAGGAAGAGTTTATTTGAGCTTACAATTGACAGTTCCAGGGAATTAGAGTCCATTGTGGCGGGAGGCGTGGTGGCCAGGGCTGGAGCAGAAAGCCAAGTTTCACATCTTGCAATGAGTACAGGAAGTGGAGACAGAGAAAGAGACTGTAGACGGCAAGGGTTGTTAAACTCACTAAGCCCACCCCCAATGACATACTTCCTCCAGCATGGCCACACCTTCTGAGATCTCCCAGAACAGTGCCACCAACTGGGGACAAGATGTATGAACACTTAAAGCCTATGGGGGACACTCATTCAAACCACCACATTCCACTTCCTGGCCCCCATAGGCTCCTGACTATATAAAATGCAAAACTCATTTAGTCCAACTTTAAAAATCCCCATAGCCTTTACCAGTCTCAATTCTATTCAAAAGTCTACAGTACAAAGTCTCTTCTGAGACCCAGGCCAATCTCTTAATTGTAAGCTCCTATAAAATCAAATGACAAATTACATACTCCCAACATACAGTGGAACTGAATACACATTCCCATTCCAAAAGGGAGAAATAGAGGCATAGTGAGGAAATACTGGACCAAAATAAGATAAAAAAAAACCTAGCAGGGCAAACACCAAGTCCTGTAGCAACATGTGCAACTTCTGGGACTTGACTTCCAAAGGGCTTAGATGGCTCAGCTCTTCCAGCTTTGCTTGCAAATACATCTCTTCCTTAGGCTGGTACCACTCCCTGTATGCAACTCTCCTTGGCAAATATCTCACAGCTCTGGAATCTAGAATGTCTTCTTTGGGTCTCAGCTGCCAACCAGGCTTCACATTCACAGCTTCATGCAATGGCCTATTGGGGCCTTCTTTATTCAGGGACGCCCCTGCTGCACTCTGCCTGGCCTCTGTGGCTCTCTGAAACCTTGAAGGAAGAACTGATGGCCCCTTCACTCTTGGATCCTTCATGCTTCTAAAGCCAGCACCACGTGAATGAAACTGCTGAGTGTGGCTGCAAGTTCTGGATGGACTCTGTCCTACTTAACCACATTCGCAACTTTTCTCTGCCCTTTCAGTATTTTCCTTTCAAAAGTTGGAGGCTTAGCTGGGTGTGGTCTTGCCCTGAAGGTACTGTTTCTGTTGTTTACTTGTAAATCTCCAGGCCTCTCCTTAATCACTTTAATCTCACTTTTTCCATTGTTTACTTGTAAATATCTAGGCCTCTCCTTAATCACTTTAATCTCCTTATCAAAGGGAGCCTCTCCTTCACATGCCTTGGCCCCTCATTAATCTTCCTAGTGCACTTTTTCAGATCCAAACTGTACATTCTGCATTTCTTTCTGCCCCATTTGCTCTTTTTCACTGTAGATCTGCACAATATTCACCATTAATAGCCACGCCACCATTTCTACATTAGGCTCTCTTGAAATATCCTCTGCCAAAGACATTAGTCCATTGCTTTTCAACTTAGCATCAGGCAAATGTTTGGGCTGTGGGCAAACTGCTGCCAGACTCTGCCAAAATATCCCAGTTGCTGCCTAAGTCTTTTTTTTTTTTGTTGGTCTTTTCAAGACAGGGTCTCCCTGTAGTCCCAGCTGTCCTGGAATTCACTCTGTAGACCAAGCTGGCCTCGAACTCACAAAGATCCGCATGCCTCTGCCTCCCAAGTGCTAGGATTAAAGACATGCGCCACCATGCCTGGTGCTGCCTAAGTCTTTATTTTCCTCTGGAAGTACATTTTTTGCAGCAATGCTTTCTTCCAGGCTTCTACTAAAATGGCCTGTTAAACTCTGCTTACAGTAGTCAATAGCTTTTCTAGCCCAAAGTTCCAAAGTCTTCCACATTTCTCCAAACGCCCACATGGTCAGGTTCTTCACAGCCAACAGCCCACTCTCTGGTACCAAATACTGTATTAGTCACTTTTCTGTTGCTGTGATAAAACCACCATGACCAAGGGAACTTATAAAAGGAAGAGTTTATTTGAGCTTACCATTGATGGTTCCAGGGAATTAGAGTCCATTATGGCAGGAGGCATGGTGGCCAGGTTGGAGCAGAAAGCCGAGCTTCACATCTCACAATGAGTACAGGAAGTGGAGAAAGAGAGAGGGAGAGAGAGAGAGAGAGAGAGAGAGAGAGAGAGAGAGAGAGAGAGAGACTGGAGACTGCAAGGGTTGTTAAATTCACTAAGCCCACCCCCAATGACGTACTTCCTCCAGCATGGCCACACCTTCTGAGATTTCCCAAAACAGTGCCACCAACTGGGGACAAAATGTCTGAACACTTAAAGCCTATGGGGGACACTCTCATTCAAACCACCACCACAGCTGACTTTTCACCTTATTGCATAGACAAGACAAATCCAAAGACAGAAAATAAACCAGAGATGGTTATGCAACATTCAGAGATGATGACAGGGGCAGGGGTGGGGGGGCATTAAAAGTTAAGAAGAGAGAAATGACTGTTTTCCCTAAGGTCATAGATTCATTTAAACAATCCTCTGCCTAGATTTTTCAGGTTTAGATTTTCTGGAAAAACAATCAGTTAAAAGTTTTGAAATGTTTTATGCTGACCCTGAAAAGGGTCAAAGGGAAGAATTAGATAATAATACTGTAAGAAGAGGGACACATAGCTGTACACCATACAGTATCTAATATGGGACCAATAGCTATCAAACCAGGCTTTGTATTAAATGAACAATAACTTCATTTACAAAAGTCATACCTGACCTTGGAACTTGAATTCTGACAAGGAAATTAAGTCTTGCTTGCTATGTCACCCGAGTCAAAAAGTAACCTATGTATATAAACGTGGACCAGATTATCATCAAGCCCAGGAAGGCTAGAAAAACATGGTTCTCTCTCAGGAACCTGCATTCCCCCAAGTGTGGACTCCACACTGTGATCACACTTCCTCCTGTTGCTTCCTGTCTCTCTCTTTGACTTCTTTCTCTCAGCATGATAAGCCCAGCAGAGTGGGACGCAGACTCTGTTCTCTCTCAGGCCTGGGCAGCCTTCATTCAGTTTTATTGTTCCTGGAATATGAGCCCAAGAAAGAGAAGCTAGCTGACGCTCTTTTGCCTGCCCATGGCCTCAATCATTGGTCGACTAGCAGAAACTCTGAAGAGGCCCAGAGGGATGGCTCAGCAGGGAGGAGCACAGCTGCTCTTGCAGAGGGTTTTGGTTTGGTTCCCAGCACCCACATAGTGGCTAACATCTATCTGTAATTCCAGTTCCAGGGGATCCAATGCCCTCTTTTTGCCTTGAAGAATGTTGCACCCCCATGGTACACTTGCACACACGCAGGCAAAACACCTGTACACATAAAAAATAGTAAAAATAACTGTTTTAAAACTTTGAAGGAGGGGGCTAGAGAGATGGCTCAGTGGTTAAGAGCACCAACTGCTCTTGCAGAGGACCCGGGTTCAATTCCCAGCAACCACATGGTGGCTAAGAATGGTCTTTAAGCCAGGCGTGGTGGCAGGTGGCACACACCTTTAATCCTAGCACTCAGGAGGCAGAGGCAGGTGGATCTCTGTGTTTGGAGCCAGCCTGGTCTACAGAGTGAGTTCCAGGCCAGCTGGGGCTATAGGGAAACCTTGTCTCAAACAAACAAACAAACAAAATCTTTGAAGGAAACAGTGACTAGAATCCTTCATTATTTCTGGCCTTCTTGAATTTTCTCTTTTTGTAGGATAATTTATCTTATTCACCCCTAAAAAATATATTAATATCTCCTCTGTATGAGATTCTTTGAGAAGAACACAAAAATTAAAAGCATATTCACTCTGGGTGGATGATGGGCTCAACGAGTTTCTTATTTTTAGTTTATTTTCTGTCTTTGGATTTGTCTTGTCTATACAATAAGGTAAAAAGCCAGCTGTGTTCATTCACTCACAAATACTGCTCAGCATCTTCCATTTGACAGGTGCTGTGCTAGCATCAAGACCTATAATATTGTTTGTCTATCTATGAAATTAAGCAACTCAAAGATGCTGACAAAAGGGATCTAATGTTCACAAGATTGTGACAGTTGCTCAGTTAAAGTATAGGCCACTTTAGATACAGAGTGAAGGAAATTCAGAACTCAAGTTGAGAGATACAGGGTGCTCACAAAGGGAGCCCTGAATAAGTCCAGAAATAGTAACAAAAACACTATGCTTAGAAATCCCAGGAGGTGCTGAGCGAGGTGCCACAGGCCTTTAATCTCAACACTCAGG
This sequence comes from Rhizomys pruinosus, assembly GCA_009823505.1. Taxonomy (NCBI): domain Eukaryota; kingdom Metazoa; phylum Chordata; class Mammalia; order Rodentia; family Spalacidae; genus Rhizomys; species Rhizomys pruinosus. The sequence continues at coordinate 1,025,076 of VZQC01001662.1, read as the reverse complement.
AGGCAGAGGCAGGTGGATCTCTGTGAGTTCAAGGCCCGCCTGGTCTACATAGTGAGCTCTAGGCCAGCTGGGACTAAAGGGAGACCCTGTCTCAAAAAGACAAAAAACAAAACCAAAAAAAAAGAGGGCATTGGATCCCCTGGAACTAGAGTTCCTCTTGGCTACTGTGGTGTTGGGAACTGAATCTGGCTTCTCTGTTAACCTATGTTGTCATCTCTCCAGCCCTTAGATGGAGAGATAACACATCTCTCTTCAGTGTTTGGGGCTAAGGATACAGATCAGTGTCAGAACTTGGTTTGTGTGTGCAAGGCCCCGGGCTCCAGTCCCAGTACCAAGAAGCTAATGATAGTAATAAATGTTTGGCAGTTGAAAAGTAACAAGAGTCAACTGTGTGTAGTAGAATGTACCACCTAGAGACTGCATCCAGGTGGCATGTTCCATGATGAGTCACTTGTATGGGCCATTCAGGTCTAGAGACTTGGTCACGGGGTGAACTGCTGAGTCTTGTTTCTAGCTTCCCCATGTGTGGAACCAACAGATATATAGAAACCAGTTGGTTGTGAGTTAATGGAAAGCTTTCTTTCTACTTTATTGATACCAAAATTCCATTTTGTTAATGTCCTAAATACTTGGTATCACCTTTAAGTTGGGATGATTAATTTCTTTCAGAAGCTCAGCCTTTTTTTCTAAGTGTGTGCTATACCTGGGGTGTCCTGTAAGATGTTGTTTGGGGGGGCTGGAGAGATGGCTCAGCGGTTAAGAGCACCGACTGCTCTTGCAGAGGACCCAAGTTCAATTCCCAGCACCCACACGGCTAAGAACCGTCTTTGACTCCAGTTCCAGGGGAATCTGACACCTCTGAGGCATTGCACGACACGGGTGCACCAACCTACGTGCAGACAGTACACTCATACACATAAAAAATAAATAAAAAATATATATATAAAAAAAAAGATGTTGTTTGGCAGAGGAGGTTCCACTGCTGCAGACTGAAAATGAAAATGCTTGTTATTTTCTTCTAGGTATTGTTCCTTGATCATCCAAAAAAGAAAATCAGGGACACCCAGAAATACAAACCTTTCAAGAAACAACTTAAGGTAACTCGGGAGACTCCGTGCCTGTGCTGGTCTTTGGCATTGACCCACTGGTTAAGGGCATTTGGCTTGGCTTGGAAAGGAGTCTAATAGGTATAGTGACTCCTATCTGTAACCCCAGCATTAGGGAGTCTGAGTGGAGACCAGCCTGGGCTGCTGAGTGAGACTTTTTGTCAAGACAGACAAATACAGCAACAAAAATTAAGAAATCTTTAAAAGTAGGGCTGGGAGCTAGAAAGATGACTCAGCAATCAGAAGTGCTTTCTGCCCTTTCAGAGAACCCAAGTTCAGTGACCAGCTCCCATCTCCAGAGGCCTATGACTGCCTTAACTCCAACTCTAGGGGATGTGACGGCCTCTGGCCTGACATGCAGGGAGCATAATTAAATTAAACATAGGGCTGGAGAGGTGGCTCAGCGGTTAAGAGCACTGACTGCTCTTGCAGAGGACCTAGGTTCAAGTCCTAGAACCCACATGGAGGCTAAGAACCATGTTTAGTGCCAGGCGTAGTGGTTCATGCCTTTAATCCCAGCACTTGGGAGGCAGAGGCAGGCGGATCTCTGTGAGTTTAAGGCCAGCCTGGTCTACAGAGCGAGCTCCAGGCCAGCTGGGACTAAAGGGAGACCCTGTCTCAAAAATACCAAAGGGGGAAAAAAAGAAAAAAAAAAAAATTAAAAATCTTTTTTTTTTTAAGGCTGGGGGTATGGCTTGCCAGCAGAGTGTTTGTTCTAGCTCTGATTCAGGAGCTTGTTGTAGTGCTGGACATCTTTAATCCCAGAAGTGACAGAGGCAAGTGGATCTCTTTGAATTTGAGAGGCCAACTTGTCCTACATAGCAAGGTACAGGCCATTCAGGACTACGTCGTACATCCTGTCTCAAAAACAAAGAACCCTGGGCTCAGTCCTCAGCACTATAGCCTTGAAAGTGAGCGAGGGTGGGCAGGTTCTGTCCATGTGGCTCCACAAAGGCTGGGATGGGGTCATGCTGCAGGCAGAACTGCCCCTTTGGGACCTTCAAACCAGGAGTGGAAAGGTGATGTGCTTGCTCATCCTCTTCTCCAGTGCCAGGAATGGAACCTAAGGCCTTGTTCATGTCAAAGTGCCATACGACCAGCAAGATGGCTCAGCATGTGAAAGTGCTTGTGTACAAACCTGGCAACCCGAGTTTGGTCTCTGGTAGAAGGAAAGAACCAACTTCACAAAATTGTCCTCAGATCTCAACACAAAAGACAAAAAATAAAACAAAATGAATCTTTCTTTTTGTCTTTTGAGACAGGGTCTCCCTATAGCCTCAGCTGGCATGGAACTCACTCTGTAGACCAGGGTGGCCTTGAACTCACAGAAATCCACCTGCCTCTGCCTCCAGAGTACTGGGATTAAAGATGCTTCTTAGCCACCATGTGGGTGCTGGGAATCGAACCCGGGTCCTCCACAAGAGCAGTCAGTGCTGTTTACTGCTGAGCCATCTCTCCAGCCCCCAAAATTGAATCTTTTAAGAGATAAAAAGCACTGTACCACTGAGGGACATTGCCTTCCTCCAGCTTCTCTCTTGTAGGTGGCTATAGTGGGCTAGTAGCTGCAGTCCTAAATGCTATGAGAACTCCTAGTGAAAGGGACCTGCAGGCCTCTTGGAGTCAGCTCAGCAGCCAGCTCTGTTCTGCCAGAAAGTGCCTGCCTTGGGGAGAGCTCGTGGAAGTCCAGGCTGTTACATGCCTTCTCTCCCTCTGCAGAGTGGAAGACCGTCTCTGAAAAAGCTCTCTGAGAAAATTCTAGGGATCAGGATCCAGCAGACAGAGCATTGTTCGGTAAGTGTTCTTGAGTGACAGCCTTTGGGATTATTGACTGTCCCTGACCTCAAAACCAAAGCAAACAGAGGAAAGGGGGCCCAGGGCAGAGCAGGCTTACAGAATGCTGACTACATCTTCAGTGTTTACATTTAGCTAGAACTTAACAAAGAAAGAACTGTGTTTTAAGGCAGGCATGGTGGTTCATGTCTTTAATCCCAGCACTCAGGAGGGAGAAGCAGGCAGATCTCTGTGAGTTCAAGGACAGCCTGGTCTACATAGTGAGTTCCAGGACAGCTGGGGCTACAGGGAGACCCTGTCTCAAAAAGAACAAAAAAGAAATACTAGATTTTAAGAATTTGAAACAAAATTCACCAGTTGACTTGAAGGTTGTTAGCCCCTTTCCTATTATGATGGAGTACTGCAGGTTGGGCCATCAGATGAAAAGAGCCTCACTTAGCCCTGGTTGTGGCCCTGGCTCTGGTGAGGACCTTCTGGTAAATGACACCGAAGTGGTGGAGGACCCGGGAGAAATGTGTGTGGCAGGCAGGGTGTTGAGAAGCAGCAGCACAGTCTGAGCAGACCTGACTGACTGCCCAGGATTACGTCATGCCTTCCCAGCTTTGCCCTTTGACCTCCTGCTCTCCCCAGCTCTGAAAGGGCCCAAGACCAGCCTGGCAGATGAAGCCTTCCCAACCATAGCAAGGGCCTCCTGACCAGCTGCCTTCTAGAAAGCAGGGTCCTCCTGCAGTGTGACGGGGCTCTTCTGCCTGGCCTGGCTGTGCCTCCTGCAGCCCCAGCTTTCTCTGGCCGTGACCTTCCCTTTCTCTGGCCGTGGCTTCCCCTTCTCTGGCCGTGGCTTCCCCTTCCTCTGGCCGTGGCTTCCCCTTCTCTGGCCGTGGCTTCCCCTTTCTCTGGCCGTGGCTTCCCTTTCTCTGGCCGTGGCTTCCCCTTCTCTGGCCGTGGCTTCCCCTTCTCTGGCCGTGGCTTCCCCTTCTCTGGCCGTGGCTTCCCGGGCTTCCTGGAGGAGAGCAAGCAGCCCCCCAGCCCGGCTTCCTGGAGGAGCGCAAGCAGCCCACCAGCCGGGCTTCCTGGAGAGCAACCAGCCCACCAGCCGGGCTTCCTGGAGGAGAGCAAACAGCCCACCAGCCGGGCTTCCTGGAGAAGAGCAAGCAGCCCACCAGCAGGGCTTCCTGGAGGACAGCAACCAGCCCACCAGCCGGGCTCCCTGGAGGACAGCAAGCAGCCCACCAACCGGGCTTCCTGGAGGACAGCAACCAGCCCACCAGCCGGGCTTCCTGGAGGAGAGCAAGCAGCCCACCAACCGGGCTTCCTGGAGGACAGCAACCAGCCCACCAGCCGGGCTTCTGGAGGAGAGCAAGCAGCCGACCAGCCGGGCTTCCTGGAGGCCAGCAAGCAGCCCACCAGCCGGGCTTCGCTGGTGACAGCAGAGCAGCCCACCAGCGGGCTTCTGGAGAGCAGCCACGTCTGGAGAGCAAGCCGCACCAGCCGGGCTTCCTGGAGGACCGCAAGCAGCCACCAGCCGGGTTCCTGGAGAGGAAGCAGCACCAGCCGGGCTTCCTGGGATGGAGAGCAAGCACCCACCAGCCCGGCTCCTGGAGAGACAGCAACCAGCCGACCAGCCGGGCTCTGGAGGAGAGCAACAGCCCCAGCGTCCTTGGGCAGCCCACAGCCCGGCTTCCTGGAGGACAGCAAGCAGCCCACCGCCGGGCTTCCTGGAGGAGAGCAAGCAGCCACCAGCCCGGGCTTCCTGGGAGAGCAACAGCCCACCAGCCGGGCTTCCTGGAGGAGAGCAAGCAGCCCACCATGCCGGCGACTTCCTGGAGGGAGCAAGCAGCCACCAGCCGGGTTCCTGGAGGAGAGCAAGCAGCCACCAGCCGGGCTTCCTGGAGGAGAGCAAGCAGCCACCAGCCGGGCTTCTGGAGGACAGCAAGCAGCCCACCAGCCGGGTTTCCTGGAGGAGAGCAAGCAGCCCACCAGCCGGGCTTCTGGAGGAGAGCAAGCAGCCCACCAGCCGGGCTTCCTGGAGGAGAGCACGCAGCCCAGCAGCCCGGCTTCCTGGAGGAGAGGAAACACCCCCCACGGGCTTCTGGAGGAGAGCAAGCAGGCCACCAGCCGGGCTTCCTGGTGGAGAGCAAGCAGCCCACCAGCTGGGCTTCCTGGAGGAGAGCAAGCAGCCCACCAGCCCGGCTTCCTGGAGGAGAGCAAACAGCCCACCAGCCGGGCTTCCTGGAGGAGCGCAAGCAGCCCACCAGCCGGCCTTCCTGGAGAGGAAGCAGATCACCAGCCGGGCTTCCTGGATGACAGCAAGCAGCCCACCAGCCAGGCTTCCTGGAGGACAGCAAGCAGCCCCCCAGCCCGGCTTCCTGGAGGAGAGGAAGCAGCCCACCACCCCGGGCTTCCTGGAGGACAGCAAGCAGCCCACCAGCCGGGCTTCCTGGAGGACAGCAAGCAGCCCACCAGCCCGGCTTCCTGGAGGACAGCAAGCAGCCCACCAGCCGGGCTTCCTGGAGGAGAGCAAGCAGCCCACCAGCCGGGCTTCCTGGTGGAGAGCAAGCAGCCCACCAGCCGTGCTTCCTGGTGAGGAGGAAAGCCAGCCCACCAGCCCGGTTCCTGGGACAGCAAGCATAGCCCACCAGCCGGCTCCTAGGAGAAAGAGGAAGGAGCCCACCAGCCCGGCTTCCTGGGGGAGAGCAAGCAGCCCACCAGCCGGGCTTCCTGGAGGAGAGAAAGCAGCCCACCAGCCGGGCTCCTGGGAGAGCAAGCAACCCACCAGCCGGGCTTCCTGGAGGAAAGCAAGCAGCCCACCAGCCGGGCTTCCTGGAGGAGAGCAAGCAGCCCACCAGCCGGGCTTCCTGGAGGAGAGCAAGAGCCCCACAGCTGGGCTCTGGAGGACAGCAAGCCCAGCCCACCAGCCGGCGCTTCCTGGAGGAGAGCAGAGCAGCCCCCCAGCCGGGCTTCCTGGAGGAGAGCAAGCAGCCCACCAGCCGGGCTTCCTGGAGGAGAGCAAGCAGCCCACCAGCCGGGCTTCTGGAGGAGAGCAAGCAGCCCACCAGCCGGGCTTCCGGGTGGAGAGCAAGCAGCCCACCAGCCCGGCTTCCTGGTGGAGAGCAAGCAGCCCACCAGCCCGGCTTCCTGGAGGAGAGGAAGCAGCCCACCAGCCCGGCTTCCTGGAGGAGAGCAAGCAGCCCACCAGCCGGGCTTCCTGGAGGAGAGCAAGCAGCCCACCAGCCGGGCTTCTGGAGGACAGCAAGCAGCCCACCAGCCGGGCTTCCTGGAGGAGAGCAAGCAGCCCACCAGCCGGGCTTCCTGGAGGAGAGCAAGCAGCCCACCAGCCGGGCTTCCTGGAGGACAGCAAGCACCCCACCAGCCGGGCTTCCTGGAGGAGAGCAAGACGCCACCACCGGGTTCCGAGAAGACAGCAAGCAGACCAAGCCAGCCGGCTTCCTGGAGGAGAGCAAGCCGCCCACCAGCCCGGCTTCCTGGAGGAGAGGAAGCAGCCCCCCAGCCCGGCTTCCTGGAGGACAGCAACCAGCCCACCAGCCGGGCTCCCTGGAGGACAGCAAGCAGCCCACCAACCGGGCTTCCTGGAGGACAGCAACCAGCCCACCAGCCGGGCTTCCTGGAGGAGAGGAAGCAGCCCACCAGCCCGGCTTCCTGGAGGAGAGCAAGCAGCCCACCAGCCGGGCTTCCTGGAGGACAGCAAGCAGCCCACCAGCCGGGCTTCCTGGAGGACAGCAAGCAGCCCACCAGCCCGGCTTCCTGGAGGACAGCAAGCAGCCCACCAGCCGGGCTTCTGGAGGACAGCAAGCAGCCCACCAGCCGGGCTTCCTGGTGGAGAGGAAGCAGCCCACCAGCCGGGCTTCCTGGTGGAGAGGAAGCAGCCCACCAGCCCGGCTTCCTGGAGGACAGCAAGCAGCCCACCAGCCGGGCTTCCTGGAGGACAGCAAGCAGCCCACCAACCGGGCTTCCTGGAGGACAGCAACCAGCCCACCAGCCGGGCTCCCTGGAGGACAGCAAGCAGCCCACCAACCGGGCTTCCTGGAGGACAGCAAGCAGCCCACCAGCCGGGCTTCCTGGAGGAGAGCAAGCAGCCCACCAGCCGGGCTTCCTGGCGGACAGCAAGCAGCCCACCAGCCGGGCTTCCTGGAGGAGAGCAAGCAGCCCAGCAGCCCGGCTTCCTGGAGGAGAGCAAGCAGCCCACCAGCCAGGCTTCCTGGAGGACAGCAAGCAGCCCACCAACCGGGCTTCCTGGAGGAGAGCAACCAGCCCACCAGCCGGGCTTCCTGAGCGACCAGCAAGCGCCCACCACGCCGGGCTTCCTGGAGGAGGCAAGCAGCCCACCGACGGGCTTCTGGAGGAGAAGCAGACAGCCCCCAGCCGGGTTCCTGGAGAGCAAGAAGCCCACCAGCCGGGCTTCCTGGAGGAGAGCACGCAGCCCACCAGCCGGGCTTCTGGAGGACAGCAAGCAGCCCACCAGCCGGGCTTCCTGGAGGACAGCAAGCAGCCCACCGGCCGGGCTTCCTGGAGGAGAGCAGGCAGCCACCAGGCGGGCTTCCTGGAGGACAGCAAGCAGCCCACCAGCCGGGCTTCCTGGAGGAGAGCAACCAGCCCACCAGCCGGGCTTTCTGGAGGAGAGCAAGCAGCCCCCCAGCCGGCCTTCCTGGAGAGGAAGCAGATCACCAGCCGGGCTTCCTGGAGGAGGCAAGCAGCCACAGCCGGGCTTCCTGGAGGAGAGCAAACAGCCCACCAGCCGGGCTTCCTGGAGGACAGCACAGCAGCCCACAGCCGGGCTTCCGGGAGGAGAGCAAGCACCCCACCAGCCGGGCTTCCTGGAGGACAGCAAGCAGCCCACCAGCCGGGCTTCCTGGAGGAGAGCAGCCAGCCCCCCCCCCCCCTCCCCACCAGCCGGGCTTCCTGGAGGGCAGCACGCAGCCCACCCGCCGGGCTTCCTGGAGGAGAGCAAGCAGCCCACCAGCGGGGCTTCCTGGAGGACAGCAACCAGCCCACCAGCCGGGCTTCTGGAGGAGAGCAAGCAGCCCACCAGCCGGGCTTCCTGGAGGACAGCAAGCAGCCCACCAGCCGGGCTTCCTGGAGGACAGCAAGCAGCCCACCAGCCCGGCTTCCTGGAGGAGAGCAAGCAGCCCACCAGCCGGGCTTCCTGGAGGAGAGCAAGCAGCCCACCAGCCGGGCTTCCTGGAGGACAGCAAGCAGCCCACCAGCCGGGCTTCCTGGTGGAGAGGAAGCAGCCCACCAGCCCGGCTTCCTGGAGGAGAGCAAGCAGCCCACCAGCGGGGCTTCCTGGAGGAGAGCAAACAGCCCACCAGCCGGGCTTACTGGGCGGAGACAAGCAGCACCAGCGGGCTTCCTGGAGAGAAGAAGAAAACAAGACGTGCTTCCTGGAGGAGAGCAAGCAGACCACCAGCCGGGCTTCCTGGCGGACAGCAAGCAGCCCACCAGCCGGGCTTCCTGGAGGACAGCAACCAGCCCACCAGCCGGGCTTCCTGGAGGACCGCAAGCAGCCCACCAGCCGGGTCTTCCTGGAGGAGAGCAAGGCAGTACAAAAGCTAGGGTTCCTGGAGGAGAAGCAAGCAGGCACCACCAGCCGGGCTTATGGAGAGCAAGCAGCCCCACAGCCGGGCTTCACTGGAGGAGAGCAAAGAAGCCCCACCAGCCCGATTACTGAGGAGAGCAAGGCCAGCCCACCACGCAGGTGCTTCTGGAGGAGAGCAAGAAGCCCACCAGCCGGGCTTCTGGAGGACAGCAAGCAGCCCACCAGCCGGGCTTCCTGGTGGAGAGCAAGCAGCCCACCAGCCTGGGCCTTCCTGGAGGAGAGCAAGTCAGCCCACCAGCCGGGCTTCTTGAAGGAGAGCAAGCAGCCCTCCAGCCGGGCTTCCTGGAGGAGGAGAAGCAGCCCACCAGCCTGGCTTCCTGGAGGAGAGCAAGCAGCCCACCAGCCGGGCTTCCGTTGGAGAGGAAGCAGCCCACCAGCCGGGCTTCTTGGAGGAGAGGCAAGCAGCCCACCAGCCGGGCTTCTGGAGGAGAGCAAGCAGCCCACCAGCCGGGCTTCCTGGGAGAGCAAGCAGCCCACCAGCCGGGCTTCTGGAGGAGAGCAAGCAGCCCTCCAGCCCGGGCTTCCTGGAGGGCAGCAAGCAGCCCCCAGCCCGGCTTCCTGGAGGAGAGCAAGCAGCCCACCAGGCCGGCCTTCCTGGAGGAAGCAAGCAGCCCACCAGCCGGCCTTCCTGGTGGAGCAGGAAGCAGCCCACCAGCCGGGCTTCCGTGGGAGGAAGCAGCGCCAACCGCCGGAGTTCCTTAGGAGAGCAAGCCGCCCACCAGCCGGGCTTCCTGGAGAGCCAGCAAGCAGCCCACCAGCCGCGGCTTCCTGGTAGGACAGCAAGCAGGCCACCAGCTCGGGCTTCTGGGGACAGCAAGCAGCCCACCAGCGGGCTTCCTGGAGGAGAGCAAGCAGCCCACCAGCCGGGCTTCCTGATTGGAGAGGAAGCAGCCCACCAGCCGGCTTCCTGGAGGACAGCAAGCCAGCCCACCAGCCGGCTTCCTGGAGGAGAGCAAGCAGCCCACCAGCCGGGCTTCCTGGTGGAGAGCAAGCAGCCCACTCAGCGGGCTCCTGTAGAACAGCCACAGCCCGCTGAGGAGGAGAGCCAACGGAGGCAAGCAGCCCACCGGCCGGGCTTTCCTGGAGGAGAGCAAGCAGCCGACCAGCCGGGCTTCCTGGGGAGAGCAACCAGCCCACCAGCCGGGCTTCCTGGAGGAGAGCAAGCAGCCACCAGCGGGCTTCCTGGGGAGAGCAAGCAGCCCACCAGCTGGGCTTCCTGGGGACAGCAAGCAGCCCACCAGGCGGGCTTCCTGGTGGAGAGCAGCAGCCACTGCCCTACACAGCACCAGTGGGCTCCTGTAGACCCGCCCGCTGCTTGAGGCACCCCATCAGCCGGCCCCTTGAGGTCAGTCCCACTGCTAGCTCCCATCCCACGCTATCCTTAGGAGGAACTTCAACCGCGACTTGGTAAGCACCCAGCTGTCCAGATGATAATCGCCACCACCAAACTGTCCACTAGGGCATACTGCCTGGTTTGAGGACGCAAACCGGCGTGGAGGAGAAGCAGCCCACCAGCCCGGCTTCCTGGAGGAGAGCAAGCAGCCACCAGCCGGGCTTCCTGGAGAGAAAGCAGCCCACCAGCCGGGCTCTCTTGGAGGAGAGCAAGCAGCCCATCCAGCCGGGCTTCCTGGAGGGAGCAAGCCAGCCCACCAGCCGGCTTCCTGGAGGAGAGCAATCAGCCCACCAGCCGGGCTTCCTGGTGGAGAGGAAGCAGCCCACCGTCCCGGCTTCCTGGAGGACAGGCAAGCAGCCCACCAGCGTGGCTTTCCTGGAGAGAGAAGCAGCCAGCCAGCCCGGCTTCCTGGTGGACGAGCAAGCAGCCCACCAGCTGGCTTCCTGGAGGACAGCAATCAGCCCACCAGCCGGGTCCTGGAGGAAGCAAGCACCCCACCACCGGGCTTCCTGGAGGACAGCAAGCAGCCCGACCAGCCGGGCTTCCTGGCAGCGCAGCACACGGGATTCCGAGCAGCAAGGCCCACCAGCTGGGATTCCTGGAGGAGAGCGAAGCAGCCACCAGCCGGGCTTCCTGGTTGACGAGCGAAGCAGCCCACCAGCCGGCGTCCTGGAGGACAGCAAGCAGCCCACCAGCCGGGCTTCCTGGAGGAGAGCAAGCAGCCCACCAGCCGGGCTTCCTGGAGGAGAGCAGCAGCCCACAGGCCTGGGAGCAGGCCACAGCCGGGCTTCCTGGAGGAGCAGCAAGCAGCCCACCAGCCCGGCTTCCTGTGGAGGAGCAAGCAGCCCACCAGCCCGGCTTCCTGGTGGAAGCAAGCAGCCCACCAGCCGGGCTTCCTAACAAGCCGGTCATGCGGAGAGCAAGCAGCCCACCAGCTGGGCTTCCTGGGGAGAGCAATGCAGCCCACCAGCCGGGCTTCTTGGAGGAGAGCAAGCAGCCCAGCAGCCCGGCTTCCTGGAGGACAGCACAGCAGCCCACCATCCGGGCTTCCTGGAGGAGAAGAAGCAGCCCACCAGCCGGGCTTCCTGGTGGACAGCAAGCAGCCCCCCAGCCGGGCTCCCTGGGGAAGCAAGCAGCCCCACCGAGCCGGGCCTTCCTGGAGAGAGCAAGCAGCCCACCGGCCGGGCTTCCTGGAGGACAGCAAGCACCCCACCAGCCGGGCTTCCTGGAGGAGAGCAAGCAGCCACCAGCCGGGCTTCCTGGAGGAGAGCAAGCAGCCCACCAGCCGGGCTTCTGGAGGAGAGCAAGCAGCCCACCTGCCGGGCTTCCTGGAGGAGAGCAAGCAGCCCACCAGCCGGGCTTCCTGGAGGACAGCAAGCAGCCCACCAGCCCGGCTTCCTGGAGGACAGCAAGCAGCCCACCAGCCGGGCTTCCTGGAGGAGAGCAAGCAGCCCACCAGCCGGGCTTCCTGGAGGACAGCAAGCAGCCCACCAGCCGGGCTTCCTGGAGGAGAGCAAGCAGCCCACCAGCCCGGCTTCCTGGAGGAGAGCAATATATGACCCTGTTGGCCAGCCTGACAAGTCCTCAGAAAGTTCAGACGTAGCTTTCATGAGTTGTCACCCAGGCTGGGGTGGGCTTTTCCGGAATGCAGCTGCCACTGAATCACCCATGTTCCTGTAACGCTGAAGGTGACGCAGGGGTTAAAAGGTGCTTGCCACCAAACCTGTCAACCTAAGTTCTATCTCTGGAACACCAAGGTGAAAGGAAAAGACAGGCTTCTTCTATAAGTTGTCTTCTGACCTATGAACATAAGTCCCCCTTCACCCCCCAAAAATAAATCTAAAAAGTTCCCACCATCCCCCATTCTCCCAGTGAGTCACTTTGCCTACCTATGTCCTTTTGTGTCTCCTGGGATTTCTTTCTTTCTTCTTTTTTTTTTTGTTTTTGAGACAGGGTCTCCCTTAGTCCAGCTGGCCTGAAGCTCACTATGCGTAGGACCAGGCGGGCCTTGAAACTCACAGAGATCCACCGCCTCTGCTCCTGAGTGTTGGATTTCAAAGCCTGTGGCACCCGCTCAGCACCTCCTGGGATTTCTAAGCATAGTGTTTTTGTTACTATTTCTGGACTTATTCAGGGCTCCCTTTGTGAGCACCCTGTATCTCTCAACTTGAGTTCTGAATTTCCTTCACTCTGTATCTAAAGTGGCCTATACTTTAACTGAGCAACTGTCACAATCTTGTGAACATTAGATCCCTTTTGTCAGCATCTTTGAGTTGCTTAATTTCATAGATAGACAAACAATATTATAGGTCTTGATGCTAGCACAGCACCTGTCAAATGGAAGATGCTGAGCAGTATTTGTGAGTGAATGAACACAGCTGGCTTTTTACCTTATTGTATAGACAAGACAAATCCAAAGACAGAAAATAAACTAAAAATAAGAAACTCGTTGAGCCCATCATCCACCCAGAGTGAATATGCTTTTAATTTTTGTGTTCTTCTCAAAGAATCTCATACAGAGGAGATATTAATATATTTTTTAGGGGTGAATAAGATAAATTATCCTACAAAAAGAGAAAATTCAAGAAGGCCAGAAATAATGAAGGATTCTAGTCACTGTTTCCTTCAAAGATTTTGTTTGTTTGTTTGTTGAGACAAGGTTTCCCTATAGCCCCAGTGGCCTGGAACTCACTCTGTAGGACCAGGCTGGCTCCAAAACACAGAGATCAACTGCCTCTGCCTCCCGAGTGCTAGGATTAACGGTGTGTGCCACCTCGCCCCACTCCTGGCTAAAGACCATTCTTAGCCACCATGGTTGTGGGAATTGAACCCGGGTCCTCGCAAGAGCAGTGGTCTCTTAACCACTGAGCCCATCTCTCTAGGCCCCCTCTTCAACGTTTAACCAGTTATTTTACTATTTTTTATGTGTAAGAGTGTTTGCTGCGTGTGTGCAAGTGTACCATGGGGGTGCAACATTCTTCAAGGCAAAAAAAGCGGGCATTGTGGATCCCCTGGAACTGGAATTACAGATAGATGTTAGCCACTATCGTGGTTGTGCTGGGAACCAAACCAAAACCCTTGCAAGAGCAGCTGTGCTCCTCCCTGCTGAGCCATCCCTCGGGCCTCTTCAGAGTTTCTGCTAGTCGACCAATGATTGAGGCCATGGGCAGGCAAAAGAGCGTCAGCTAGCTTCTCTTTCTTGGGCTCATATTCCAGGAACAATAAAACTGAATGAAGGCTGCCCAGGCCTGAGAGAGAACAGAGTCTGCGTCCCACTCTGCTGGGCTTATCATGCTGAGAGAAAGAAGTCAAAGAGAGAGACAGGAAGCAACAGGAGGAAGTGTGATCACAGTGTGGAGTCCACACTTGGGGGAATGCAGGTTCCTGAGAGAGAACCATGTTTTTCTAGCCTTCCTGGGCTTGATGATAATCTGGTCCACGTTTATATACATAGGTTACTTTTTGACTCGGGTGACATAGCAAGCAAGACTTAATTTCCTTGTCAGAATTCAAGTTCCAAGGTCAGGGTATGACTTTTTTGTAAATGAAGTATGTTCATTTTATACAAAGCATTTTTGATAGCTATTGGTCCCATATTAGATACTGTATGGTGTACAGCTATGTGTCCCTCTTCTTACAGTATTATTATCTAATTCTTCCCTTTGACCCTTTTCAGGGTCAGCATAAAACATTTCAAAAATTTTAAACTGATTTGTTTTTCCAGCAAATCTAAACCTGAAAAAAATCTAGGAAGTAGGATTGTTTAAATGCATCTATGACCTTAGGGAATTTAATTAATTTTCCTCCTATTTTTTCCTTTCCTCATTTCCTCCTGAAAACAGTCATTTCTCTCTTCTTAACTTTTAATGCCCCCCACCCCTGCCCCTGTTCATCATCTCTGAATGTTGCATAACCATCTCTGGTTTATTTTCTGTCTTTGGATTTGTCTTGTCTATGCAATAAGGTGAAAAGTCAGATGTGGTGGTGGTGTTTTGAATGAGAGTGTACCCCATAGGCTTTAAGTGTTCAGACATGTTGTCCAAAGTTGGTGGCTGTTTGGGGAGGTCACGGAACCTTTAGGAAGTGTGGCCAAGCTGGAGGAAGTACGTCATTGGGGGTGGGCTCAGTGACTTTAACAAGCCCTGTGAAGTATCCAGTCTATCGAGCGATAGATCTATTCTCTCGATCTATCGTATCTCTCTCTCTCCCTCTCTCTTTATCCACTTCCTGTACTCTTGTGGAGATGTGAAGGGCCTCGGCTTCTGCTCCAACCTGCCCCCATGCCTCCTGCCATAATGGACTCTAATTCCCTGGAACCTCAATTGTAAGTCAAATAACTTCTTCCTTTTATAAGTTCCTTGGTCATGGTTGGTTTTATCACAGCAAACAGAAAAGTGACTTAATAGTTTTTGGTACCAGAGAGTGGGTGTTGGCTGTGAAGACAGAACCTGACCATGTGGGCCGGTTGGCGCAATGTGGAAGACTTTGGAACTTTGGGCTAGAAAGCTATTGACTTTCTGTAGCAGAGTTTCACAGGCATTCTAGTAGAAGCTTGGAGGAAAGCATTGCTGCAAACAAATGTAGTTCCAGAGGAAAAAAAGACTTAGGCCCAGCCCCAGGCTGGTGGCGCATGTCTTTAATCCTAGCACTTGGGATGCAGAGGCATTGCGGATCTTTGTGAGTTCGAGGCCAGCCTGGTCTCAGAGTGAATTCCAGGTACAGCTGGGGGGACTACAGGGAGCCTGTCTTGGAAAAGACCAACAAAAAAAAAAAAGACTTAGGCCAGCAAACGGATATTTGGCAGAGTCTGGCAGAGTTTGCCCACAGCCCAAACATTTGCCTGATGCTAAGTTGAAAAGCAATGGACTAATGTCTTTGGCAGAGGATATTTCACGACAGCCTAAAGTAGAAATGTTGGCGTGGCTATATGGTGAATATTTTGCAGATCTACAGTGAAAAAGGAGCAAATGGGGCAGAAAGAAAAGCAGAATGTACAGTTTGGATCTGAAAAAGTGCACTAGGAAGATTAATGAGGGGCCAAGGCATGTGAAGGAGAGGCTCCCTTTGATAGGAGATTAAAGTGATTAAGGGAGATGCCTGGATATTTACAAGTAAAACAATGGAAAAAGTGAGATTAAAGTGTTTAAGGAGAGGCCTAGATATAAACAATAGAAAAAGTGTGATTAAGGAGAGGCCACAGAAATAGTACCTTCAGGGCCAGACCACACCCAGCTAAGCCTCCAAACTTTGAAAGGAAAATACTGAAAGGCAGAGAAAAGTTGCTAATGTGTTTGAAGTAGGACAGAGTCCATTCTAAACTTGCAGCCAAACTCAAGCAGTTTCATTCACGTGGTGCTGCTTTTAGAGGCATGAAGATCCAAGACGTGAAGGGGCCAATCATTTCTTCACTCAAGGTTTCAGAGAGCCACAGAGGCCAGGCAGAGTGCAGCAGGGGGTCCCTGAATAAAGAATGGCCCCCCATAGGCCCATTGCATGAAGCTGTACTGTGAAAGCCTGGCTTGGCAGTGAACCCAAAGAAGACATTCTAGATTCCAGAGCTGTGAGATATTTGCCAAGGAGCGTTGCATACAGGGAGTGGTAACCAGCCTAAGGGAAGAGATGTATTTGCAAGCAAAGCTGGAGAGCTGAGCCATCTAAGCCCTTGGAAGTTCAAGTTCCCCCCCCACAGAAGTTGCACATGTGCTAAAGGACTTGGTGTTTCCCTGCAGGGTTTTTTTTCTTATTTTTGTCCAGTATTTCCTCACTATGCTCTTATTTCTCCCTTTTGGAATTGGAATTGTGTATTCAGTTCCACTGTATGTGGGAGTATGTAATTTGGTCACTTGATTCTATAGGAGCTTACAATTAAGAGATTGGCCTGGGTTCCAGAAGAGGAGACTTTGTACTGTAGACTTTGAAAGAATTGCGACCTGGTAAAGACTATGGGGATTTTTAAAGTTGGACTAAATGAGTTTTGCATTTTATATAGTCAGGAGACTATGGGGGCCAGGAAGTGGCATGTGGTGGTTTGACTTAGTGTCCCCCTCCATAGGCTTTAAGTGTTCATACATCTTGTCCCCAGTTGGTGGCACTGTTCTGGGAGATCTCAGCACGGTGTGGCCATGCTGGACGGAAGTATGTCAATGTGGGGTGGCTTCGTGAGTTTAAATCAACCCTTGCCGTCTACAAGTCTCTTCTATGTCTCCACTTACTGTACTCATTGGAGGATGTGAAACTTGGCTTTCTGCTCCAGCCCTGGCCACCACGCCTCCCGCCCACACTGGACTCTAATTCCCTGGAACTGTCAATGTAAGCTCAAATAAACTCTTCCTTTTTATAAGTTCCCTCTGGTCATGGTGGTTTTATCACAGCGAAACAGAAAAGTGACTAATACCTCAGCTGTGTTCATTCATTCATAAATACTGTTCAGCATCTTCCATTTGACAGGTGCTATGATAGCATCAAGACCTACTAAATCTGTCCATCTCACTTTCTGATTCACTCATTTGCATGCATGATCCATATTTTTTAGCCTCGCACTTGCTATTCCTTCTTTCCTCATGTCTTCATATTGTTTGCTTTTTTCCAGAAAGATGGCGGGGATCTCATCTTGGCTGAGTGTCTCCTGGCCTACATGAAAGGGAACTATTTATCGACAACTGTAATACATGGAGACTTCATCATAGAGTAAAACATAAGCATATGGTGTGTGTACATGTGTAATGAGACAATATCATTATCACTGAAAGATACAAGATGTTGTCTTTCTAATTTATAGCTTATCTGTCCAATCAGAGAAATTAATAGTGCCTCCTATAGAAGCTTGAGCTAAGTAAATATTTAAAGTACTTCCTGTTGTAAGTGTAGGCTTGGTCTTCAGAGAGAACTGAGTTAAAATATGGGTTATCTTGTGTTGATCGTGTTAAACACTATCATTCAGCTGGAGTAACTGGAGTTCTGTAATACAGAACTTACTACCAGAGATGTAGAGGCTTCAGGGAGCAATCTGTCAGATGAAACCAACATTGCTTACTACTTCTGCAATAACGGAAACCTTTGGGAAATAACACTCCATCTTCTCTGAAATGGTAATGTCATTATTTAACTTTTCTAGTAAAATGATGGTATTTTATTTATTTAGTATAAAGATTACACATTGCTTATAAAAATCCTTCTCTTTAAGTGAGAGAGATTTTCTCCCTTTGAAGTTCTGTAGAATGTAGGACTAGTAGCAACAGAACCTGGATTTTTATAAGAGAAAATCAAGCACCATTTGTACTGTTCTCTCAAACGAAGAGTCCCACCACTGGCTGCTGTCTCATGAGACAGCACAAGGAAGTTTTGCTCATTTGCCAGGTGGGTCTCCCTGCAAATGATGACTTCTTGTTGATTATAGCTAATTCCTAATAATATAAGACTGTAGATATGTATAGCCATGTAATTCGTTATTAAGAAATCAACACAATGCATAGAATTTTAGAAATGGCCAAAAATTAGCTTCAAATCTGTAGTAGAAAATGTTCAAAAGTCAGGGGTAGGTCAAGGGTCTATGGTGCTTATGACACTGGGCAGGTGATTAGTAGACATGAGGGAGCCAAGGAAACCTCAGCTGCAGCTGTGGCTCCCAATACTCAGAATACCTCTTTGTGATTAGATGCACTTGAAGCTGCAGGAAGAAACTTCCTGTTAGATCAGAAACTAGGGCACCAGGTCACCTTCCCAAGTACTGCACATGTGCACTAAGGAAGGGCTTGTGTTCAAGACCTCAAAGTCACTAAAATAGTATCTTCTTTGTTGTTTTTGTGTTGTTGTTGTCCTTTTGAGAAAGGGTCTCCGTCGCCCTAACTGGCCTGAATTTGCTATGTAGACCAGGCTGGCTGAAAACTCACAGAAATTCCGCCCTGCCTCTGTCTCCTGAGTGCTGGGATTAACGATGTGTGTGCCACCACGTTGGCTGAAAACAAGCTTTTATATGGTTTTGTATCCTACCTTTCATGGGTTTTGCAAGAGGATCATGGGAAGAAATATCTCAAAGTGAGATTCAGTCTGCCATGATGAATATTCATCACATGCCTACTAGATGGACAGAAATGCCTGTCTATGGATAGACATACCAGCTTGATGGATAGACATACCTCCTCCATGAACAGACACAGTTGCTCGATAGACACATATGTGCTCCATGAACAGACATACCAGCTCAATGAATAGACACACATGCTTGATGAACAGACAAACCTGTTCAATGGATATACATTTACTCGATGTATATTCATACCTACTAGATAGATACCTGCTTGCTGGATAGACACACCTGCTAGATGGATAGACATAGTTGCTCCTGCAAACATATCTGTTTTTTCTGTACCAGATACCTCCTTGATGGACACACATACCTACTTGATGGACAGACATATCTGCTTGATGGACAGACATACATGCTCAATGGATGCTTACCTGCTCTATGAACAGACATACCTGCTCAATGGACAGACATAACTCTGACAGACAAATCTGCTCAATGGATACACACATGCTTGATGGACAGATATGGATGCTTGCTGGACACAGATATTTGATTGATGGAGAGACACAGAACTTGATGGACACATCCACTTGATGGACAGATGTACCTGCTCAATGGACAGACACACTTGCTTGATACATGCTCCATGAACAGACATACCTGCTCAATGAATAGACAGCTGCTCAATGGACAGACAAACTTACTCAATGGACAGACATAACTGTTTGATGGATAGACATATCCACTTGATGGACAGACATACCTGCTACATGGATAGACATAGCAGCTTGATGGACAGATATACTTGCTTGATGGATACATACATGCTCCGTGAACAGACATACCAGCCTGATGGCTAGACATAGCTACTCCATGTATCAACATAGCTGGTTGCTGGACACACATACCTTATCTATTATAGACATAGCAGCTTGACAGATAGACATATCCAATCGATGGACAGACACACCTGCTCTAGGGAGAGAACAACCTGCTGATGGACAGATGTAACTGTTCCATGGAAACATCCTTCTTGATGGACAGACACAACTGCTCTAAGGAGAGACCAACCTGCTGATGGACAGATGTAATTGCTTCATGGATAGACAGAGTTGCTCAATGAATAAACATGCCTGCTTGATGAAGACATAACTGTTCAGTGGATCTATACCTGTTCTAAGAAAGACATCCCTATTTGATGGACAGACAAACCTGCACAATGGATATACACTTGTTTGGTGGATAGACATACCTGCTTGAAGCACAGACATTACCTGCCTGATTGCTGGATAAGCCATAGTTTTTCTTCTTTTTTTTTTTTTTTGGTCTTTTTGAGACAGGGTCTCCCTGTAGCCCAGCTGTCCTGGAACTCACTCTGTAGACCAGGGGGCTGGCCTTGAACTCAAAAGATCCGCCTGCTTCTGCCTCCCAAGTGCTAGAATTAAAGGCATGCACCACTACACCCAGCAGCACTGGTTTCTTGATATACAGACATACCTTCTTGATATACAGACATACCTTCTCGATGGATAGACATACTGGCTTGATGGACAGACACACCTGCTCCATATTTTCCTCTGAACACAGAAGCAGCAAAAGACATCTACATACCCAGGCCACAATGAAAAAAAAAAAAAACTGCTGGGGCTGGAGAGCTGGCTCATTGATTCAGAGCATCGACTGCTCTTGCAGCGGACCCGGTCGATTCCCAGCACCCACATGGTGGCTAAGAAAACTGCATTTAAGCGGGTGGTGGTGCCTCACCACTTTAAAAAAAGGAAAATAAAAAGAAATATTTGCTCTATGGAGAGACATACCTGCTCTATGGAGAATCATACCTGCTAGATGAACAGACAAACCTGTTCAATGGATACACACTTGATCAACGGATAGACACACCTCTAATAGGGATACATATTTCCTCTATGGGTAGACAAACCTCCTCAATATTTAGACCTTCCTACTAGATGGATAGACATAGTTGTTCCATTGACAAACATAACTGCTCAAAGTACAACCATACTTGCTGGGGGGGGGGACCTGTCTGCTACATGGATAGACATAGCTTCTTGCTAGATACACATATCTGATTGATGTATAGACAAAGCTGCTTGATGGCAGACATATCCAACTGGATGGACAGACTACTTGATATACATACCTGCTCACTGCAGAGACATACCTGCTTTGATGGATACACATGTCCTCTTGATGGGCATACATACCTGCTTCGTGCATAGACACAGCTGCTCATTGGAGAGACAAAACCTCTTGAAATGTACATACCTGCTTGATGGATAGAAAGATTTGCTCCATGGAGAGACACACCTGCTCCATGAATAGACAGACATAGCAGCCTGATGACTCCATACCAGCTCCATGAACAGGCATACCTGTCTGATGGACCCACATACCTCTTTGATGGACAGACAAACCTGCTCAATGGATAGACATACCTGCTCAAGGCACAGACATACCCGATTGGTGGATTGACATAGCTTCTTGTTGGACACACATAGCTGGTTAATGGTTAGACATACTCACTTGATGGACAGACTCCCCCTCTCCATGGATAGAAATACCAGCTTGATGGACATATATAGCTTCTCAATGTGTGTACCTGCTCGATGGATAGACAAACCTGCTCAATGGATAGGTACTTGCTTGATGGATAGACATACCTGCTATATGGATACATATCTTCTCAAGGATAGACATATTTGTTTGATAGAAAGATATACTGCTCGATGGACATACATAGCTTCTCGATGGATAGACCAAGCTGCTCAATAAAAAGACATAGCTGCTCAAAAAACAGACATAGCTCCTCAATAAACAGACATAGCTGCTCAATGAACAGACATAGCTGCTCAATGAACAGACATAGCTGCTCAATAAATAGACATAGTTGCTCAATGGATAAACATACCTGTTTGATGAACAGACATATCTGCTCAATGAACACACATACTTGATTGATGGATAGACATGGTTGTTTCCTAAACAGACACACCTGCTTGTTGGACAGACACACCTGCTTGCTCTTCACACATAACTTCTATGGATTATGTACCTCCTTGAAGACTAGCTGCTCAATGGACAGAAATACCAGCTTGTTGTACAGATGTACCTGCTCCATGGACAGACTTAGCTGTTCAGTGGATGGACATAGCTGCTCAATGGACAGAAATGCTTGCTGGAGAGACATGCCTGTTCCATGGATAGACATACCTGCTCAATGGACCAAAATACCTGCTGGATGGATAGATGTTCCAAGCATAGACATGCCTGATTAATGAGCAGGCATACTCACTTGGTGGACAGACATACCTGTTCAATGGATAGATATAGCTGTCTGCTGGAAAGATATACTCGCTAAATGGATAGACATACCTACTCAAAGGACAGACATACCTGCTTGATGGATTGACATAAATAATCAATGGACAGACATACCTATTCAATCAATATACATAGCTCCTTACTAGACAGACAGACATGCTTGATGGACAGACATAGTTGTTCAATGAATAGATGATCAGACATACTTACTCAATGGACAGACCTACCTACTCCATGGACAGACATACCTGCTTGATGGGCCCACATATCTGCTCGATGTATAGACATAGCTTCTCAATATATACACATACCTACTTGATGGACAGACATATCTGCTTGATGGACAGACATACTTGCTTGATGGTCAACATAGCTGTTCGATGGAAAGCGTCTTCCCTTCCTGACAGCAGTGGTTCTCGCCATCTTCAACAGGCTCCATTCTCTTGCCAGGGGTCAGGTGACTCAATTTTCTTCCAATTTCCCATCTTTTCAAGATTTTTCTTTAGTTTTCCATTCCTATGAAGAATTCATCAAACACTTCTAATTTTATTGAATTTTATTAGGAACAGATTTTGGCCACTTGGTTATTTTCCAGGTTGCTTCTTCTGGTGCACTGCAGGTTCGCTCTGTAGCCCAGACAAGCTTGTTTGAAGTTTTTAACAATAAAACTCTTTATTCAATATACGGTAAATGCTTATACATGTCCATTTTCTCTCACTTGATGATGACAGTAGATAGTGAGCTAAGCTTTGAGCCAAGCACACATATAACTCAAGAGTATATAAATTTATGTTTCTACTGAATACCTTCCTGCTTATCTGGAACAAATTTTCAGCCTTCTGCAAATATTATATCAATCACTTTTTAATGAGCTGGATGAATCAGATATTTAGTCAATTTTTTTCTAGGAATGCATAAGAAAAGTTGAAATTAGATTTAAAAGATAAAGACCATTTAAAATTTGTGGAATATTTACAACTTTTTAGAAAATGCCTTTTCAGCAAGTGTTAAAATGGGTTAGACTCAAAAGGACCCCCCCCCCCCCCCCCCCCCTGGACAAATGGCACGCCTTGGTGTCACTGTGTTCTGTCTGAGGCTGAGCTGGAACAGGGTAATTTTCTTCTAGAAAGAGAGCTTTTGCTTAGTGTTTTCACTTATTGCAAGTCTTCTTAAAAAGTTTCTAGAATCCGGGTGGGGCGGTGGCCCTCAGTATTTAAGAGCACACTGACTGCTATTGCAGAGGTCCTTGGGTTTGATTTCCCAGCACCTACATGGCAGCTAAACACTGTCTACAACTCCAGTTCCNGGCTGGTGGGCTGCTTGCTCTCCTCCAGGAAGCCCGGCTGGTGGGCTGCTTGCTGTCCTCCAGGAAGCCCGGCTGGTGGGCTGCTTGCTCTCCTCCAGGAAGCCCGGCTGGTGGGCTGCTTGCTGTCCTCCAGGAAGCCCGGCTGGTGGGCTGCTTGCTCTCCTCCAGGAAGCCCGGCTGGTGGGCTGCTTTCTCTCCTGTCCTGGCAGCTACTTTTTGCTTTCATAATCTTGAGAAGGCATCTTGTGAATCTTGTTCATACTACCCAAGACTGATGTGTTTTTTACTTCCTGAGTCTCCTGAACCTCCTTCCTGCCTTACTGCACAATTTATTAGCTCATTTATCCCTATGTGCTGAGTAGCTTTAGTGTCAATTTGACACACCTGGGTAGAGAGAACCTAGTTGGGGAATTGCCTCCATTGGACTGGTCTGTGACCATGTGTCGATGAAGTATTTTCTTGATTGTTGAGTGATGTGGGAGGGTTCTGCCCACTGTGGGTGGTGCCACTCTGGGCAGGTTGTTCTATATTGTACAAAAAAATCAGGCTGAGCATGGGCCAGAGGAGCAAGCCAGTAAGCAGTGTTCCTCCATGGCTTGTGTTTCAGCTCCTGCCTTCAGGTTCCTGCCCTGAGTTCCTATGTTGGGCTCCCTGAGTGATGAACTGTGTGACCCAGGAGATGTGAGTCAAATAAACCCTCTCTTCTCCAAGTTGGTATTGATCAGGGTGCTTTGTCACAGTGACTGAAAGCTAAATAGAACACCCTCTTAGAAATTTCTTGAGGGTGCTTTCAGTATTTCCAGTTAGTAGCCTTGTATAAATATAAAGCAAAGAGATAAGTTACTGAGCTGGCCATATTTGCTTCCTTCAGTTGTATGGAAAAGCCAGTTGTCTGGAGTTCAAGAAGCACACATACTGCGCCACTAGAGGGCCCCATTTCCACTCTGTTTCAGAGGCGTGCTGAGTCCCGCAGCCTGCTGATTACCCTGCCCCTTTCCATCCTGATTGCCTAGACAGCTTGTCACCAACTTACAGATATGGCCTTTCCACATAAGGAGATTAGCTTCCATTTGAAATTCTTTGATTCTTCTGAAATAATATCAGGAATTAGGTCCAGCTAAGGCACTAATCTAAATAGGGCAGGGAAGTTACTGGCTTTCCTGCCTGTCTTCCAAGTCACACATTAAACAGCTCTCATTCTGTAATGGGTATCAGCATAGTATCCAGAGAACAAAATCTGACTAAGGAGCCTTTCTTCCTGACATTATTAGTAGCTTTCCTTTTCAGATAAGAAAGTCACAGATGTCTTCACTTTGGGCAGTGCAAGCCTGAAGACCCACGTAAAAAGCTAGACTTGATGTCTGTCTGTAAAGCCAGGTGGTGGAGATGGGTTGATCCTGACTGGGCCGGAACAAGGCAGGAAGCAGTGCCTGGGGTGGCCTCTGGTCCCTGCACCCACATGCACATGGGCACACCCCTGCAGACACAGACAGAGTAAAACATTCCCACAAGAAAAGGAAAGGAAAAAAGCTTTGTGTTTTCATATTAAAGATGTCTACCTCAGGGCTGGCTTGACTATTAAACACTCGGGCTTTCTGTTTTGACCATGAAAGCTCCGTTGATAAGATTAAAAGAATTTTAAGATGATTCTCAGAATAAATATGACTATCATGATAGTTTATCTACCACATAATCTAATGTTTTGCAAAACTTCGGTGTTCTCCAATGTTACAGTTTTATTTGCATTCAAGTATGCCATTTTTATATAACATTTTTATGAATTTTTGTGAGTTGCACACAATATATTTGGGTCATAATTAGACACCCCATCCATAGCCCTCTGATACACCCCTGCCCATCTTCATGCCCTCTGTCATATATATTAGGGCCTATTAAGCCAAGTTTGTGTCCCCAAACGTCTTTTCAGTGTGCTGAGCATCCGTCCCCTGGAGCCTGGTTAACCTATCACCATCAGGTTCCTGCCCTTAAAGAAAACAAACTTGCCAGGCATGGGAGCACACACCTTTAATCCCAGTACTTGGGAGCCAGAAGCAGGCAGATCTCTGAGAGTTCAAGGCCAGCCTGGTCTACATAGTGAGTTCCAAGCCAGCTGGGGCTACAGGGAATCCCTGTCTTAAAAAGATCAAAAAGAAAACCAACTCTCCCTTCCCAGTAGTTATTAATTGAGATAGTTCCTCAGCTAGGCTTGGGGCTTCTTACCCACTTCCTGATTCTATGCTGGATTTTGTCAGGTTTGAGCTTGCTGCCATTTCTTTTTTATTTTATGGTGTATGAGTGCATTGCCTACATATAGGTGGGTCCCCCCATGTCACATGTTGCCTACATATAGGTGGGTCCACCCCTGTCACATGCTGCCTATATATAGGTGGGTCCCCCCATGTCACATGTTGCCTACATATAGGTGGGTCCACCCCTGTCACATGCTGCCTACATATAGGTGGGTCCACCCACATCACATGTTGCCTGAGAAGGGCAGAAGAGGGTGTCAAATCCCCTGGAACTGGAGTTTAAGGATGGTTGTAGCCACCATGTGTGTGCTGGGAATTGAACCCAGGTCCTCTGGAGGAGTAGCCAGCACTCTTCACTGCTGAGCCATCTCTCCAGAACCTGCCATCATTTCTTAGTAAGTTGAAAATGACAGGAACTTCATGTACTGACAGAACATTCCAGCCGGGCATGGTGGCGCACGCCTTTAATCCTAGCACTTGGGAGGCAGAGGCATGCAGATCTTTGTGAGTTCAAGGCCAGCCTGGTCTACAGAGTGAGTTCCAGGACAGCCGGGGCTACAGGGAGACCCTGTCTCAA
>VZQC01001662.1:961411-999064 GCA_009823505.1 Rhizomys pruinosus | reverse complement strand
CGATCCCCAGCACCCACATGGCGGCCGAGAACCGTCTGAAACTCCAATTCCAGGAGAACTCCAGTTCCAGGGGAATCCGACACCCTCTTCTGACCTCCGCGGCACTGCACCACACGGGTGCACAGACTTGCTTGCAGACAGTACATTCATACACATACAGAATTAAATAAAAAAAAAATTAATAAAAAAAATTAAAAAAATAAAGAAAGCTATACCCTTAAGTAAAATGAACAAAAAAACAAGATAAAAAAACATGAAAACAAGCCGGGCATGGTAGCGCAGGGCTTTAATCCAGGTCAGCTGGGGCTACAGGGAGACACTGTCTCAAAATTATCAATGATACTAATAATCCCATGAAAACATAGGAACCAGCTAGGCCATGGCTGGAATAGCATGAAAATGACTGAAGGTGTCAAAAGAACAAGCCTGGCTTCAAGGACTCACTTTAGAATTTCAGGGGCTGGAGAGATAGCGTAGCGGTTAAGAGCACCGACTCCTCTTGCAGAGGACCCCCAGCACCCACATAGCGGCTGAGAACCATCTGTAACTCCAATTCCAAGAGAACTCCAGCTCCAGGGGAATCCGACACCCTCTTCTGACCAGCACGGCATTGCACGACATGGGTGTACAAACCTACATGCAGACAGTACATTCATACACATAAAAAATAAATAAATAAAATTAAAAAAGAAAAAAAATAGAATTTCATCGCATTAGAGTCCAGCACTGTCAGTCGCCACTGTAAGAAAGCAAAATACATCACTGAAAAGAATAAAGAGACTCCTGCATACCAGCACAGGAACTGCTGTGGGGGAGGGGTGGTTGCTGAAAGAGCTTTAAAAACTGTTCATCATCAGAAATATTTCATAAAGATAGCTGGGCATGGTGGTGCACACCTTTAATCCCAGCAGTCTGGAGGCAGAGGCAGGTGGATCTCAGTGAATTTAAGGCCAGCCTGGTCTACGTAGAGAGTTCCGGGACAGCTGGGGCTATGAGGAGACCCTGTCTCAAAAAAAAAAAAGGAAAGAAAGGAAAAAAAAGATTTCATAAAGATAAGATTTTCTATTTAAATTTTTATTGAGCATTTGAACATTTCACACAACAGTTCTTAATCAAATTTAGACACCCCTCTCCCCCACCGGGCCTCATGCACTCTGCCATACATGCCGAGTCCCATTCCATCAGGCATTTAACCCAAATGTCCTGGGGTGCAAGTTCAGATAAGATGTTTTAACAACATGGCACCGCATTCCATATTACAGCGCACCAGAGCATTACTTCTGTCAGTCCACAGGGACTTTAGAAGTCAAGGACACAGAGTGGCCTTAGAACGATGCAGTGCCTGGGGAGCACATCACCAGTCTCTCCCTCCTCCGTCTCCTCCCTCTGTCCAGGCTCATTTCCTCTCCTCCATTTCCCCTCTTCCTCTACTTTCAACTCCCCTCCCTCCTACCTGTCCCTCTCTTGTTGCTTCTCTTCTCCCCCCCCTTATTCTCCTTCCCTCGCACCACCCTTCCCAACCCTCTCCTTTTGCTACACTGCTCCTTGCTCTCCTCTCCCATCTCCCCTTTCCTTATCTGCTCTGCCCCCCCTTTTCCATTCCCTTCTCTCACCCCCTCCAGAGCCCCCACTCTCTGTCCTCTCTCTATACTCCCAGCACTTCCCTCTCTCCCCCCAACCCCTCAGCTCCCCTCACTCATCTGGAAGATTATAAAAAATGAGTGAGGTATTAAAGTAGCAAGCTTGGACTGGGGAACCTGCCCTTAGAACGTCACTTAATTAAAATACAGTACTTTATATTGCTGTAAAGACAGAAAAAGTGTTATCAGACTATTGTAATAGCAAGCAAGGTGCTCAGAAGAGCACCACATAGTGATGGTCAAATTAGGAGTCCTTTATTAATTGTTGGCATTCAGAGAGGGGGCTAATGCCCACAAGAACTCTCAACCCTGAGAAGTATGGTACAGTCTATAAAGCTTAAAATCACAATTATATCATGTCAGGTGCAAAGCCAATAACCATAGCTATATCAGATCACCATAGTTACTGCAGACCAGGGGCAGGTCAGTTAATAAAGAGGCTTTTCAGTTAACAAGTTTCAGTTAGGCTGGGTAGGAGGAAGTGGTACCTAGCTACCTGTAAGTTTCCCAGGATTGTAGAAACAAGGAGCTCCCTGAAACCGCCTGCATGAGACGTTCTGCCTGACTGGCTACAGTGGAAATGGTTGGCCAAAAACACAGGTTAGGCTGAGTGTGGTGGCACACGCCTTTAATCCCAGCACTCGGGACACAGAGGCAGATGGATCTCTGTGAGTTCAAGGCCAGCCTGGTCTACAGAGTGAGTTCCAGGCCAGCTGAGACTAAAGGGAGACCCTGTCTCAAAAGACAAAAAAAAAAAAAAAACAAAAAAAAAAACCCAAATTGTAAAATTTCCAGTGATTTCATCAAGACTTTTGGGGGCAGAAGGGGGGAATACAAGTTTCAGAGCATACCAGATTACTGCTTTTATTGCTCCAAAGGAATCTTAGAACTTAAGATGGAAGATAAGGTTCCCCATGAAGGCAACACCCATGGTACTTGGTGACCCCTGTTACCCCTGGTTGCCCCTTCCCTTCTCCCCAGCCCATTTCCACTGTCTCTCTTCTCCCCTCCTCTCCCTCCCTGCCATCTTCCTCCTCTCTTCCCTCTTCCCTGTCTCCCCTCCACTCTTCCCTCTTCTCCCAGCCATCCCTCTGTCCCCATCTTCTTTTCTGTCCCCCTGCCCTGTCCCCTCTTCTACTTCAACCCTCTCCCATGTCCTCTCCCGTCCACTCTCGGTCCCCTCTCCCTTTCCCTGTGTCCCTCCCCTCTCCCCTCTCCCCTCTGCTCCTCCCCCACCTCTCCCCTTCATTATTCTCCCCCAGCCCTCCCTCTACAGCTCCTTTCTGTCTTCTACCTGTTCTCCTTGTTCTCCACTCTCTCCTCTCCCTCTCTAGCCCCTCCATCCCCTTTCCTTTCTGTCACCTCCACTTTTTCCCTCTGAGGCCCCTCGCCTCTTCTAGTCTCCATCCTCTTCCCTCTCTTCCTTCTCCCTTCTTCCCTCTCATCCATCCTCCCTCATTCTTGCTCCTTTTCTCCTCCTTTCTTTCTCTGCTCTCTCTCTTCTTCCTGCCTTCCACTTCCTTCTCTCCTCCCACCCAACTCTGTGTGCCTCTCCCTTTGGCCTTTCCCCTCCGCCCTAGCTGCCCTCTCCCTCCCATGCTCTCCCGTCCCTGTCGTCTCTCTCCTCTCCCTTCTCCATTCTACACCCCCTTATCCTTTTGTTTCTGTTATCTGTCTAGGGGATTGTTGGGTTTCTCAGCCAATTAAAGAATTAAAAGGCAGGAAAAATCTCAAAGCAGCAGAAAACAACAGTTAGACTTTTATTGAAGGATAAAGAATCATATCCATGCACATAGAGAAGCACACGTGTATGAACACATTCACACAGAAAATGAAGTCTCCACATGTGCTGCTGGAGTGCAGCACTGGCCAGCTTAAAGAAAGCTAATTCAGCTGATTGGAATCCCAGAGTCTCTGTGGTCTCAACACTGTAACATTTGGAGGTCCCACCAATATCTTTGGAGAAGAGTCCCACAGACCTCAAGCCAGAGGCAGCCTAGGGGACAGGCCTGACCCAGGAGGAATCTCAGTAACTCTTAGGCCCAGGGGAGCCCCATATCACTAACTACTTAAAAACGAAAAGTAAAGTATTGGTCATAGGGATAAGCCCTCTAGAGGCAGCCTGGTACACAGTTTGAGAGAGCTGAACTCCAACTGGTTAGTTGTAGGTTTGACATGAAGTGTTGACTGTTGGAGCTGGGGATGAATTCTGGGACTCGTCTCCCTCTCTCACCCTTGTCCTACATCCTCTTTCCTGCAGCGGGGCATTATGTGCAGAGGGATGTGGCCTGTTTGCAGGGTGGGCCACTTCCTTCCTTGGAGGCCCTACTGGTATGGATGTCTAGTGGTTTTTCTCCCCTGAGGTAACTCTTTTACCTTGGGCCCTCATACTTGAGTCTTCTTTGAGCTGCCTTTTGCTGGTTGTTCCTGGGATTCCCATCAGTGGCTGGAGCCAGGGATCCTGGTTTAGCTTGGGTGGAGGTCTCTGGAGCTTGGGGGAGTTCCCCAGACCCCTGGGGTGGCCACGTGGTTGCTGTGCTTCTGTTTCTCTGGCCGGAGACCCATTTGGGGATCCCTGGACTTGCCTGTGCTCTGGCACATGGCTTCTCCGGGGTTCATTGTGGAAACTGATCCCTGGAATGGCCTAGGGCTGCATGCTTCTGGAGTGGCTGTGGAATATTTAGAACCACTACCTTGGGCTATGTTGTGTTTCTGCAATGTGGCTTCTTGCCCCCCCCCGCCCCCCGGCCCTGAACTCCTGTCCCTCTGACCCTGTGTGCTATGTGCTGGTGATTTCATCTCTCAGTCTTTCTAGGTTCCTGCATGCTACTGTGGGAAGGAGTTGACTATAGACAACTATGGTGACTCATACTCTTGAAAACTATTTCTTATGCTCCTTTGTGCTTTTGGTATTGTCAACCTTTAAATAATCTTTAATAATGGATCAATTTTGTATTGCCTTATCAACACTAAATACTTCTTGTCCCATTCTTTGCCCTCCCCTTTAATGGAATTATCTTTAACTGCAACATTTTAAACATTAGCTTGCTTTGATCACAATGTAACTTTGGTTGTGGTTAGTGCAGATGGGATGTACACTTCCATTTCCATCACTTGATGAGTTTGAAACCCGGTTAGGAATATTTAGCATATTAGAATGTAAATGACATTTCTGGAAATATGTTCTTCAAGTGAAAGCCCTTATGTTCAGCAGCAGTGTATATGACTCTATTCAGTGTAGCTGCTACTTAGAAGAAATTCTCGTGTGTGTGTGTGTGTGTGTGTGTGTGTGTGTGCTGTTGGCTTTTAAGCATTTCTTTTATATACACTTATGAAATATTGAAGAATAATCAGACTAATGAACACTTATAAAACTTTTTTTTTTTTGGTCTTTTTGAGACAGGGTCTCCCTGTATCCCCAGCTGATCTGGAACTTGCTATGTAAACCAGACTGGCCTTGAACTCACAGAGATCCACCTGCTGGGATTAATTAAAGGCATGAGCCACCACACCTGGATTCTTAATGCAACTTTATAATGAAAATAATACTATAAAGTAAGACCAAAACCAGTGTCATCACTGAAATCAATTATTTTCAATATGTTCATATTTTAATTTACAGTGGAAAATGTGTTCCACACAGGGCTGTGTAAACTGTGAAAGGTTTTAAACGTTACTATTATTGTGACTAAATTTTACAGTCACATTTTAAAAATAATATTTATTTATTTATTTATTTATTGTGTATGAGTGTACTTTTTTTTTGTAGGTTGGTACACCCATGTCATTCAATGCCACGGAGGTCAGAAGAGAGTGTCAGATTCCCCTGGAACTGGAGTTAAAGACGGTTCTTAGCCACCATGTGGGTGCTGGGAATTGAACCCAGGCCCTCTGCAAGAGCAGTCGGTGCTCTTAACCACTGAGCCATCTCTCCAGTCCCTGGAGTCACATTTTATTTTGATTAGAATTTTCATCAAGGTGTTGAGGTTTGGTTTTTTTGAAACCATAACATTGTGTCTAACCACAGTATTTATTTTATGGGATTGTCGTGAATATTTAGACTTATGTATAATATTGAGAGAACAATTATTAAAAATTAATAATAATTTACTTGATATCAAATTGACTTATTAGTAAGTTCTCATGTAAACTAAAATTATTAAATTACAAATGATTCTTATTGCTTAAGAATATAAATTAATTTTTAAAAAATGATTACTTCTGCTCAGGATGCATTTTATCTCTGCATTTAAATATGTTTCATCTAAAATATAAAATAAACATTTTACCACAAGGGTCCCTTTAGAGTCAACAAACAAGTTTGTCAAAGTCTGTACCTTTGCCAAGACTAAGTAAAACATCTCTAAACATGAGCTGGGTGTGGCGGCACATGCCTTTAATCCTAGCACTTGGGAGGCAGAGGCAGGCTGATCTCTGTGTGTTCAAGGCAAGCCTGTTCTAGAGAGTGAGTTCCAGAACAGCTGGGTCTACAGGGAGACCCTGTCTCGAAAAGACCAAAAAAAAAATCTCTAAACATTTAGAGATTTGGCCATTTAAAATCTTCTTCAAGACTTATAAGAACATCTCAAAGTTTATGCATTATAATAATAAATTTGAGATAACTGTTCATCTATATATATATATGTACATAAGAATAAATATTAACTACTTAATAAATCTTCACAACAAATGGTAAATTCATTTATAAATGTTATTGTGTCTGACGGTATTAAAAAAGAAAATAAAGGTGAAAAGGTTGGTAAAAGGATATAAAATAGAAATATTCAGCCAGGCGTCATGGCGCACGCCTGTAATTCCAGCACTTGAGAGGCAGAGGCAGGCAGATCTCTGTGAGTTCAAGGCCATCCTGGTCTACATAGTGCGTTCCAGGACAGCTGGGGCTACAGGGAGACCCTGTCTCAAAAAGACCAAAAAAAATTCTAATCAAAATTTTATATATAAAAATCAAGATGGCTAGATATTTCCAAAATAAAAGAAATAAAAACACTTAAGCAAGTTTATTCAACGTCTGAACAGGATCGTAGAGATTCAGAGTTGCTCATTTTCAGTCCACTCCTCTGAATACCAACTTACAGATTTGTGTTAAACAAACCCAGACAAGTATTAGGTTACCTATGGCTACTGAAAATGTCTTTATCTTTCTCTGTATTATGTATTACTTTTGATATTTTATCTTGCCCACAACAAGATAATTTGGCTCAAGAGAAACTAGGTTTTGCCTGCTTGAACTAGATATATAGAGTCTAGAGAGAAACAGTTTCTCAGTGAGCTTGGTCTGAATACTTATCAGCTCATTTCCTATCTATAGGTATGTTATATGACCACTCTTTCATTTTAAAAAATGTAAATCAGAGTATAGAGGTCTGGGAAAGAAAGGAGATTTCTGTTTGTAATAGAACAAGATTCATTTGAAATAGACCAAATATATATTTTTTTTTCCAGAAGGAATTAACTTTTATTATTTTTATTTTTATTTATTTATTTATTCATTATCTTTTTGTACAATATTATGTTACTAATCAAATCTAGACCTGTGTCCCCTTCCCTACCCCCCACCCCACCAGAGCTCACAAAAGCTCAAGGGGATGTGCTCAAGAAATAATTACAACTAGGTAATTTGCGCCAGCATCTACAGATGAGGGATAACATTTGTCATTTGTTTTTCTGGGACTGGATTACTTCACTTAACATGATATATTCTAGTTCCATCCATTTACCTACAAAGTTCATGATGTTAACTTTCTTTACTGCTGCATAGAACTCCATTGTGTAGATGTACCACATTTTCTCTATCCACCCGTCAGTTGAGGGGCACTTGGGTTGGTTCCAGCTTTTTGCTATTGTGAGCAGAGCTGAAATAAACATGGCTGTGTGGGAATGAAACTTTGTGTGTGGCTTGAAGCGAGAACTTGTAAGACCTGTCCTGGGAGATCTCCAGTTACCTGATATCTCTGTGGGCATTCAGAGTTATCTGTAGCAGGAAGATTCAGGATATTACAATGATTCTTGCTTCACCCTATCTCTGCAAAGTTCCAGGCCCCTTCCCTTGAGGCATTGAGCAAAATGTCACACCTCTAGTTACCTGTTGCACAAACTGGAGCTCTGCAGCCCCCTGATTAGAGCCAAAGTGGCTCACCCCTCCCTTCTGCCTGCTCCCCACTTCCTTGCCCAGAGCACAGTAGCCTCCAATATATAGACCCCACTGACAGAAAATAAATGGAGTTCCTATCCTCCCCCGTTCTCTGCATGTGAGTCCACTCATTTCCATGGGTGATCTCCTGTGGTTTTCCCTCCCCCCCTTCTTGCGGGAACAAAGCCTAGAGACTGTCGGCCTGCAGGCAGGAGACAAGTCCTGGAGCTGAGCCAAGAAGGGAAGGACAGCATGTGGAATGTGGTCACACGTGACACAAAGACATTGAACAATGACAACTGGTGCCCAATATGGGGCTTGACTTTCCACCAAAGGAAGAAGGAAACAAGGTATTTCTTGGGCTCTCTCTTAGCCCTTGATTTCCCCCACATGAGGGAAATCTCAGAGGGTTTTACTGTAGAGACAAGGAGATACCCCCTCAACCAGGGTAGTCACAACCAGCTATGGTATATATCTGTGGAATTTAACTCTTTTCCCATGAGAGATTAATCTTTATTTTTTTTTATTTTATTTATTTCTGTATGTGTATGAATGTACTGTCTGCATGCAAGTTTGTGCACCCGTGTTGTGCAATGCTGCGGTCAGAAGAGGGTCTCGGATTCCCCTGGAACTGGAGTTCTCCTGGAATTGGAGTTTCAGACGGTTCTCGGCCGCCATGTGGGTGCTGGGTATCGAACCCGGGTCCTCTGCAAGAGCAGTCGGTGCTCTTAACCGCTAGGCCATCTCTCCAGCCCTGAGAGATTAATCTTTGAATCTGCTTTAAGTCTCTGTCCTCTATACAGCCAGCTCAGCACCTCTTCATGGAATTCTCTCTTCCAATGAGGTTAGTCTTTTGACCTGTCTCTTTCCCTAACCACTAGCCTTTCCTATCTCTATAAGTCTCTGTCCTCTACACAGCCAGCTTGGCACATATCCATGGAATTCTCTCTTCCCATGAGGTTAGCCTTTTGACCTGTTTCTCTCTCTTTATCATGGGTAACGAACAGACATGCCAAAAAGACCCACAGGCTAAGAAAATAAAAATGCTCCTCAAGAGTCGAGGAGTTAAAATTTCCACGTGAGAAGCTGCCTTCTTTTGGAGTGAGACTCTTTTTTTTAAATTTTTATTTATTTTTGTATGTGTATGAGTGTACTGTCTGCATGTAGGTTTGTGCACCCGTGTCATGCAATGCCGTGGAGGTCAGAAGAAGGTGTCGGGATTCCCCTGGAACTGGAGGTCTCCTGGAATTGGAGTTACAGATCATTCTCAGCTGCCATGTGGGTGCTGGGGATCGAACCTGGGTCCTCTGCAAGAGCAGTCGGTGCTCTTAACCTCTAGGTTATCTCTCCAGCCCCCTGAAGTGAGACTCTTAATATTGCCCTGTGGATGTCCCCTGCAGACTTATGGAGTTCAGAATCCTGGATGCGCGTGGCACAGAACACTAGACAGCAAGAAAATGCTCCAGCATCTCTCACGTTCTTGCCAGTACTGGCTGCGGTGAGACAATGCTTAGGGCCTTCTCACCAAACCACGCCAGGAAAGGAAAACAACAAAATGAAATTGCAGACCCTCTCCTCTCAAGAACATGCTAAAATTCCCCTCAAGAACCCCAATAAAATTCCCTCTGAAAACCCCCAAGCTCCAGACTCAGTAAAAATAGAACAGGATAATCAAAACATCCAAGTGGCTAGCCTTAACCTTTACCCTAATTATCAGCCTCTTCTTCTCAAGGGGCCAGGAACACCTTCACCCTCAACCTCTTCTCTCTCTGCTACAGAAAAACTGCCAGATTCGGGACAACCCAGATCTTCAATTACAGGCATTCCCCATTAATTGAGCTCCGACTCAGGGTTGTCCTCTAAACTGGTACTGGTACCAGGCAACTGAGTTGAAAGAACTCAGGCAAGCAATCAAAGAGGATGGTGTCCAGGCACCGTGGGCAAAGTCCATTGTCCAGAGCTTTTGCGCTTCTCTTAGCACTCCCCAGGACTGGAGAGATATCTGTAGATCTTCACTTCCAGGTCCGCTATTCTTACTATGGGAAGCACTGTACAGAGACGGAGGTCTCCAACAGGTTTGGAGAAATCAAGGACAACCTAATATAGACTGGTGTTATGAACAGCTCTTTGGAGAAGGAGATTTTAGCACAGGGACACAGCAGGCTGGACTGGCCCCAGGGTACTTTGACCAGGTCCAGCTTTGCACCCTACAGGCCTAGGATCGAATTACACCACCCACTGAATCCTAGGCCAGTTCCTCATTATTTCCTAGGCAAAAACCTGAGGAACCCCTGTCTGACTTTATCTTAAGAAGTAAAAGCAGCCTAGAGAGAAAGATCCCCAACTTTGCAACCAGAGAGATGCTCCTTAAAAATATTGTTTGGGAGGGAATGTATTCAGAATGCAAGCAAGCATGCCAGGGCTTAAAAGATGACCATTATGACAGATAGTGGTGACTCAGGACGTGGGCACAGCCTCCCACAAAGCTAATTACCTAGCTCAAGCCTTTGGGGCTGCTGTCACCACAAATGAAAAATGTTTTAACTGTGGAGACAGAGGTCATTGGAAAAGACAGTGCCTGAAAGCACCAGTCTCTCCCAGAGGGCCTCCTGAATGCCCCTGTGTTCTCTGCCCCTGGTGTAAAAAAGGATATCATTGGAGGAAAGATTGCCACTCAAACTATGATAAAGATGGGAAAAATTGCCTCCTTTAAACTCCTAGGCAGGCAGCCCCTAGTCCAGGGAAAAAAGGGGGGAAAAGAATCAGTGCACACCCTCTGGGCAGCACCTATTTCAGAAGGCTCACATCCTGCACTGATGATTAAAATTGGGGGGGAGTTCTTTTAAATATTTGATAGATATGGGGCAGACAGAACCATTATAAAACAGTAAGAAATACCCCCTGACTGACCCTTGTTTCCAGGACCTAAACTTCTAGGAATAGGAGGGCCCTCACAGTCTTACATAACTAAAAATGTTTACACCTGGCAGGACCCTGATGGAAACACAGGTCAGATTCGCCCATTAATAGCACCCACTAATATCAATCTGCTAGGGCGAGATATTTTGGAGGATTTGGATGTGGTTATTGCCACTCCAAATGAGAACAACCATGCCCAGACAGACCATTTAACTGGGAGAAAAATGCCTTCATCATCTAAGCAAGAAGCACCCCCAATCCTGAGTGTCACTACAGAATATGCTCCCCCTCATCTCTACTGGAAGTCAGATGATCCAGTCTGGTTTGAACAGTGGCCCTTACCAGGGGAGAAATTACAAGCTCTCCAAGACTTAGTCAAGGAACAATTTTCATTGGGACACATTCTTCCATCTCGCAGTCCCTGGAACACCCCTGTATTTGTCATAAAAAAGGCAACAGGAGGTTGGCTCTTACAAGACCTGTGAGCCATTAACAGAACTATGCATATATGGGGGTCTCTGCAGAGGGGTCTCCCCCTTGCCTCTGCTATCCCAGCTAACACCCCTGTGCTAGCCTTAGATATCAAGGACTGTTTCTTTTCAATTCCCCTCCACACTGAGGATTGCAAGTGATTCGCTTTCTCAGTCCCTGCAATTAACACCTCAGGTCCAGCAACGTGTTATGAGTGGACTCTCTTGCCACAGGCATGGCCAACAGCCCAATGCTCTGCCAAGAGGCAGTAGCAGCAGCTCTTAAACCCCATATGGAACAAGGTCTGCAAGTCTTCCATTATATGGACAACGTTTTAGTTTGGGACAAATTATCAACTGACCCAGCAACTTTAAAGGACAGGCTTGTACCATCCTTAGAAGCTTTTGGATTTAAAATAGCCCATTCTAAGGTTCAAATGATTCCCCCCAATTTGTTTCCTAGGCACTGAAATTTCTCTCACAGCAGTGAGGCCACTCAAACCTGTACTCTCCCTTCCTCCCAAGCTCATGCTAGCATCCCTTCAGTCCTTCCTAGGAAATCTTAACTGACTCTGCCCATGGCTGTCAATCCCCATGACAAAACTACAGCCTCTCTTTGACCTTCTGCGAGGTGACAGGGACCCAGCTTCCAGGCAAAAGCTCACAGCAGAAGCCTCAGAAGCTCTAGCTGAAGTCAACCAAGCTCTCCAGAGCATGGCTTTAGCACGTTTCACAGCCTCCCTTCCTGTGCAGTTGCTTATTTTTAACACCACCCCCACACTCACAGGGGCTCTTTACCAATCCGCGGGAGTACTAGAGTGGCTGCACATGCCCATAGGGGGAACTCCCCGACTGTTAACTGAAATGGATTCTTTAGCCACTATAATAAGAAATGGGAGGGAACGTTCCCTGCAAACACTGGGAAAGGAGCCTGATGTCATAGTGACACCCTTCTCCCTCCTGGATATCCAGTGGCTGATGCAAATTCATGTTCATATAGCCGTAAGCCTCATGGGATTTCCAGGACAGATAGAAAATCATTACCCTGGGGCTGGAGAGATGGCCTAGTGGTTAAGAGTGCTGACCGTTCTTACAGAGGACCTAGGTTCGATCCCCAGCATCCACATGGTGGCTGAGAATGGTCTGAAACTCCAATTCCAGGAGAACTCCAGTTCCAGGGGAATTTGACACCCTCTTCTGACCTCTGCAGCATTGCACGACACAGGTGCACAAACCTACATGCAGACAGTACATTCATACACATACAGAAATTTAAAAAAAAATATATATATATAAAGAAAATCACTACCCTAATGACAGGAGGGTCTCTGCTCTTCCACTGCTAAACTGACTTTCTCCCTGTCTTTTCCAAGATGTGCCTATAAGGCAGGCCACATCTGTTTTCACAGGTGGAGGGAAGTGAGGGTCTGCAGTCATCATTTATGACAACCTGGATCAAGCCCAGATCCTGTTTCACCTGCTCTTTGACCATTCCTCACAGTACAAAGAACTCTATGCTGTTTATCTAGCTCTCAAAGAAACCAATGGGCCTCTTTTATTTTTCTGGGCTTTTTGAGACAGGATCTCCCTGTAGCCCCAGCTGTCCTGGAACTTGCTTTGTAGACCAGGCTGGCCTTGAACTCACAAAGATCCACCTGCCTCTGCCTCCCAAGTGCTAGGATTAAAGGCATGCACCACCACGCCTGGCTCAACAGGCCTCTTAATCTCTTCTCACACAGTATCTATGTGATCAGTCTGCTGCCCTGGCTATCCAGATCCTTTGTCTGATTAGACAAAAATCCCCTCTCCCTGCTTTTCATTGCAGTTTCATCCCTCTTACAGAATAGGAGCCACCCTCTCTTCATACAGCACATCCATGCCCACAGCCTCCTACCAGGACCTCTCTCCAAAAGCAACTCTCTTGCAGACTGAGTCTCCTCTACAGGGGTCTATGTCCTCTCCCTCTCTGAAGCAGAAAAATTCCATCACCCATGTTAACCTAAAAGGCCTCTAAGCTTGCTTTCCTAAAATTCCCTCTGCCCAACTTCAGCGAATCCTTAGAACTTGTTCCTCCTGTTCTGCTCTAATTAAAACACCTGCACTACAGGTTTTGGGAATTAACCCCAGGGGATTGAAAGCCAATGATATTACACACATAGCTTCTTTTGGAAAACAAAAGTGTGTCTTTGTCACCATGGACACTTATTCCAAATCCATCTGGGCTACTGCTCATACAGGAGAGAAAGCCAAGGACTTCACTGCCCACCTACTTTCTACCTTTGCTACTATGGGCATTCCCAAACAGATAAAAACAGACAATGGGCCAATATTTGCTAGCTCTCGCTTTAAATCATTTTGTCAATTATGGAATATTGCACATCATACAGGTATCCCTCATAACCCACAGGGACAAGGCATCATAGATTGGACCTATCAGGTCCTAAAAAATCAGTTATTAAAACAAAAGGTGGGGAAATACCCTCCTAACATCCAGCTGGCCATGGCATTGACAACTTTAAACTTCTTTAACATTTATGGGGATTCAAAGTGTCCAGCCATAGTCAAACATTGGCAGACACCAAACACTGTTCCTTAAATACTTGTCAGATGGAGAGACCCTCTAGACAATCAGTGGAAAGGACCTGATCCACTGTTAACAACTGGGAGGGGCTTTGCTTACATCTTCCCACAGGTTTGTCTGAGACCCATTTGGATTCTGGCCAGAAATGTCAGATTCATCCCTGCCAACCAAAAAGATGGCACGCCTGATGCTCATGGATAAAAAGAGGAGGAGAAAGAGGAGACAACACTCCCAGAACCCAAATGATATAACATGGAAGAAACTTGAACAATTCCTCACTTCTGCAAAATCCATATGTCCCCTCTGCACCCGTGTCTGCCATCCTTTTAGCTGCTCTGATAATAGTTCAAGCTAACCCTGCCTCTCCCCAGCCTGTGAATAGACCACTGACTTGGACCCGTGTCTGGCGATTCTTTGTCAGAGAAACTTGGGAAGGAAGAAATCAGGTAATTGGAACCAGCGACTGTCCTTTGCAAGGCTGCAGCAAAGCAATCACAATTACTGTGTTTCCCAATTCCACCACTACACCTCAGGCACCCTTTATCTGCTTCACCCATCTTAACAAAGGACAGTGTTTACAGGAAACTGATACTTATGGTAGTTGCAGATTCTGGTCTTGCAGGTTGGAGAGTGTTCGCAGCCCAAGAAGCCTGTTCCAAATCCAAAATAACCAGTTTAAAATTAATATACAGGCCAGGGGTGGTGGCACATGCCTTTAATCCTAGCACTTGGGAGGCAGAGGCAGGGGATCTTTGTGAGTTCAAGGCCAGCCTGGTCTACAGAGTGAGTTCTAGGACAGCTGGGGCTACAGGGAGACCCTGTCTCGAAAAGACCAAAAAAAAAAAAAAAAAAAGAAGAAGAAATTAATATACAGGATCCTTGGAGTGACTGCTGGAGAGCTGGAGTATAGGAAAACTCTACACTTACAGCAACACCTGGTAACCCTGTGGCAGATATCCATATCTCTCGCCAGCTTGTTCTAGCTCCTCAACCATCTCACTCAATCCCACATTCTTTACAGGAATCCAAAATGGAAGGAAAGCTGTGGTCCACTTAACATGGCCTCAGTACATTGAATATGCCAGAGGATCTCCTCAATTACACCACCCACCCTAATGTCTCCCAATGGTTTTTTCTGTGCATCCCTCTACACGCCCTCTTTTCACTGCCGTTCCTTCTTTTTTTTTTTTTTTTTTTTTTTTTTGGTCTTTTTGAGACAGGGTCTCCCTGTAGCCCCAGATGTCCTGGAACTCGCTCTGTAGACCAGGCTGGCCTTGAACTCACAAAGATCCACCTGCCTCTGCCTCCCAAGTGCAGATTAAAGGTGTGCGCCAGCACGCCCAGCTCACTGCCATTCCTTCTAACGCCTCCTTACAGGAATCTGTCCCCATAGAGACAGAGCCAATGTTTCACAGCATTTCTCTCTTTGACCGACTCACTACACTTCCTATTTGTTTAGTGAGAGCTGCAGCAGCCCCAGACCCCAGGTGCCTCCGAAAGTAGCTCTTAAGGACCTGTGTGTCAAATCCCCATTCTTTCTCTGCTGTGATGGCACTGCATCCCTCTGTGCAAATGCTACTGGTTCTGGAATTTGTTTGCCCATAATTATCACTCCTCAGTTCTTCCTTTATGAGGAGGAGGAAGTCACTTGGATGCTGCGACTGGACCCGGACCATCAAAAGAGAGAGAGATTCATCCCGCTTCTGGTCAGCCTAGGCATCATTTTCTCTATGGCAGCGATGGGAATGGTGGGCAGAACCCTAGCGAGGGTTTGCAGCACGGAAGTGGACTTCCAAAATAAGCTTGATGAGGCAATGGTGTCCACAACAAATAGCCTCGAATCACTCCAGAGACAGATAACTTCTCTGGCCGAGGTGGTGATACAGAACTGGGGAGCCCCGGACTTGTTAACTGCAGAAAATAGGGGAACCTGCGTGTTCCTGGGGAGGAGTGCTGGTTTTATTTAAAGGAGTCTGGTACTGACTACCTGGTTACTTCCCTTACTGGGATCCATTTTCACCCTAGGAGCCCTCCTGACTATGGCACCCTGTGTCCTCTGGTTTATAAAAAACCGAATCAATATACTCACTGAGGTCTTGGCCAAGACTTAGTCCAATACCAGGCTGTCCCAGGGGACACCCTAGAGGACTTTGACATTACTGCTCCATTTTAACTAAAAAACAAAGGATGGGGTAATGGAAGGAAAATTTTGTGTGTGGCTTGAAGCAAGAACTTGTAAGACCTGTCCCGTGAGATCTCGTTTATCTGATATCTCTGTGGGCATTCAGAGTTATTCTGTAGCAGGAAGATTCGGATATTCAATGATTCTTGCTTCACCCTATCTCTGCAAAGTTCCAGGCCCCTTCCCTGAGGCATATGAGCAAAATGTCACACTCTAGTTACCTGTTGCACAAACCGAGCTCTGCAGCCCCCCCCATTAGAACCAAGGTGGCTGATCCCTCCCTTCTGCCTGCCTCCCCACTTCCTTGCCAGAGCACAGTAGCACTCCAATATATAGAACTCACTGACAGAAAATAAACGAGTTCTATCCTGCCTGGCTCTCTGCGGAGTGAGTTGAGTTCATTTCCACGGGTGATCCCTGCAGTTTTCCCTCCCCCTTCTTGTGGGAGCGAAGCCTAGAGACTATCAGCCTGCAGGCAGGAGACAAGTCCTGGAGCTGAGCCAAGAAGGGAAGGACAGTGTGTGGAATGCGGTCATGCATGACACAAAGACGTTGAACAATGAATGACATGGCTGTGCATGTATCTCTGTGGTAAGAGGAGACTTGTGGGTATATACCCAGGAGTGGTATGACTGAGTCAGGTGGCAAGCTCATTTTGAGTCTTCCAAGGGTTCTCCACACTGCTTTCCATAGTGGCTGTACAAGTTTACATTCCCACCAGCAGTGTATGAGTGCTCTCCTTTCCCCACAACCTCTCCAGCACTTGGTATCATTTGTTTTCTTGATCCTAGCCCATCTTATCAGAGTGAGATGATATCTTAAAGTGGTTTTCATTTGCATTTCCTTAGTTATTAGCAACGTTGAACATTTTTAAGATGT
Source organism: Rhizomys pruinosus (assembly GCA_009823505.1). Taxonomy (NCBI): domain Eukaryota; kingdom Metazoa; phylum Chordata; class Mammalia; order Rodentia; family Spalacidae; genus Rhizomys; species Rhizomys pruinosus. The sequence goes on along the minus strand of VZQC01001662.1, from coordinate 982,242 downwards.
TTCTCAGCCGTCTCTAACTCCTCACTTGTGAAGTCTCTGTTCAGCTCTTTGCTCCATCTTTTGAGTGATTCATTTGTTTTCTTTCTTCTTTGCTTTTTGAGTAGTTTATATATTCTGGAAATCAATGCTTTGTCAGATGTATCTGCAGTGAAGGTTTCCTCCCACTCTGTGGGTTTTCTCTTCTCTTCCTTGATTGTTTCTTTCAATGTACAGAAGCTTTTTAGTTTAATGAGGTCCTATTTGTCAATTGTCAATCTTATTTCCTGCACAGCTGTTGTCTGATTTAAGAAGTCTTTTCCTACACCTATGTCTTGTAGTCTGCTGCCAACTTTTTCTTCTATCACCTTCAGAGTTTGGGGTCTCATGTTGAGGTCCTTGATCCATCTGGAGTTGACTTTTGTACAGGGTGAGAGGTAGGGGTTTAATTTCATTCTTCTACAAGCGGTGATCCAGTTTTGCCAACACCACTTGCTGAAGATGCTGTCTTTCCTCCATTGTGTCTTCTTGGCCCTCTTGTCAAATATGAGGTGGCTGAAATTGTATGTGCTCAAGTTTGGAACTTCAGTTTTGTTCCATTGGTCAACAGGTCTGTTTTTGTGCTAGGATCAAGCTGTTTTTATGACTATAGCCCTGTAGTGTAGTTTGAAGTCTGGTATAGAGATCCCCCCAGTATTGCTCTTTTTGCTCAGGGTTGCTTTGGCTATTTGGAGTCTTTTGTTTTTCCATATGAAATTAAGGAATTTTTTTCCAAGCCTGTGAAGAAACTGTTGGGGGATTTTAATTGGGATCGTGTTGAATCTGTGTATTAGTTTGGGTAGAATGGACATTTTTACTATGTTAATTTTCCCAATCTATGAGCATGAGATGTCTTTCCATCTTCTGATGTCTTCTTCAATTTCCTTCTTCAAGGGTTTAAAGGGTTTTTGTAGAGATATTTGGTGTCTTTGGTTAGGTTTCTTCCTAGGTATCTTGTTTTTGAGGCTGCTATGAATGGGAAGGTCTCCTCGTATTCCTTCTTCAGTTGCTTGTTGTTGATGTAAAGAAAGGCTACTGATTTTTTCTATGTTAATTTTGTATCCTGCCACTTTACTGAAGCTCTTAATCATTTCTAGGAGCTTTCTGGTGGAGTTTTTAGCATCCCTTAAGTAAACAATCATATCATCAGCAAAAAGGGATAGCTTGACTTCCTCTTTTCCAATTAGTACTCCTTTAATTTCCTTTTCTTGCCTTATTGCCCTAGCAAGTGTTTCAAGCACTATATTGAAGAGGAGTGGTGACAGGGGGCAGCCTTCCCAAGTTCCTACCTTTAAGGGGAATGCTTCTATCTCTTCTCCATTTAGGATTATTTTGGCTGTGGGTTTCCTGTATATGGCTTTGATTACATTGAGGAATGATCTCTCCAAACCAATTCTCTCTAGGACTTTAAGCATGAAGGGATGCTGGATTTTGTCAAATGATTTTTTTCTGCATCAATTGAGATGATCATGTGGTTTTTGTCTTTCAGTCCATTTATGTGTTTTATGATATTTATTGATTTTTGTATGTTGAACCATCCCTGCATCTCTGGTATGAATCCAACTTGGTCATGATGGATGATCTTTTTGATGTGGGTCTGTGTGTGGTTTGCAAGTGTTTTGTTAAGAATTTTTGCATCTGTGCTCATTAATGAGGTGGGTCTATAGTTCTCCTTTTTGGTTGTATCTTTGCCTGGTTTTGGTATTTTAGTGATACCGGCTTCATAGAAGGAATTTGGGGAAATTCCCTCTGTATCCTTCTGAACAATTTGAACAATAATGGTTGTAAGTCTTTTTGAAATGTTTTATAGAATTCTGCCGCGAAACCATCTGGGTCTTGGCTTTTTTTAGTTGGGAGGTCTCTTATTACATGTTCAATTTCTTCATATATTATGGGTCTGTTTAAGCTGTCAATCTCTTCTTGGTTAAGCTTTGGTGATCCCAGGATTTCAGATATTCATCCATTTCTTCTACGTTTCAAACTTAGTACAGTATAGGTTTTTGAAGTGTTCCCATATGATTGTCTGGATCTCCTCATTGTCTGTTGTGATGCTTCCCTTTTCATCACAAATTCTATTGATTTAGAGTTGCTCTTTCTTTCTTTTGGTTAACTGGGCTAGAGGTCTGTCTATCTTGTTTATTTTCTCAAAGAACCAACTTTTGGATTCAGTGATTTTTTTGTATTGTTTTCTTTGTTTCTACTTCATTGATTTCTGCTCTGATTTTTGTTATTTCTTCCTGTCTGTTGCCTTTAGGGTTCATTTGTTGTTTTCTCTCAAGTGTTTTTAGTTGCAGTGTTAGATCGTTCACTTGTGCTCTTTCTGTTTTTCTGATGTAGGCACTCAGGGCTATAAACTTCCCTCTTAGGACTGCTTTTAAAGTGTCCCACAGGTTTTGTTGTGTTGTATTGTCATTGTCATTCAATTCCAGGAATGCTTTTATTTCTTTCTTTATTTCTTCCATGACCCATTCATTATTCAGGAGAGTGTTATTTAGTCTCCATGTGTTCTTATAGATAGTAAGGCTTATCCTGGTCTTGATATTGAGCTTTATTGCACTGTGGTCTGATAGAATGCATGAAATTATTTCAATATTTTTATATTTGTTGAGGTTTCTTTCTGTGTCCCAGTATGTGGTCGATTTTGGAGAATGCTCCATTGGGGTGCTGAGTAGAAAGTGTATTCTCTGGTATTTGGGTGGAATATTCTGTAGATGTCTGTGAAGTCCATTTGGTGTAGTGTATCATTCAGTTCAGATGTCTCTCTCTTTTTATTCTTTATCTGGTCAATCTGTCCAGAGGATTTAGTGGGGTATTGAAGTCCCCTACTATTAGTGTGCTGGGGTTAATCTGTGCTTTGAGGTCCTAGAGAATTGTCTTTATAAAGTTGTTGAACCAGAGTTTGGTGCATATATATTCATGAATGTGAAATCTTCATGGTCAGTTGTTCCTTTGATAAAGATTATAATGGCCCTCTTTGTCTCTTCTGATTTCTTTTACTATTTTGTCTGATATTAAAATAGCAACACCTGCTTTCTTTTTGGCACCATTTGCTTGGAATATTTTTTTCCATCCCTTCACCTTAAGTTGGTGCCTATCCTTGAAAGTGAGATGGGTTTCTTGCAGATATCATATAGATGGGTTTTGTTTCCTAATCCAATCTCCCAGTCTATGTCTTTTTTTAAAATTTTATTTATTTTTGTATGTGTATGAATGTACTGTCTGCATGTAGGTTTGTGCACCTGTGTCATGCAATGCCGCAGAGGTCAGAAGAGGGTCTCAGATTCCCCTGGAACTGGAGTTCTCCTAGAATTGGAGTTACAGACAGTTCTTAGCCACAATGTGGGTGCTGGGGATCGAACCCAGGTCCTCTGCAAGAGCAGTGGGTGCTCTTAACTGCTAGGCCATCTCTCCAGCCCCTAGTCTATGTCTTTTTATTGGGGAGTTTAGTCCATGAATATTTAAGGTTATAATTGAAAGATGCATGTCCCTTCCTTTCTCATTATCCATTTGCATTTTTAGTCTCAGTTTCTACTTCTGCAGTTATGTTTTTATTAATTTCTCTTTCTAGGTGCTTGGGGATAGTTGCTCCTCTCTTCTGTCCTTTGAATTGCTTCAAGTATTTTCTGAAGGGTTGGTTTTCCTGAAATGTATTGTGTGATCTTGTTTATGTCATGGAAGATTTTTCTCTCTCCTTCAACTATAATCGACATTTTTTATATTTTTAAAAAATTTTTTTGGTCTTTTTGAGACAGGGTCTCCCTGTAGCTCTGGCTGTCCTGGAACTCACTCTGTAGACCAGGCTGGCCTGGAACCCACAGAGATCCGAGTGCCTTTGCCTCCCAAGTGCTAGGATTAAAGGGGTGCGCCACCACGCCCGGCATTTATTTATCTCTGTATGTGTATCAATGTACTGTCTGCATGTAAGTCTGTGCACCCATGTCGTGCAATGCCACGGAGGTCAGAAGAGGGTTTCGGATTCCCCTGGAACTGGAGTGCTCCTGGAATTGGAGTTTCAGACGGTTCTCGGCCGCCATGTGGGTGCTGGGGATCGAACCGGGTCCTCTGTAAGAGTGGTCAGTGATCTTAACCGCTAGGCCATCTCTCCAGCCCCCTATAATCGACATTTTTTTTGCTGGGTATAGTAACCTGGGTTGGCATCTATAGTCCCTTAATACTGGGAATGCTTTGCTCCATGTTCTTCTTGCTCTCATGGTTTGCACTGAGAAGTCAGTTGTAATTCTTATGGGTTTCCCCTTATATGTACCTTGTTGTTTTTCTCTTGTGGCTTTCAGAATTTTGTCTTTGTTTTGGGTGTCTAGCATTTTAACTATGATATGGCATGGGGAGTTTCTTTTCTGATCTTGTCTGTTTGGAGTTCTATATCCTTCTTGTATTTGTATGGGTTTGTCTTTTTTTTTTGTTTGTTTGGGGAAATTTTCATCTCTTATTCTGTTGAATATCTGATCAATACCATTTTCTTGGGATTCTTCTCCTTCCTGTATTCCTATGATGTGGAGGATTGATCTTTTCATAGTGTCCCACAATTCCTGGTTGTTCCATTTTTGTGTATTTTTAAATTTTTCATAATCTTTACTTGGCTTTTTAGTTGATCTGTATTGTCTTCCAATATTCTTTGTTCTGCTTCCTCCATTCTATTTCTGAGGCTTTTTCCATTCCTTTCCTCTTGATTGGATGAGTGTTCTAGTTCCTTTTTCATTCCATCCTGTGATTTCCTTAGTATTTCCAATTCCTTTTGGAGCATCTCAATCTCTTCCTGTAGCTCCTTGCTTCGCTGGTTGGTTTCCTTTTTCAGTGTTTCCACTTCCTTTAGGTTTTTCTTGAGTTTTTCATTCTCTCTCCTTAGTTCTCTGACTTGTCCTTTATATTCTTTGATTTCTTTGAATAGTTCTTCAATTGTTCCTCTAAGATCTGTGTCCTGGGCCTCCTTCAGATGCCTTTTTTTCTCCTTGTTTATAGAGTGTTGACTTGTCTAGGTTTCAGGCTTTCAATTTTGTTTACATATTGGAGGTCTAACTCACTCTTCCCTTTCTGTTCTGAAGGTTCTCAAAAAAATCCACTTGGACACTCCCTCAGCAGTTCCAGTTGGTGGGGGTGGGCGGGGAAGAGGGGGAGGGAGGATATGCCTGGCTTAGCCTGTACCCTGGTACTCTGTGATTCAGGTGGTCCTGGGAAGTTCCTGGTCTAAACTCTGCACACTCAAGTCTCACAGTGGCAACAGGCCCACCTTTAATACCAGCTAGCAGGGTGACTCCACCCCAACAGCCACACAATGATTTAGCTATCCAACAAATCAAGGAAACAATTATCCAACAACCCAGAGATAGATCTATCCAACAATCTGCCTGCCTGAAGCACCCAGCTCCTACCTGTGTGGGTAGTCCCTGATCTAAGCCTGACACCTACATAATAGTATATATATATATATATATATATTATATATATTATGCCTCTCTCTCTCTCTCTCTCTCTCTTCTATATATATATATATATATATATAATATTATATATATACTATATATAAAATCTCCTTTCTGGACAATGCCTGCTCAACCTACAGTGTTAAATCTCTTCTAGTCAATGTTTATTCAAGAATGTTTGGGGTTTTGTTCAGGCTTTATCTACATATTACATAGTAATTAAAGATATTAGACTAGTGCAACTAACCTTCTTGGATAGTTAAAAACCATTCTTAAAAGCTGATTCTAATCTGGTCAAAGGGACGTAAGGAACAGTTTTGTTCCTTGCCCTCCAAGGTCAACTAAGTCCCAGGGGAGTATGTGAACATCTCTGGAAATGTCCGGCAACTGTCCTCTTGTTCAGGGAGGACATGGAGAATCTTCCATAGGGACTCAAACCTGTGTCCAGTCTATAAAGAGGAAGGCTAACACAGAGGAAAAATTACTTCCAAATGAAGCCTCAGTTGAACAAGACTTATCTTCACGTAGATGAAATTTGTAAAAGGAAAACTAAAGAGTCAGGGACTCTCTACCCAAAACCTAAGTAACCCCTGAGGAACAGCTCCTCAGATGACCTTGAGAAAAACAAAACTTAGTTAATCTGGGTGAACTATATGGTCTTAAACACCCAAAAGGAACGTATAACCAAAGTTTAATCAGAAAAAAATAAAAAAATAAAGTAATCAGTATATTTCTTCTAAAGCCTAGGAAATTGTGCTTCCCAGACATTAGGCTTCAACGTTCATATAAGACATTATTTAGAAATTTCTCACAAAGATTTTCTCCATGATAAAATATTACTCCAGTATAAAGCTTCAGATCTTGACCTAGTTCAACACTACAGTACCACCTGAAGGCAAGTCCTCTATTCTTATAAAAATCAGCTGATGGCTATATTCCTTCTCTCTCTCTGTCTAGAAGCCATTTAAGAAAGAACTCACATTGTGATTCAGCCACTCCAACAAGTATCATTATGTCTGAAAAGCAGAGCCTGAGTCTACTTGTCACAGCCAAATAAAAAAGGAGGAAAAAATAGCCGGGCATGGTGGCGCACACCTTTAATCCTAGCACTTGGGAGGCAGAGGCAGGCGGATCTTTGTGAGTTCAAGGCCAGCCTGGTCTACAGAGTGAATTCCAGGACAGCTGGGGCTACAGGAAGACCCTGTCTCGAAAAGNTATATATACTATATATATATATATTATATATATTTATGCTCTCTCTCTCCTCTCTCTCTCTCTCTATTATATATATATTATAATATATATATAATATATATAATCTCCTTTCTGGACAATGCCTGCTCAACCTACAGTGTTAAATCTCTTCTAGTCAATGTTTATTCAAGAATGTTTGGGTTTTGTTCAGGCTTTATCTATATATTACATAGTAATTAAAGATATTAGACTAGTGCAACTAACCTTCTTGGATAGTTAAAAACCATTTTTAAAAGCTGATTCTAATCTGGTCAAAGGGACGTAAGGAAAAGTTTTGTTCCTTGCCCTCAAGGTCAACTAAGTCCCAGGGGATATGTAACATCTTCTGGAAATGTCCGGCAACTGTCCTCTTGTTCAGGGAGGACATGGAGAATCTTCCATAGGGACTCAAACCTGTGTCCAGTCTATAAAGAGGAAGGTAACACAGAGGAAAAATTACTTCCAAATGAAGCCTCAGTTGAACAAGACTTATCTTCACGTAGATGAAATTTGTAAAAGGAAAACTAAAGAGTCAGGGACTCTCTACCCAAAACCTAAGTAACCCCTGAGGAACAGCTCCTCAGATGACCTTGAGAAAAACAAAACTTAGTTAATCTGGGGAACTATATGGTCTTAAACACCCAAAAGGAACGTATAACCAAAGTTTAATCAGAAAAAAATAAAAAATAAAGTAATCAGTATATTTCTTCTAAAGCCTAGGAAATTGTGCTTCCCAGACATTAGGCTTCAACGTTCATATAAGACATTATTTAGAAATTTCTCACAAAGATTTTCTCCATGATAAAAATATTACTTCAGTATAAAGCTTCAGATCTTGACCTAGTTCAACACTACAGTACCACCTGAAGGCAAGTCCTCTATTCTTATAAAAATCAGCTGATGGCTATATTCCTTCTCTCTCTCTGTCTAGAAGCCATTTAAGAAAGAACTCACATTGTGATTCAGCCACTCCAACAAGTATCATTATGTCTGAAAAGCAGAGCCTGAGTCTACTTGTCACAGCCAAATAAAAAAGGAGGAAAAAATAGCCGGGCGCCGGGCGTGGTGGCGCACACCTTTAATCCTAGCACTTGGGAGGCAGAGGCAGGCGGATCTTTGTGAGTTCAAGGCCAGCCTGGTCTACAGAGTGAATTCCAGGACAGCTGGGACTAAAGGAAGACCCTGTCTCGAAAAGACAAAAAAAAAAAAAAAAAAAAGCAGGAAAAAAAACTCAATAAATGGATGCTTTTGGAAGCCCTCATCAATAAATTCTAATGGAATTTAAGTTGGACATTTAAAATTCACCCTGTTCTGACTTCTCCTGGGTCCCTGCCTAGAAAATGCTCCTGTCTACTCCTGCTTTACTTCTCCTTCACAGGCACCAGTCAGGGACTTCCTCTTTCCCAATAGCTATACTTTTGGAGTCTTTTAGATAGACCCACTGAAGGGGTAACCCAGCTAGTTGTTAAACCCAGTGTCCCTGTTCAGCATGGAAGAAGCCAAAGTGAGCAGCACCTGAATTCCCTATTGGTAATTAGGGTTACCTCCTCAGAAGGTGGAGTAATAAAAATAGGAAGTAAAAATTAACTATAGACAGTTTAGGGCCAAGACCCCCCTCCCACCCACAATGTCTGGTTTCTTTCTCATCTGAAAGCTGGACATTTCCTTGGATCTGCCTTGCCAGAGACTCAGGTGCCAGCACTGTCAGAAGAGGAAGGCATCTCTGCTGTTTATGCATGTCAGCCCGGCACAGTTAGAGAAAATGCAAAACATCTACCAATCTGACACTGTAAAATACAAGGCAACTACTAAAAAAAAAATAAAGCCCCCCCCCCAAAAGGAGGTTTATTTTGACTCTAGGAGAAGCTTGTTGCTTTTATGCTAACAATTCTGGAGTAATCAGGGAGACCCTAGCCCTATTCAGGGAAAATCTAGAACAAAGAGGAGAGTGACAAAACTCCTCTAACTGATATCAGTCACTGTTTTTGAGGGCGCCATTGCTGACTACTCTGTTGGCTGCTGCTGCAGGACCCCTTATTATAATGTTTTTGGCTTTTACTATAGGACCATGCCTCATAAACTGCCTACCTACATACATTAGTAAAAAGGTCAGTTCAATCAAAATCCTGGATGAGTGGACTGAATATGAACAACAGGGATAGGACGAGACAATGATTTGTCCCATATGTCCTAGAGGCAGTGGGGAATGTGATGGTGTACACAGCCTAAGTACCTCCATCTCAGTGGCTGAGGCCTGGCCCAGGAAAACAAGGCCAGGAACAGCCAGCTGCTCACCTTGACCTTTGTAACCACAGATGTCTTGTCACCACTATCTTTTTTTTTTTTTGAGACGGGGTCTCCCTGTAGCTCCAGTTGGCCTGGAATTCACTCTGTAGACCAGACTGGCCTTGAACTCACAGAGATCCTCCTGCCTCTGCCTCCAGAGTGCTAGAATTAAAGGAGTGCACCACCACACCCAGCTTAAAGATGGTTCTTAGCCACCATGTGGGTGTTAGGAATTGAACCCAGATCCTCTACAAGAGCAGTCAGTGCTCTTAACCACTGAGCCATCTCCCCAACCCCTAACTACCTATCTTAAACTTTTGTAAATGTTTTACAATCGCCTACCACCTTTCAACTGCTTGTCTTAGTTTTTTGTAATCATGCAGAGGGAAGGAACTAAATTTCATGTTATTGTTGTCTGCGTTTCTAGGATAATTCACCAGGATTTGTTTGTTTATTTGTTGGTTGGTTGGTCTTTTTGAGACAGGGTCTCCCTTTAGTCCCGGCTGGCCTGGAGCTCACTATGTAGACCAGGCTGGCCTTGAACTCACAGAGATCCACCTGCCTCTGCCTCCCCAGTGCTGGGATTAAAGGTATACACCACTACCCCCCACCAGGATATGTTTTTTACAAAGTCCACCAGGATATTGTATTTGCTTTATAAGCATCACCTGCCCCTGAGCCAGGGTGCAGTCACTGGCCAACTTAATAAAGCTAATTTGGCTGATTGGAATCCTGGAGTCTATATGGTCTCAACACCATAACACACAAACACTGTAACCATTGTCATATCTCTGCTGCTGAGCTTTGAACATGGGAAATACATATGAATGAAGAATAGTTGCATTATTAGTTTTTATTTGCATGAAAAAGAACATGAGGGAGGGAGGAAGAAAGGAAGGGACGGAAGGACGGATGGAGAAATAAAAAGGAAGGGACGGAAGGACAGATGGAGAAATAAAAAGGAAGGGACGGAAGGACGGATGGAGAAATAAAAAGGAAGGGACAGAAGGACAGATGGAGAAATAAAAAGGAAGGGATGGAAGGACGGATGGAGAAATAAAAAGGAAGGGACGGAAGGACGGATGGAGAAATAAAAAGGAAGGGACGGAAGGACAGATGGAGAAATAAAAAGGAAGGGACGGAAGGACGGATGGAGAAATAAAAAGGAAGGGACAGAAGGACAGATGGAGAAATAAAAAGGAAGGGACGGAAGGACGGATGGAGAAATAAAAAGGAAGGGACGGAAGGACGGATGGAGAAATAAAAAGGAACACAAGGGGGCTGGAGGACGGAAGATGGCCTAGTGGTTAAGAGCACAGACTGCTCTTGCAGAGGACCCGGGTTCGATCCCCAGCACCCACATGGTGGCTGAAAACCATGGCAGCTAAAAACCATCTTTAACTCCAGTTCCAGGGGAATCCTCTTCTGACTTTCCTCGGCATTGCACGACACAGGTGCACAAACCTGCATGCAGACAGTACATTCATACACATACAGAAATAAATTTTAAAAAATTAAAAATAAAAATAAACACAAAAGTCTATAAACTATTCCAGTCAGTAAGGTCTATTTGACAAGTTCAAACACTTTGCATGCAGTCTGTCTCCAGGAGAAAAGCTATTCAGTCTTTAAATCCCAGAGATGCTGTAGGGTGTGATTAGCAGGTGATAACAGAAATGAGTACCACACTGCTGAAGGGAAGCCTCTCAGGAGTCACTGCAAATGGGCGTGGTGATGCACACCTTTAATCCCAGCACTCGGGAGGCAGAGGCAGGCGGATCTCTGTGAGTTCAAGGCCAGCCTGGTCTACAGAATGGGGCTATAGGGAGACCTGTCTCAAAAACGCCAAAAACAAAGAATAGTAGAAAATGATAAAACCCTGTCTCAAAAAGAAAAAAAAAAAAAACCTTTCTGTTGAGGCTGAAGAGATGGCTCAGCGGTTAACAGCAATGACTGCTTGCAAAGGACTGAGGTTTTATTCCCAGCACCCACAGGGCCACTAACAATCATCCATAACTCTACTTCTAGGGGCTCCATTGCCTTCTTCTGACCTGTGCAGGCATTGTATGATACGGGTGCACTTAACAAACATGCAGGAAATACATGAATACACATAAAAAGAATAAAATATTTTTTTTAACTTTCTGGCAAAGGCAGTTCTGGCCTGAGGTGCTTTGTATCAATCAAAAAATTAAGGAAGTCCACTAGTCTATGAGGAGTGATGATGGGGGCTTCAATTCAAGAAAGGAAGTGTGCACTGCACACCCCTCTGAGTCAGTGTACCCCAGAACAAACCCTCCTATGCCTGGATATCAGGAAAACTAGATTTTTTTCTCTCCGACTGTGTTTTTGTACTCCCTGGGGAAGGATTTTCAATTACTTTTGTAGACTAAATATCCTGAAGAGAGAGTTTATAAAGAGCCTTGTTTATGAAATGAATCCACCCTCTAGGTAAGGAAGGCAGTTCATCTGCCCTTCACCCACCAGTAGAAATTAAGTATCTTTTTAATGGACTATTATGCACCATGGATGAATTATATACTAGTCATAGGCCTGGGGGATATAATTCAGTTGGTAGAGAGCTTGCCTGATGTGCACGAGGTCCCAGGCTCAATTTGCAGTACTGTAAAACTAAAATAAAGTGGTAATTTGCAGACCTGAGGTCAATCCCCAGAAGACACATTGGAAGAAGAGATTTGACTCTTAAAAGTTATTCTCTGACTACCACATGTACATGCCCTCCCACACACATTAATTTTAATAATAATGGGGATGGAGAGATGGCTCAGCAGTTAAGAGCACTGGGCTGCTTTTTCAGAGGACCCAGGTTCAGTTCCCAGCACCCACATGGAAGCTAAGCTTCTAACTCAAGTTCCATGGGATCTGATGGCCTCTTCTGACCTCCATGAGCATTGTATAACATGGATGCACTTACACATATGCAGGCAATACACTCTTGCACATAAAAATGATAAAAATATTTTTAAAAATAATAACAATAAAAAACTGAATTCAAAATAAAAAGGATAGGTCTATTTAAGCCATATAAAGGTTTAGCCTTTAAAGTAATATACATTAGAGTTAATGTATAAAGTTAATAGAACTCAACTTGAATATATATATAAACTTTATTGATTAATGAAAAATAATAGGCACACATTTCCACAGACTACGATGTAATATTTCAGCCCATCTACACAAGTGAAGAGATGATGTCTCCCTCCATTCCACCTCACCCCAGTTATTTCCTGATGTTTGGAGCTCTCAAGCTCCTTCCGTGTAGATTGTCATAGAATATTTGACAGGTCATTGTGGTGGTTAGTGAAACAATATTTCTGTGGGTTCTCCGTGCCCTCTGGGTTTCAGGTTTAGATGGGACCCTCCTCACTGCCTACTGCCGTGTGTGTGACTGTACATACATGAAATTTAGGCTTAGATGGGACCCTCCTCACTGCCTACCACCGTGTGTGTGAGTGTACATACATGAAATTTAGGTTTAGACGGGACCCTCCTCACTGTCTACCACCATGTATGTGAGTGTACATACATAAAATTTAGGTTTAGATGGGACCCTCCTCACTGCCTACCACCATGTGTGTGAGTGTACACATACATGAAGTTTAGTGAAAGAGAAGGATGAAATGAGCCTGAAATAGATATTCCTAAATTCACACTACAAATACAGCTACAAGTTAAGCCTATTAGCTTTTTATGCTGGTAAATTCAGAAAAAAAATATTGCAACATTTATTTTATATAATAATTACATAATAACTATACAGTATTAACTCTGATTTTGATGCTAAGCAAGTAAATTGTTTCTGGGTTCTAATTCCCCCTCTGTAATTTAGGCTTTAAAAACTCCATCAAGCCGGGCATGGTGGCGCATGCCTTTAATCCCAGCACTTGGGAGGCAGAGGCAGGTGGATCTCTGCGAGTTCAAGGCCAGCCTGGTCTACAGAGTGAGTTCCAGGACAGCTGGCGCTACAGGGAGACCTTGTCTCTAAAAATAATAATAATAATAATAATAAATAAATAAAAAGGACTCCATCTAGACAAGAGCAAGTATTTCATACATCGAGAATATTATTTTTACCAGAGGGAAAACAGCACCAGCTGAACCCAGTAATTAAAAGCCTAACTCAAAGTCTTGGAACAGGGAAGTTTGACTCAGCTGAACTAAGGTAGGAGTTTGAGGACAGGTCGGGATGTACCTGGTAGCTTTTGCTACCTGCAAATTTTTTTTAACTAATTTATTTTTTTTTATCAAATCTAGACCCGTGTCTCCCCCCATCCCCCGACCCCACCAGAGCCCATGCATTCTGCCAAACATGCTTTTCATCTCTTTCTCAGTCTTTCTCAATGTTCTCCATGTGGAAGTTGACTGTTTTGAGCAGAAGTTCAGTTTCAGTCAGTTCTTCAACACAGTCCTTTCTGTTGTTGTTGCTGTTGTTGTTGTTTCCAATATGCACCACTCCCAACTGCTTTGGACAAAAGCTCAAGGGGCCATGCACAGGAAATACTTACAACTAGGTAACTGGCACTAGCATCCACAGCTGAGGGATACCATTCATCGTTTGTTTTTCTGAGACTGTGTTACTTGACTCAGCATGATGTCCTCTAGCTCCAGCCACTTTCCTGCAAAGCTCATGATGTCGTCTTTCTTTACTGCTGCATAGAACTCCACTGTGTAGATGTACCACATTTTCTCTATCCACTCATCAGTTGAGGGGCATTTGGGTTGGTTCCAGCTCCTTGCTATTGTGAAGAGAGCTGAAATAAACATGGCCGTGCATGTATCTCTGGGGTGGGGTGAGTCTTGAGGGTACATGCCTAGGAGTGGTATGGCTGGGTCAGGTGGCAAGTTCATTCCAAGTCTTCCAAGGGTTCTCCACGCTGTTTTCCATAGTGGCTGTACAAGTTTACATTCCCACCAGCAGTGGATGAGTGTTCCCCTTTCCCCACAACCTCTCCAGCACTTGATATAATTTGTTTTCTTGATCTCTGCCAGTCTTATTGGAGTAAGATGATATTCTTTTTTTTTTTTTTTTTTTTTTTTGTCTTTTCAAGACAGGGTCTCTCTGTAGCCCCAGCGTTGTCCTGGAACTCACTCTGTAGACCAGGCTGGCCTTGAACTCACAAATATCTGCCTGCCTTTGCCTCTAGTGCTAGGATTCAGGCGTGCACCACCACGCCCGGCTTTTGAGTAAGTTATTTTAAGTGATTTTATTTGCATTTCTTATGATTAGTGATGTGAACACTTTTAAGGTGGTGTTCTCAGACATTCTAATTCCTCACTTGTGAGTCTCATGTTCAGTCTTGCTCCATCTATTGAGTGGTGGTCATTGTTTTCTTTCTTCTTTGTTGTTCAAGTAGTTTATATATTCTATCTGGAAATCAATGTCTTTGTCGCAATTGCCTTCATGGTAAAGTTTCTTGATAATGATATGAAAGACTTCTCGTGAAGGTTTCATCCCACTATGTGGGACTTTCTCTTCACTACCTTGATTGTTTATTTTGATGTACAGAAGCTTTTGAGTTTAATGAGGTCCCATTTGTCAATTGTCAACCTTAATTCTTGTGCAGCTGCTGTCTGATTTAGGAAGTCTTTTCCTACACCTATGTCTTGTAGTCTGCTGCCAACTTTTTCTTCTATTGCCTTCAGAGTTTGGGGTTTCACATTGAGGTCTTCAATCCACCTGGAGTAGACTTTTGTACAGGGCGAGAGGTAGGGGTTTAATTTCATTCTTCTGCAAGTGGTGATCCACTTTTGCCAACACCACTTGCTGCTACCTGCAAGTTTATGGCTTGCTCTTAGAGAATAGGAAGTTAGAGGGGCTTTCTACCCCTTAGCTTGGGAACTTAAATTTCTCACCCCTGGATGTGGCTTTCTGTATAAAAATTCCTTCCAAAAATAGCTTGGGGCTACACCTGGGACCAAATGCCCACCAGCCAGCTATAAAGACTTTCTTTTGGCATCAGTTTGTTCTGAGTGGTCTTCTCTGGTGAGCATACATGTGTGTAGCTGAAGGCTGCATAACAAGAAACACAGTGTCAGACATGACAACTCAACTCCCTTTGAGTTGTTGGTCAGAGTAGTCTATGAGACTCTTAAAATAACACAGGCTATTCCAAGAGCCCTTGATTACATCCCAGAATTTGAAGGTAAGACCCTATCGCTAGAGACAAGACACACTTCACACACAGGACTTGGAGCAATGGAGCTAGAAGTGCCCTGGAAGCCTCCTCCCTGAAGACAAGCTCTGGCAGTTCCAGAGGATACTATGCAAGCTGCTAAGGGAGAAAAATCAATCAGTGCTCCAACCCCTGCTTTAAAGCCTGATAACCATGGAAATGACCAGCACGGCAAACCATTCCTACCAGGGCAGCAGCAGCACTTTTATCTTGGGCTTAATCAATACGCAAACTTAAAGGTTGCTCAATTGGAGGAAACTCAAAGTGTGGCACTGTAAACACAGCCAAATACTCGTGGCTGGAGAGGTCAGAGATCCTAGAGAAAAACCATAAAATTATTTATTTTGTCTTTTTGAGACAGGGTCTCCCAGTAGCCCCCAGCTGGCCTGGAACTTGCTGTGTAGACCAGGCTGACCTTGAACTCACAGATAGATATCCCCCTGATTCTGCCTCCTGAGTGCTGGGATTAAAGGCATCCACCACCACACCCTGCTCAAAATTTTATGTGTATGAGCCTATTTCCTGCATGTATGGAAATGTACTGTGTAGTGCAATGCCTGTGGACATCAGAGGATGGCATTGGATCCCCTGAAATAGGAGTTATGGATGGTTGTTAGCTGCCATGTGGGTGCTTGGATTTGAACCTGGGTCCTCTACAAGAGCAGCCAGTGTTCTTAACTACTGAGCTATCTTTCTGGTCCCCCCAAATGTAATTTCTTCTGTATGCTAATGTGTCCTTATATTTAAAGACCAATATAATACCTCTCATCGCTCATCAAAGCAGCTTCTTTTTTGAATAGATAGACCATTACAGAGTCCCACAACTGGTCAAACACCAAGTGTCCATGAGATGCCCAGCCCTAAGGGACATTTCCACAATGGAACCTCTACACCTATGGCTCATGGAACATAGTGGAACAAAGGTAGAGAGAATACTAATGCATGTCTCAACTCTCATCAATGAAGCCTCCTCATGCAACAGAGGGTAATTAACACAGAAAGCCACAGCTAGCCAAAATGTAGAGAATAAAAGACTACAGAGTGTGTGTCCCTGAATATGGCTCCTGTATTAAACCTCACCAACCCAGGGCTCAGGGACCATTGTGGAAGAGAAGGCAGAAAGATTGGAAGAGTCTGACTTAATGGATTACCAAAAGTAAAGTAAACAGAGTTTTCCAGGTCTCTGGGCAATGGTGACGGCACAAGCCCCCTGCAAACCCAAACCAGACAAAGCCCACCATGGAATTAGGGACACAGGCCAGAAGCCCCACCTCAGCTGAGGAACTCTTAGCAGCTAATCACTGCTGAGTGAGGAAGAGTTGATCTTTTTTTTTTTTTTTTTTTGTCTTTTTGAGACAGGGCCTCCCTATAACCCTGGCTGGCCTGGAACTCACTCTGTAGACCAAGCTGACCTTGAACTCACAGAGATCTGCCTGCCTCTGCCTCCCAAGTGCTAGGACTAAAGGCACACACCTTAGCCATTGTGTGGCTGCTGGGAATCGAACCTGGGTCCTCTGCAAGAGCAGTTGGTGCTCTTAACTGCTGAGCATTCTCTCCAGCTCCGAGTTGATCTTCTTTAAGGGAGTGACAATAGGTAGGCTGACCAGGCTCCAGTGAATGAACTCACACTGAGGTATATCTGGGTACACAAACTTGACTCGATAGGCCCTAACATACATGACATAAGGGATGCAATCTGATGGGGCAGGCCACGGGTAGTACAGACAGGGGAGGGCTCTAAATATAGAGTGTACGAAAGGCACAACATTATATATACATACATATGTGTATATATACTACTATTTTTAGGGGGTGGGAGAGATGGCTCAGCAGTTAATAGCATTGGCTGCTGTAAGGTGGGAGGTCCTCTGAAAAGGACAGACTTTTGATGTTGAAGAACTCCTGCCTCTCTAAGAATGTGAACTTGACTGGTTCTTCTAATGGAACTGGAGGGGCTAAGCAAAGTCCGGCTCTGTGCTCACTGACAACACACACGGGGAACTATGGGAAGCCGCTGGCGACATGTCGGGGGAGGAGCAAGGGGCGTAAAAGCCAACCACATGGGCTGGCCAGCACTCACAATTTTTCCATTAGCACCGTTATCTCGGGGACTCTGGGCAGCATGAGGGAACAGATAATTGACGCTCAGCCAGGAAGTGACGTCTTGTCCCCACTCAGTCTGTGAGCAACCCCGAATAAACTCCCTAGGCTCCCCAGAACTCAGATTGGAAACTCTGCTCCTTGATTTCCCTGGGATCAGCTAGAAGCAGAGGTGGGACACCATGGGTGTGGGTACCTCCCAGGAGGAAATCTTTGCTACAACTTCTCTTCCAGAGGACCCAGGTTACATCCCCAAAACTCACACGGCAGCTAACAACTGGCTCTAACTACAGTTACATGGGATTCAGCCATCTTCCCACCTGTGTTGGCAGTGCGCATATGTACATGGAGGCAAAACCTCATACACAGAAAACAAATACAAATCATTTTTAGGTACTATTGTTATTTCCATTTTTAATTGCTATGGACCACAACACATAGAAAGGCCACGAAGTATAGATGCGCAATTCAGTAAAAATCACCACACAAGCAGGGAGCTACATCCAAAGGTCGGACCTTCAAATCACCACCCTGTGGGACAGCAGTCCTGGATTCAGGTATACATTGTGCAAGTGGACACACAATCTGCCTAAGCACACGAGGCAGTGGAATAGTGCAAGGCGGCACACCCTGTCACCTGATGCTAGCACACTAGGCAGTGCTACAGTGCAGGGCACACCCTGTCACCTGATGCTAGCACACTAGGCAGTGCTACAGTGCAGGGCACACCCTGTCACCTGATGCTAGCACACTGGGCAGTGCTACAGTGCAGGGCACACCCTGTCACCTGATGCTAGCACTGGCTTGGTGCCATGAGCCAACTTGACTGTGTGCACGTCCCCTTCTGGATATGCCCCATGTGCTGGGATGACATGTGATGGTATGGAGGTCTACAATTGGTCGCTGGGAGGTGGGGCCATATAATGTAGGGGCTGCCCACCCCAGACCTATAGGAGCTGCTTGTTGCATAGAATAAGTGGATTTGCCCCTCTAATGTGGTCTCTGGGATGTTGCTGGAGTAACCCTGCGCCATACCCTCTTCAGCCTATTTGACTGTTATCCCTGCACCACCCCCATTTTCTCACCCCTGAACACACAAACCATCCTCACTTTTTACTGTAGAGATGTCATGTCTTTCTATTATCCAATAATAACTATTTAGAAAAAGTAATTTAACTCTTCTCAAATGTGTTTAAATTTATAGACAAAAATGGCAAATTTTCTTTAGTTCCTCATGTTATTCTATCCTGGAAGTTTCAAGTCAAGGACCTCAGATTGTGTCACTGCATGATTGTCATGATTGTTGTTTTCATCTCATTTATGTTGAGAGAATCTGCCTCTCTCTCTATGGCCTGTGCTGGATAGTCAGCTATCACATTGACCAGGGAAGAGGGAACCTTGCCTGGGGAATTACCTCTACTGGATTGGCCTGCGGCCATGTCTGTGAGGCGTGTTCTTGATTATTGAGTGAAGCGGGAGAGCACAGACCACTGTGGGTGTTGCCACCCCTGGGAAAGTGGTCTTGGGGGGTATAGGAAATAAGGCTTAACACAGGCTAAGTCTGTGCTTCAGGTCCTGCCTCTGGATTCCTGCCCTGTACTCCCTCCCTGACTTCCCTAAAGGATAAAATGTAACCAGGATGTATAAGCCAAATAAACCCTTTCCTCCTCAAGTAGGTTTTAGTCAGAGTGATTTATCTCAATAAAAAAGCAAACTAGGATACCATGTTAGAAACAGTTTGATCTGCTGATAGGAAATGTTACTGGCAGCTCAGAAATTTAGTTTACAAATGACAGGGGAAGGAGCAATCAGACAGCAATCCAGAGAATGTTTTAAAAGATTGTTTCAAGACTTGAGAAATGGCTAGCAGTTAAGAACACTTGCTGTTCTTGCAGAGGACCTGGTTCAATTCCCAGCACTCACATGGTGGCTAACCATGTTCCATAACTCCAGTTGCAGGGTATCTGACGCTGTTCTACAGAGCAAGCTCCAGGCCAGCTGGTACTAAAGGGAAACCCTGTCTCAAAAAAAAAAAAAAAATTCACAAACTTTGTGTTTTCTCAAGGCTATATGCATTATGTTTTTATGGGTATATATTCAGAATGTCTTTTGAAACTCTGTGCATGATATGATAAAATATCCACTTTAAACAAAATAGTAATCAATAGTGTCATTCTTGGAATTACCAGTCTGCTTTTTATTTTGCCAGATAATTTAATGTCCAGTGGCATGGAAAAGTACACATAAGAAGATCACCCTATGATAGGTGGAAAGGTGGGGAGTATAAGTTGTTGTCTAAACCACAGAGAATTGTATAGGTGTACATTAAATGATCGTCATAATAAAGGCTTAATTAAGGAGCTTATAGTTGTGAAATATGAAAGCAGTAAACTGTCAAATACTAAACTTGTTTCCTGAAAAATGTTTTCTAGTTTCTTATTTTTTCTAGTTTTTTTTCTAGTTTCTTCTTGATTGAGGAGGGAGTCTATGTTTATGATGAATTGTATAATATGTACAAAAATTCATTAATAGTTATATATTGAATACAGTTAATATTATTGGGAATGTTATGAAAATGGATTGCATAATTTAATATAATGAGTGTTTTTTTGTCAATGATAGTGCTACATAATTAAAATAGTACTAAATAATACTGCTTGCAAATTTTGGAGGAATTTTATTCATGGAAACTGTATTTCTATCAGATTTGTAAACCTCCAATGGATTATCAAGTGATGAGATATTTGGGGTAATTCATAAACAGGACAGAAAGTAGATTGAAGATTTAATATTTGTCAAAATATGAGATGAGAGCTACATAAATTAATTCCATTGCTTCTTGACAGCATTTTCTACCTCTAGCAGTTTGCATTACTATTTGTGGTACTATTGACTGAACAGTTTATTGACATCTGTTTCATATCACATACCACATTATATTTCAGATCTATAGATTGATTATGAAGGACTAAAGTAATTTATCAGTATCACCTTAAATACTTTATGAGGGAGAATTCTATGTATGCAGCTATTTTCTCTTTTTAACTAAAATGCATATATACATACATAAAATCACACACTATGTTAAAAATCTCACTAATATGTCAGAATAAATATGAGAGCTTCATTTCCAATCTAATATTGTGCCTCTTGTGCTTGAAGCAAGCTTCCTTACTGTCTAAATTCTGTCTAACATAATTCATATTCAAATATGTATCAATGGCTAGTTTTACATTGTATATGAGAATAGGCTGTTGATATTATTTTCCACAGGAAAACTAAGTTGTAAATGTTGCACCAATAATAGTGCTAATTCCATGTAAAAATTGAAGCTAGTTTTTGCATAGCCCAAAACACCGTGACAGTTTATTAAAGTAATATGTAATATCTCTGTTTGCTAACAGTATGGATGACAGCCATATTAAGTCTTACTAAGCTTTACAAACTAACAATTTCCCCTTCCTTCACCCTCAAGAGTAAACATAAGCAAAATATTCAATGTATTTTTGTCATGATCAGAGGAGACAAAACAAATGGTCAATAGTTAGTCAAAACAAGTATATAT